>JAWNNO010004917.1:0-73550 GCA_035044985.1 Lordiphosa fenestrarum | reverse complement strand
CAGAAAGCAAAAGAAACGTGCTGAGGCTTAATAGAAATTACAATCAAAGTGCTTTATGCTAAGCATCTTGAAGCATCCATCGTTTCCATTTCCATCGTTACATGATGTCAGGACTTTAAGAAGAAGCACAAATCTCTTCCTAGTAGAGATTGCATTTTCTTCAATGAAATCTGGCAAAAATTACAATTCCCACAATAGTTTCATGAAAACCCTTCTCCTTCTGTGTCGCTTCTTCTGAAATACCAAAACTACTGTCAGTCAAAGTCAAAGCATTTTATTTTCCTTCTGCTGGCTGCACTTAATTAAACTTTTCTACCTACTTCTTCTACTTCACTCAAAAAGCTGTCAGCTGTTGTAGCAAATGAAAAATAATGATAACTAAAAGGTAAATGGCTTGAGACTAGATGGAGTAGCAAAGCAAATGTAATCTACTAACGTATTAACTAGTTGATGGAATATTTGTGGAGCTTGATTCAATATTTATGTATTGCAAAACTCCAATATTCACCGCAAAACTTTCATACCATAAATTAATACTTAATGTTGGGCTTTTGGTCTCTCCCTCACTCTCGCTTTTTTCATAGAGTAAATTGACATTTATTATAATTTAGGTGAATGCGAGAGAGTGAAAGTAAAATATTTGGAAAATATATTAGATCTGCCTGCACTGCAAAAAAAATAGCAAGCAAACAAACCCCAACTCTGAAATTGCCCATAAATATGTGTTAGATAATCGCATCGACCACTTTGTGACAGTGCAGATGCAGGGATGTGGGTACATAAACTGGAACATAATATGCCAGTAAACACCGCCCGCATCCAAGCAATTTGATCTCTAACAAACAATTTCGACTGGGTCAAAGACAAAGGCGTCGAAGTACACCAGAAGCCACAATGTCCACCTACAGTTGAGATGTGCGGAGCCGTGTGACTATTATCCTTTGACCGCTTGTCTTGCCGCTTAACCTTAACCATAAATTGGCTAAATAGCCACGTTACATGCCAAGGGTTGACAGCGGAGTGTACTAGGATGCCATAGAATGTGTGCGTGTGTGCGCGTGTGTGTGGGGTCCAATCAATTTATCACTCGAACAGCGACCAGACAGAACCTTCTGGCATCGACAAAATACAAAAAAAACTTATAATTTGCCCTCCATTAGAACATTTATAAACAAAAGGATGGTCACGAGGACGGCGACAGCCCAGGCAAGGTATTAGAGCGCACGTTATGAGGCTCATTGAATGTGTCGCCAAAAGATTTAATGGAGCATGAGCAGCAGCAAGCTGATGATGGCAAAGGTAGCAAACATACATATATGTATCCATGTATACACATTTCAGCTCCGGCCACGTTCGCTGACCAAACACAATAAATCATAAAAAATCAGGCGACCTTTTGCATGGGCTTTATTGATATTGAATGTATAAAAGTCGTATTACATGTCCTTGTTTATGTATGGAGCATATATATATACACAGGGAATGTCGTTAATATTCATCAAATTTATGTGCTCCAAAGAGGGCATATTGATTTCAAAACAAAGTTGGCTGGATGCACTCGATCACGCTTAAAGCATGATTGAGGGAAAGACGGGGGGACATAGCTAAAATGCAGAAGAAAAGGTTTAAAATAATAATAAGCTAGCTGAATACCCGGACTTGCCTGGTTGCTTTGCATTGTGAGAAAATGATTCTTATGAAAGTTTTTAAAAACAAGTTTTACCCAGCTGCAAATAGACTAATTTTCAACCCATGCAAAAAATGTATATATCATAGCTTAAGTAAACTCTGAAGTGTGTAAGAAATAGGATAAATATATCAGTCTAGGGTGTTCCAGGTGACAAACTTTTGTATCAGGGAGAACTCTTCCATAAAGAGCGGATGAAAATTCAAACCATACATAAAGCTGTTGTCGAACTAAGCGTAAACGCACGTTTAACCAGGCATGCAAACCGGCTATGAACCGAACTGGGTTCGAGCCGTACCGATCCGCTTATTCCAGCTGGTTAATCGAACCGCAAACCGAACCGGCTTCCCTTCAGAAATGCTGAACCGAACCGAAAACTACAAAGAATTACGGTTCGGTTTGGTTCAGTTCTCTGACAAGTTTTAAGACTTGAATCGCATTCCTCTAGCCAATGAATCTTATTGATTTGGGAATTTGGATCGAATTGAATTTTTATCAACCTTTTGTACGACCCTCTACGTCCTTTAAGAATGACTTGACAGAAAATTCTGTTATAATTTTGCAATTGCCAGCCGATCTATAAATAAACCTGCCATCAATCTGCATTCTTTTATCTGGAGGACAATGTTTTTAAATTTTCTGTAGGACACACATCTTTACCTTAGTTCCATCTTACCCAGGAGAGTTTTTTCTCAAATGAGTGTAGGATGCATGGTACTTAATCTTTTCTAGCCGACATTCTCTGTTTTCGATTGGTATTCCTCTAGGAACTTATAGATGAATCCTGTAAATTTGACATTATACATTTTTGACATTTTTCTAAGGATTTTAAAGGTATTCATATGGTTTATATTTAATTTCCAAAGTGTGCGCAAAGTCACATTACAACTGAAATCATAATATTTCCGAAGCGAACCGAAACCGCGGTTCAGTTAGTTCCAAAAACCATGTAATTAACCGAACCGGCGGTTCAGAAGCTGTGTGATCGACTTTACCGGATCAGTACGTAGTTTTAAGTGGCTTGCATCCCTGCGTTAAACAATCCGCCTACATAACATAATAACAAACTTTCGAAAAGACTGATCAAATGTAGCGAAAATATTCGCATGGCTGTGGATGATCACACCAAGAGGCAGTGAACATTGCATGATATAACGTGCTGTAAGACCAGATATTTCATTATTTATGTTTTAGTATTTCTGCAGTTTACTAGTCAACCCATAGACCTATTGACTTGAAATTTGATGTCTATAAATATAATAGCTACAGTCCCTGATTCAAAATAATCCAAAATCTCCTGGGGCACTTTTCCCAGACTTATCCGGCTATGCCCGTCGACGAAAGGCTTTCCGAAAAGAACAAGTATTGGGCCGAAGAAATCAAAACTGTCATATTTTGTGATGAAAATAAGTTTAGCCTAGACTGATCAGATGGACATCATGAATATCTCCGACAGACTTACTACAAGTTCAACGTTGGTATGTCCAAGCGATTCGCGAGTTGCTGGAAAGTGAGCTTATCACAATTGTGGAAGAGTTTCATGGTAACAATTGGATAATTCGACAAGATAACGCTTCCATTCATATAACCCAGCATTCAATGGCATATTTCAGCTCCCACATTATTCGCTGTTACAGTGGCTGTCATTAAGTCAGGATGTAGATCTAACTTAGGATTTCTGGGGCCTCATTTCTGCTACAGTATTTGGCGCTGCAAAGCAGTACGACACTTTGAAGCCTCTAGAAGAGCAATTCCAAATAGTCGTGGCATATTCAATGCCGAGCGGTTGCAAATATTCAAAAAGAGTTTAAGGGCAACACAATTTAAAATTTAAGTTCTCTTCAGACAACATTAAGGGTTACAATTTAAAATAAAAAAAACTCAAAAAATTTGCACATAAATCAATTTTCTATGAAATATTTTAGTACTATCCCAGCAAACATTTTATCAAACTTTTGATCACATTCGAGTCTTTTTCGAGTCTTCGATCTGATTAAAATAGTCATAATAGTCAGATATTATACTTTCGTCGGGAGAAAATGGTACCCTAGCCGCGACTCATCTTGAGGAGCCGATTTTAACCCGTTCTTCTGAACAGTTTTGACTCATTTTGGAGTAATTTTGGAGTCTTTTTCAGGAGTATTTCAATAAATCACACTTTGAGCATAAGAACGACTCTTTTTCGAGTCTTCTTTTAATCGCCCATCATACTTATCCTCTTTTAATCATCAGAAGAGCTCGAAAAAGACTCATCAAGCTGATTTTTGTTAAAATGATCCTCCAAATGTTGGGTGGGATATTTTCTTGTTACTGGATTGCAAGAAACTGTGCCGTGCAGTGCCTTACCGAAAATGCCTCTTTTTCATTCACTTCTGCCAAAAAAATATACACGATCTTTTCCCCAGTGGCTTATAAGAGTGTCAAGTGTGTTGGTAACGAAAGGGTATTCAATCTTTGCCTTCATGTTCTCAGTTTGCCAAAAAATATATTTACTTTTTTGTGTGCTTAAATTGTTCATGTTGAAGTATGGACAAACTTTTACTGAGTTTATTGACTTTCAGCTGTGGCCTAACAATACATTTTGTTCTGTCTATGCTGCTTAGTTTCTGACAAAGTTTTACAATTTGTTGGGTTTCTTTCTTTTTATTTTGTGTGTTGGTCTTCGTACGCGTAAAGGTCCTGTTCATCACTAAATTATGTTAATTTAGTTTTCATGTGGCTCCCAGGTTCAATAAACCGATGTCCATAACTCATGGCAGAGGCAAAAGGAAAAGTTATTAGTGCCCTGGCTCAGGATTAAGTCGACGCGCCCCACCCACCCACCATCTCATTCCTATCGCAGGCCGGAAATGTGCGTTTTCATACGCATTCTCGGGGCCACATATCAAATCGCATTTGAAGCATTTAGCCAGGACGAAAAACGACTGCAACAAATCAACAGACGAGTTGAGTTTTCAGAGGCCCAGCTAGCTGCTTGACAAATTGCCGCCACTCAGGTTCACGGACTGGCACAGGCAGCCGGATCCACGGGGTGGCCGAAGGCGTTGTTTATTTGGTTTTCATGTCGCGCATGTTAAATGCAAATTATTCAAAGTGCCTTTAACCTGCTAAGGCTCACAGCTTAGCGTACACATTCGCCGTTGACCTTTTCGACGGTTTGTCCAACGACATTCTTGCCGGCGTGTGTAATTTCTGACATTTTGTTTTGCTTCGTTTTTATTTTACAAATAAGCTTCACGCGATTATGCAAATTTCAGTGTTCACTCACCGGTTGCCGGCTGCCGGCTGCTCTGGGGCGTCCAAAGGTCGCTTAACTTGCAAAATGTAATCTCAAAATAAATATGAATTTTACCTTATCTGCTGCCCGATGTGTGTGTCCGGTTTATTAACACAAACAACGGCAACAAAATGGCCAAACCGAATAATGTTATAATAAAGTGCCCTTTGGTCATTCTCTGTGTGCATTTGATATATTTCTTAATCAAAATATCCGGCAAGTCCGACCATGTCAGCAGAAGTAGTCGAGCTCATGTGTCACCATGGAAAATGAAAAATGATCAAAGTGAGTGTTTGACTCAAAGCTGGAAACTGCTGCACCAGCAGCTGCTGCTGCTGTCTGTGGTGATTGTGTGCCAGGATGCCCCACAGGGACATCATCAGTTTGCCAGCAGCAGCAGCAGCAGCAGCATATGTGGGCAGGTCCAAGTCCATTCAGCTAATGCGGGCAAACAAAAGAGTGCAGGAGTGCTGGAGTGCAGCAGGGTCCCATCTGTGGCACAAGCAGTAATCAGCAGCTGAGTCAGAGCTTCCTTTGCCAAGTAATTAGTTGCTCCGCATTGATTTTTATGCGGCTCCAGTGGCTGCCGCTGCTGCTGCTTAATTGCGCATGACAAATTGCTAATACGTCACATGCTCTTACCGCCACTGACACTTGACGGAGAGACTACGGCACAAATTTATGTTAATAAAAGCCATAGACATGGCCGATGTTAACAAACTCCATAAAACTCGCATATCTGTGTGTCTGTTTCAGCCGCTGATTAAGAAATATGCGAGCAGACACAGTTGGTTGGAGGCGCCAACGCCGGCGACGCCTTGTCACCCAAACAAAAATCATAAAATAAGTATACGCCGTGTATATGGCTCAGGCATAAATCATTTGGCAAAAGCCAGCCGGGGCATCACCTGTCCGCACCCTTTTTTTTCGTGGATATTCGTGAATGTTTATGGGCCCAAACAGAAGCAATTACTTAAACGCAAATAATGCGAGACGTTTGGTGCGGTTCAGGACCATATAAATCGTAATGGCGGTGGAGAGAAGTGTATGAATTGCTTGATGGGGTTCATAAAGTGTATTAGATATTATAAATTAAAATTTACATTTAAGAAAAAGACACTGATCTGCCTTCAGGTATAAGAAGTTCTGTTTAACATCTTTAAGAATGAGATATGAGGACATGGCTATAGAACCTCGTCTGTATATGCTGATCAAGCATATATGTACTGCAAAGATCTTGCCGTCAACCCGACGGTGCTTCTTGCTTACCGATTTCTAAGCTGAATTATTTACTCTCATTTGTCGCACTGTCAGGTCGCTAGTCGTCTGCGTTGAGATGCCGACTTTGGAGTGTACAGTGCCGAGGCTCTTGTGGCCAGGTGGTGTGCAGCGCCTTATGAAATCTAATGAAATAGCTTTTTCTTTAAAAACTTACACATTAGATCGCCTTTACTAGCTATTGGCGATAGCTTTGAAGTAACTACCCATGACACTTTGCCACTCGGATTTGGCTTTAAACTCTAGGTTCCTTTCTCTTGTGGGTTGGTTTACAGCTTGGATGGGAAGACTGTCCTCATCTTCTTTCAAAATGCTAGAATTAAAACTTCAGAAGGGTCTATAATGCCGCAGTTAAGACCAGCATTTAACAAAATTCACTTCTGTTCACAGTTTCGTTAGGGATTAAATCATGCAGAATCTGAATTTCTTTAATGTTTCCGCTTTTAAAAACCAACTTCAACTCTGCCTTTGACTTTGAGGCCTTATAAAACAAAAATTAAAATAAGCACAAAGTCTGGTGTTTAGTCAAATGTAAGCTGTTAGCTTATAATTTAGAGCAAATATTAAAATAAAGTCGAATTATCTGAAAAGTGTTCATCAAATACGAATGTATATAAAAGCTTGGCCGCAATTGTTGTTTGATATTCGCATTGTTATTTTATTTAAGTCATTATAATTGTGTCTAATTGTGAATTTACTATTTATATTTTACCAAACTGAGTGAAAAACCATTGGTTTTTGTTTTATCTTACAGAGATTGAGTGGAGCTCGTCTTGACATTTTGAGCTGTGTAAGAGCAAAATTTTATCAAAGGTCCGGTTCAGTGGCTTACATAGTTTTTGAAACTGCTGTTCTGTTCTTTTTAGTGGTTCACTCCTAACTTATTATTAATTTTATGGAGGACTGTTTCTTTTTTTTTTGGATTATGATTTTAAAAAATATATATATAACGTTTGGCACTTTTCCCAAATAAAATTCCTAGAAATCTAATGTCAAACATTCAGGCGCCGAACATGAGGATTACACTGCTAGAATAATACAGTGTTTCTTTGTATTCGATTAAGGTCAAGAACCCTTATTGAATATTGAGAATATCGTTCCTTAGAGAAGCAGTAAGAGAAGAGACTCTCTTAAATCAATAAGCAACTTATACAAAATGAATGCAATCTGATGATCCAGTTGATGAGAGATCTGCAAAATCTCTGCACTTTATTTCGTCGATAGCAAGTTTGAAATGAGGCTAGATCTAGGATCTAGAGATGAATTCATAGACGCCCACCTCGTATTGTTAACAAAATTAATTTGGAGGAAAATTTAAAGTTAATCAACAGCATAGAGTTTGGTGTCCTCCTACGATGCAACGGTTGCAAGTGAGTAGCGAGAAGCGGTGGTGAATACAACCAGAGTTCGACAGAATAAGCCGCAACCAAATGGTTTTTAGCAAGGCTGCAAACCTTTAAAATTATCCATGAGGTTCGATCCGGGGGCTTGAACCCATTGGCAAAAACCAAAGTTCGGTTCGCAGACTGGTTCTCGGAACCGCTGAAGCCAAGTTTCTGGTTCGAACCTTGGTTCGCTTGCACTTAAAAGAATAGTTTGACTTTTAATTTATTAATACGTTGAAAATTTAACATATATTCCCTTTATCCATATGCTTAATCATAATGATCAATACTTAAGTTATTTCAATTATTAAATCCATTAGATGACATTAACAGCTTTAAGAAACTGCTTAGTTTAGGTTAATTAACATTCGAATTAAAAATGGACAGCGTTTTACAATGCAGTTCGGAAAAATGTATATGCATTAATATAATATGTTTATATAAAAAACAGGTTGCTTTTTTTTTGTGAAGTTTCACAGATATGCTCCGTTACTAGATACAGATTTCTCTAGTTAAGCGTGTTAAAACCAATCATCATACTAAATCTTGGCACCTTACATTCCTCCTCGCTTAGTTAAAAATGCAATCGCTTATACTAAAATCTTCAGAGATTTCCAAAATTCCAATGTATCGTTGAAAAAATGACTTAAATTGGTGAACCGAACCTCATTTTTCGAAAAAGTGGTCCGGTTCGGGTTCAGGTTCGAGGAGTCAAAAATGTAAGTCGCCTGGTTCATGATCCGGCTCACCGGTTCTCAAGGGTTCGGTTCCGGTCCGGTTTGCAGTCTTGGTTTTTAGGCCCATTGTAAACTTTACTTTTGTCTTATGAAAATTTTGCACCAGAAGGGCTAAGTCAACTGTTTGGGCCAAGGCATCTCGTTGTTCTGTCCATGGTACAAACATGTTCTTATGAACTACAAAGATTAGAAGATGTCGTTCATGACTTGCGGCGACATAAAAGAACCGAATTCTACCATTGAGATGATGGTCAGCTCATTTGGAAATAGGAAGTCGCCATCGGCCACAATTGACTAGTGAAGTCAATCAATTTTATATAGTAATTTAATATTTCTGTAATGTTTGTCAGCTGGACATCAAAACCGGTTTAAAACCGTCTTTTCCACAGAAGATAAAATATGACTTCTTTTTTCCAAAACGTTCATAAAGTTTTAGGTAATTTTTCCCTTTATCCAAGTATGTAACATACCTTTATATTTAAGAAATTTTTACCTCAATTAGGGGCTTATAAGTGAAAACTGAAAAAGGCATACAAGTTTTTGGACATTCAATATTCAATAATTTAGCGCTAAAGCAAATTTTCAAAATGTCTACCTTGTTTTTGGTATTTCTAGGCAATTTGTTTTCGATGGAGAACCGGTATTTTCGATAGATCGCGACCTAGAGGATGTTTTAGTTTCCATTTGGTATATTTGGTATGGTTTATAATGGATATTTACCGAACCAAAATCAGTTGGTTTTGTTCCATTTCATTGCCAAGTTAAGTGTTGCTGTGTATCCAAATTCTAGCAAACCATTTTAATGTTAAGCGGGCTTCTTCGAGCTCTTGCCACTAAGTCGAGAAGATCATCGATCTGATCTATTGGCAGCCAAGTGTAGTGTGTGATATCAGTTGTCCCTAACATTTCATTACAGGTAACTCGCGCAATGGAGCAATGTGTTAAGGCGACATTCCAATTGTTTTTAGTCCAAGGACCTCGAGTTCTTATAAATTTGGTTCTTGATTCCCAAAACTAGCCATCCCTCTCAGGTCTTTCTTTCTGTTGCCCACTCACAGGTTGTTCATCAAACTGTTAATATAATAATTAAACTTGCCGTGTGATTTTCTTACCCTAACAAACTAAACATGTGTCTCTCCCAATCGGATACAAATCAATGTCCCACCTACTACCCCAATAAATTACTAAACTACCTCAACTATTAGGCTTAAAACGTTTGCTTGTGGTTTTGGTGACCGTAATTATAAGTTAAGCTGCTATTAATTATGGCGCCTAATAGAGAGACAAGTAGAGGGGCAAGTCGAGTCGAGTCAAATGGGGGGGCGTTTGCCCCAGCTCCACATATGCTAAACCAGTCCGCCCCCCCCCCCCCCCCCGCCCCCCCTCTCATCACGCATTGGAAAATTGTCGGCATCAGCAACAAAATGTATCAGCGACAGAGCAGAAGACTAATCTGCCTGACAGGCAAAAGTCGCATTTTGTGGGGGGACGCGACCTAAACGAACCCCTAATTAATTTGCCAATGTCGGAAGTTCTGTATCAAATTTGCATGTCAGAGTGTGGGAGTGGCACATGTGGGCAAGTGTGTGTGCGTGTGTGTGAAAAACTTTCGCAGCTAATTAGTAATAAATTTCGAAATTCGAACACGAATTGATTGAACAACCCTTTTTATGAAAAATTTACCTGCTGACGAAGGTTAAATTAATGTTTCACCTAATGCACAGTGGTTTGAGTTGCAAATTGAAATTGAAACTTGATTGTATTTAGTTCTTGGCTTAAATACTGCCACACCACCACCACTGTGCCCTGCTTCGAGTTAATTAGAGAGAACAGCTTTTTGATTATTCACCAAATGGATTATTATGTATGCCATGTGTCATTAATGGCTGGCCTCCTGCCCTGACCTTGCTCAACGGAGATTAGCTTACAGCAGCTGCCGGGCCAAGCAATTGCAAAAGTAATCAAGCATACACATCCAGCTCCTGACTTCTTGTCTTGCCACGGAATGAGAGAAAAAAGCGCCGGAATAAAAAAGAAGAAAAGCCTTGCATAAATCAATTTGAAATGAAACGAACACTTCGTGTACTTTGTCTGCTTGTCGCTGACGCTTATTTCGCTACTTTGGCCATAGTCCCCAATCCCCCACCACCACCCCAAACCCATCCCATCCCACCCACACACGGATCAGCCAGGCAGAGCTACAATGTATCCAGCATGGCTCTACATAAATTTTCTGTTGAAAATCTGCATAAAATCAGCGCTAACAAGCAGTCGCTCTCTTTCGGTGAAAACAGCCAACATCTTTGCCGACTATACAAGAATTTCCGTCTGCTTGACTGATTCTGTTTCATGAGTGGGCGGTGGGGTGGTGGCGATGGGGGGAAGTGTGGGCAGACGCGTAGCAATTGAAGTTAGAGGAGAAGGACAAAATTGCTACATGGAGTAAGTACAATGTCTTAATATTGCAATCTTGTCAGGCAGCCAAAGAAATTGACTAAAAGTTACAAAACTGTCAAACAACATATTCATTTGACTGAGGCACGAGTGTTCAAGGAAGATAATGACTGGAAAAGCTTCAGAGCTGTGATTGAAATTTAACTTGGCCAGAAAATGTGGCAACCTACTCTTAAACTTCTTTAAAGAAAGGTTAAGCAAGCGGAGCAAAACAATTGAGATGCAGCGGTTTTGATACATTCCAGACATTCACCTAGAACTGATTTCAAGAATCTTCACATATCGGAACTCAAGCTCAGCTCTTTTAACCCCAAAACACCTTATATTCTTTGAAGAGACCCTCACACGTGACAGTGCACCGAATAACTGTAAAGAAATCACGGTAGCAATCAGTAAGCAAGAAGCCCTGTGGTGTAGATGGCAAGCCAGCTGTTTGATAATGTCAGCAACATATCTCTCCCTTTTATATTTGCTCTCTCTCTCTCTCTCTGTTTACATAATGTTAATATTTTAACATTAATGTTAATGCTCTTTTAATTAACATAAATGATGGATAGCTAGTGTTAGCTAGTGGCTGACTAGATATTTTTGGCATTTTTTTTACCCTACCCTTTTAGGAAAACATTGATCAAAATCGTCTTAGAAATTTGTCTGGAATAAACTCTTAGGGCATATCTTTTATCATCTACATGGGTGTCTATTAGCACATAAGCAAACAAATATCATTGTAGAAGTTATTTTAAAAAGGGAAAAGTATATATATGACTCAATGTCTGATTGCGAAGAAGAATGGTTAATGAAAGCAATGAACCAATAGCAAATAAAACGAGAGCGTAAGTTAAAGTCGGCCCTGCCCGACTTCGAAATACCCGTTACTCAGCTCAGCTCGGATAAGTATGCAACATTTGTTTAACTCGGCCATTTATTATCCGATCCTTTTGAATTTGTGAGATTGTAGATATTGGCCACATTGACTGCACTGCAAAATCTGAGCTCGATATCTTAAAAATTGTGGGAGTTATTCAATATTTTTTATTGCGGGGGTGGGAGGGGGCGTGGCCAAAATTTGAAACAAACTTGATCTGCCTACAGACAATACTAGCTTACGTATAAAATTTGGTTGGTCTAGCTCTTCTAGTCTCTGAGATCTAGGTGTTCATACAGACGGACGGACGGACAGACGGACATGGCTATATCGACTCGGCTGTTGATGCTGATGAAGAATATATATACTTTATGATATCGGAGATGCTTCCTTCTGCCTGTTACATACATTTGCACGACTTTAGTATACCCTTTTTACTCTATGAGTAACGGGTATAAAAACTGTGACTGCTATGCAAACCAGGGAGGCAAGTCACTCGAAATAAGTACTGGTTCGGTGCAGCGGTTTACACAGTATTTGAACCGCCGGTTCGGTCCATTACAAGGTTTTTGGAGCTAACTGAACCGCAGTTTATGTCCTGTTCAGTGGTTCATAAAGGCACAATTTGATTTATTATATGTAATTTATGTCGTAGTGTAACTTTCCGCACTCCTTGGAAATTGAATTCCTATGAGAAATTATATGATGTCGGATTTGCAAGATTGATCTATAAGTTCCGATAAAAATTCCCTTCGGAAACTGAGAATGTCGGCTAGAAAAGTATGCGTAACATGTATGGCATGCATCTTGCACACCTCATTTGTCATATTAATAACGAAAGAGAACACCACAATTGGGAGGCGCAAAGAACAGCTACAATTGAACTGTTCAAAAGGTGGAACCAAAGTACAAACGGACGTTGGACGCGACGCCTTATCCCGAACATAGCCATATGGCTAAACAGACGACATGGACAGTTAAATTTCTATCTGACGCAACTGCTGACAGGACACGGGTGCTTCAAACATTACCTCTGGAGGTTTAAGCACGTGGACGGCCCTACCAGTACAGACTGTCAGGGGGTCACCCAAGACGCAGAACATACTATATATTATTTGTCTGTCCGACATTCAATAATGAAAGAAATGAGTTGAGCAATAGAGTGGGGAGGACACCAGCCGCTTGTAACCTGGTGAGCATTATGATTGACTCGGAAGAGAATTGGACTGCAGTAAGCAATATGGCCACAATAGTTTACCAAAAACTGCGCCGCGCCGAATGTGCGCGCAATTTGAATACATAGGAGAGAATCCTAGATGAGCCTTAGGACATTCCCCCCGGCGAAGTAATACCGAAAGGCAGTTCCGCCGGGAAACGGGATAGGTGGCGGTAGTTTAGTGCGGTTAGAGTCCCACACTTCAATCGCAGTTTTGCAATTGAGTTGGCTTTCGATGCTTCTACCGTCCATAATAAAAAAAAAACAAAAAATATTAATTACAAAAAAAACTCTCCTAAGACTGATGTAAGGTTAGGAGTATCACAGAAAATTTAAAATATTGTCCACCAGGGGAGGGAACGCAGGTATATTAAGAGATCGGTTGGGGAACTTACAGAAGACTTAAAGGGATTACATGTAGTGAAATTTGAAATTCGAACAAAATGTCGTATACAAATTATCTTAGGGAAACGATTCAAATTCCCAAATTAATAAGTATCATTGGATAGAGGAATGCGATTCACGTCTTAAAAGTCCTCAGAGAACTAAACCGAACCGGACCATTATTACTTGTGGTTTTCGGCTCGGCTCAGCATTTCTGAAAAGAAGTCGGTTTGGTTTGCGGTTCGGTTCACCAGCTGGAATAAGTGGTTCGGTTCGGTTCAAAACACGCTCATTTCATAACCGGCTTGCATCCCTGCTTTTATCGATATTAATCAATTCTCAAAAATTAAATCGATGTTTCTCATGCAGAAAAATATCGAATTAGCGGTTCGAGAATCGATTTATTTCCCAGTTCTAGCGCTGAATAACGGGCATATTGAATCGGACAGGAACGTCTTTAACAAAGATCCAAAGAGTTTTAACCTGTTCTACAGTAACAAATGTTATTACACTACATTTTAAGCTACGATTTATGAAAAACTATAGATCAACCGTTGTTGGTCATATTTTCTTAAAATTTGGTCAACTTATTTTACAATTCCCTTCTCTTCTGTTTTGAAGTCTTCTTGAAGGCTTCTTGAAATCTTCTCAAAGTCTTCTTAAAGTCTTCTTGAAGTCTTCTTGAAGTCTCCTTGAAGTCTTCTTAAAGTCTTTTTGAAGTCTTCTTCAAGTCGTTTTGAAGTCTTCTTCAAGTCTTCTTGAAGTCTTCTTGAAGTCTTCCTGAAGTCTTCTTGAAGTCTTCCTGAGTCTATGTCATATATCGGCAGATATATGAAGTCTTCTTGAAGTCGTCTTGAAGTCTTCTTAAAGTCGTCTTGAAGTCTTCTTAAAGTCTTCTTAAAGTCTTCTTGAAGTCTTCTTGAAGTCTTCTTGAAGTCTTCATCAAGTCTTCTTGAAGTCTTCTTGAGTCTATGTCATATATCGGCAGATATATGAAGTCTTCTTGAAGTCGTCTTGAAGTCTTCTTAAAGTCGTTTTGAAGTCTTCTTAAAGTCTTCTTGAAGTCTTCTTGAAGTCTTCTTGAAGTCTTCTTGAAGTCTTCTTGAAGTCTTCTTGAAGTCTTCTTGAAGTCTTCTTGAAGTCTTCTTGAAGTCTTCTTGAAGTCTTCTTGAAGTCTTCTTGAAGTCTCCTTAAAGTCATCTTGAAGTCTTCTTGAGTCTATGTCATATATCGGCAGATATATGAAGTCTTTTTGAAGTCTTCTTCAAGTCTTCTTGAAGTCTTCTTAAAGTCTTCTTAAAGTCTTCTTAAAGTCTTCTTGAGTCTATGTCATATATCGGCAGATATATGAAGTCTTCTTGAAGTCGTCTTGAAGTCTTCTTGAAGTCGTCTTGAAATCTTCTTGAAGTCGTCTTGAAGTCTTCTTAAAGTCGTCTTGAAGTCTTCGTAAAGTCTTCTTAAAGTCTGCTTGAGGTCTTCTTCAAGTCTTTTTGAAGTCTACTTGAAGTCTTCCTGAAGTCTTCTTGAAGTCTTCTTGAAGTCTTCTTGAAGTCTTCTTGAAGTCTCCTTAAAGACATCTTGAAGTCTTCTTGAGTCTATCAGCCATGCTCCGGTTTTCACTTATTTTTGCGAACTGCGATTTCAGCAAATTCGTACGATTTTAGTTTAGAGCGCTCCGAAATTCGCCAGTTTTTGTCATCGATAATGTTCCATTCCCAACTTGTTTTGTGTCATTTCACATAACAAAAACAGCTGATGAGCGCCACTACTCATGCTATCGATAGTTATATATCGATATATACCATGACCAAATCGCAATTTGTTGTTGTTGTGAGCAGTTTTCCATCTCGCTCAATTTTGTGTATATCTATTAAATAATTGTTTAAAATATTGCCTTAGTGCGAATGGAGTGGGAGAGTCCGTAAGACAAATCTAAAAAGGTCAAGGAACTGAATAAAAATAGTTCCGTGGGCTGTCTGTTTGTGCATCAACCTATATTTTGCATTTACTTTTCATTTCACGGACTCAGATGTCGCCGGTTTAAAAACGCCAAAACTTTGCGATTTCCGAGTGTCGGAGCACCAACTTTTACGAGATGATGATGAAATCGCAAAGTTTTTGCGAAAGCGAAAATGGGAGCATGGCTGTATGTCATATATCGGCAGATATATGAAGTCTTTTTGAAGTCTTCTTGAAGTCTTCCCCAAGTCTTCTTGAAGTCTTCCTGAAGTCTTCTTGAATTCTTCTTGAGTCTATGTCATATATCGGCAGATATATGAAGTCTTCTTGAAGTCTTCTTGAAGTCTAAGTCATATATAGGCAGATCTCTTTTATTTTCTATTTCTGTGATTGGACTTAGAAGTTCCCCTAAGAAAAGAACACAAAAGTTTCAGCAATCTAATAGTTTCCAACTGTTTGGAGCATCATTAATTTTTATATATTTTCCTCTTAAATTATAACATTTATAGTAATGGAATCTATCTTACCAATACCCGGTGACCTTCTCCTTCCTCCCCCCCATCCCGGCTATGTGCTTCATTTCAATTTCCGGCATTTTTCGCACACAATGCGATAAGTTGCCATTTTGGCGACACACAGAGGAAAAAACACAGAGAGAGAAAAAACTTTTGAAATAACTTCAAATGTGTGCGCCCAGCACAAGGAGGGACAGAGTGCGAATGAGAAACAGTAAGAGACAGCATATTTGAGATATAAAGAAAGCTGGAAAGTGGGCAAAGTGTTTTTATGCTGTTAGAAGGCAACTAAGCGCGAAAAGTTTCCCTTTTTTTTCGGCAACGAAGCTCTAAATAAAATAAATTCGATTCGCATTTGGAGCGAGCTGAACTCACAGCTGGAGGAAAGCCGCCGTCGCCGTCGCCGCCAACAGGCCTGAGGCCTGCGTCTCGGCACCGCCCAACAATCAGCGCCATTTTTTTGCTTTTACTTTGTTTCCATCTTCTCTCCCTGGCTTTGCCTTGAAGACGCTCGGCTCGCGCTGGCTGCCACATTAATTTCACTTCTTATAAATCTCGCTAGATTTTCCACCACTGCCCACTTTTTTTTTGGTTCGGTTCGCTTTCAACGCCGCGGCATACAAAATTTAAGTCGTCGCTTTAAAGTCGTGGACTTTGCGCAGCTCATATTTCATTTCTTATCAGTTCAATTAGGAGAAACACTTTCTATGTTTGCCATATTTTCAATTAGTGTCAATATTTTAATCGCATTCGATTAATTTTGATTTCGCTTGTGCAATTTTTCAAAAAACAAATTTGTTTTTTGGCCCGTAAGCGGGCAAATGTTGACACAAGTGTAATTCAGGCTAAACGAGGGTAATGGTATTCTGTGGAAAAAATGTATGGATGTGCAAATGAATCGACCACCTGACTGGGCCATAAACTTCAACTGGCAAATATGTACATTTGCCTGCATGACTGTGTGTGTGTATTGTAGTTACAAGCATTTAGTGTAAAAAAATGCTGCATGCTTTTATCTGGTTTTGATACACTTTCAAAAGAGTCATTAAAAACGAGCTAGGAGGATATTACAATTGATGTGAAACAGGCTTTCTTGATTGAATTAGAGAAAAGGGAAGTGAGATCGAAAGAAAGATATAAAGGTGAAGAAAAGGATTAATAAATGAAACAAAGCTTGAAAACTAAAACCAAAAACGTCCTTAAAGTGGAGTTAGGATAGGTTGGGATTGGCGATACCATATCGTCCTTGTTGAACCCTATTATACACTAGGTTGATCTTCGGTAGTGAACCATTGTGTGGACAGAATGAATTTTAGTAGAGCTGGTATCTCTATGTTGGATGCCTCTGACAGGTTGAGTAGGAGGGTTTGACCGAGAAATCTGTATATTATTTATTTATTTAAGTATTAATTATTAAACATAAACATTGCTTACAATATAATAACTAAACAGGATTGTGAGTACTAGATTTTGTTTAACAGATTGCATTTCTTTAAAAAGCTTACTATTTTAATTGTGTTTTGTGCATTAGCGTTTGTTATTATGTTGGATGGTGGGATTTGGCCAACAAGAGCGGTTCTGTTGGTTTGAAGGGAACTGCATTCGTCCAGAATATGTTTTACGGATAGGTCTCCTCCGCAGCCAGGGCAGTTAGGCTTGTCTTCTCCTTCTTGTGGGGTTAAGGTAGTAGGCCGAAGTGACGGCCTAAATTTCGAAATTTTTCGTGACCATTTTTTAACTAGTAAATAATATACGATCGTTTTGTAACTTTTACATATTTGTTTTGGTACCTTAAATGATACAACAAAATTTTTTTTTATTTAATTTTACATTTATTTATTTACAATATGTAATGGCAAAGTGGAGTCCTCTAAAGAATGATGAGCTGTTCATTTCATCCGAAATGAAAAAATCAAAAAGATTATTATTGTGCAGACCTTATTTTAATGAACTAACCAATAATATACATAATAAATAAAAAAGTAAAAAAATATCGGACTTGTGAAAAAAAGTTCTCAAAATGTAACTTTTTTTGTTGATAAAATGTTAAAAAAAATTAATTTATTATTAAAAAATAAAATGTTTTAAAGGTTAGGTATTTAGATATGTGTATGTAGCATAATTAGTTAAATTTTGAGCCAAATCGGTTGAATAGTTTTGAGTCAGTGCTTCCCCGAAATTTCAAAAACATGGTTTCGAGAAAAACGCGTTTAAAGTTTTGGCAACAAACTATACTAACATTATTTAATCAGCAATGCCCGGTGCATACAGCAATCCTTCTGTTTCCTCAAAATCGTCATTAGCAGCAGATATACCTTGGTATCTTTAAATAATAAAGGTTGGAAGGACATTTAAATAGGGAACGGTCAGAGCAGCTGCCGCTGGCGTGTCAACACACTTTCATACACTCTACGGCGCGCTCTCTTGTTTTGCCTGTAACTTTGGAAATATTCTAAGTATCGGTCTGAAAGTTTAAGTGCATATTTTTATAATGTGGTTCTTCCGAAAAATGTAAAAAAAAATAAGTCGATGTTTTTGACCCATCACACCGGTCTACTACCTTAAAACCTTTACTTCAAAACATCTTAGCGTGTCGCAGTTAGTCCATTAAAGGCATTTTATGGTGAATTTGTTCTATTTTCTTGCTTGCAATGAAGCAGGTTACCTATAAGATTAATAGCATAATTTTGGTGAAGCTGCTAATACCCTAAATGGTCAATGTTGTTCTAAGGCAGTTGCTTGTACAAAAATAACCATAGCCCGCGAACCAAGGCTATATTGGAGAAACAGATAACGCAGTTTGGTCTATTTTGGGATCTACTTTATGACTTACATGGAGATGTTCGTGGCTGGATCTTAAAATGGTATTCCATCTCGCGGTTTTTTGGCTGATGAGTATTATCTTTAAGGGACGTGCAAAAGCCCATTGTGCCATCATAAATTTAGTTTTTAATAAAAATCTACCCATAAATCGCGAACCTAGGGTATAGTTAAAAAACTGGATATGAGGCGATGCTTACAGAAGTGCCTTCTATCAGAATTTTAGGGTTTTTTTTAGTGTCGTACTTTGTATTAGGTGAATACTTAAGTGTCGGCTACCACTTCCGTTTGGTACACACTACATTGATCAGGGAGACGGAACTATAGATTAATATCTAGATTGGGTAAGAAAACACCTCCCACCTACTTTTTCATCGAGCCTAGAACCATCGGTGTAGATATGGATGGCGTTGGCTCTAATGTAGAGAAGGTTAATCCACTCGTTTCGGCATTTGTCGAACTTAGTTTGAGTGACACAATAATCCGTATTTAACCGAATACCCGCTTGGTTAGTGAGTATACTAGTGTGCCCCGAATTACCCCCATTCCAGTTATCGTATTCTCCTAGTCTTAGGACTGTTGTGTTATCCATCTGCCTTGCTATTAGGTCTAGTGGTACGAGATGAAATATTTCAACCAAGAGCATTCAACATTTGCCCACAACATTCACAAATCTCCCACCTATTTTCTATTTATTTCAGTTAAAACACCCAAAGCAATCAAATTTAAATTCATTTGCCTGCTTTGTTGTTGGGTTGTTTTTTTATGTGTTTATATTGGAATGTAAACAAATTTGATACAAAAATACAACGCAACACTGAAACTGTTGTCCTTTTTTTTACCCCCAACTAAAGTGAGAGTACATAAAAAAGTTAGTTTTTAAATGAAATAACCTTCTAATGTCGCCGACCGTAAAAAAATAATAACAATAAACACATTTTTACTCAAAACGTAATGAAAACAAACAAAACTATAAATTGCCAATCCGTAAAAACAATGGACATTTTATGGGTTTTGTATTTGCACTTAATTATGTTAAAAGCTAAATGATGTAAACGAATTGACGGGCCATACTTTTAAATGTTCAGCTCTGAGAACCGTAAGTCGTTTAAGGCACTTCGATTTCTTTCCCTTCCTTTTTGTGGTCTCAATTTTTCTAGACACAAAAATGCTAAGGATATGGGTCAAATATACCAAATGTTGGCCTGTCAAAAGCTGACAAAATTGGATGTGTGTGTGCGTGTGTGTGTAAGAAAATGATGATTTTCCGTTAGTCGAGCATAAAAAAAGTTCAAGGGAATGAACTGCAAAATCCATTCGACTGCATAAATGCTGACAGCTCGATAATTGTAGTCAAAATATTTGTCCGTTATTGACAGTTACTTAAATTTTTGTGGATTGAGGTAGTCTGTTAGCATCAGCCCATGTCCCAAAGCAAATTGGCTTATAAAAATTACTTGTGAGTCAGGCGGAGGTAGAACGAAAATGCTAAACAATATAGTAACAGCAAAAAGGCACTCCATTACAATTATTAAGCACTTAATTTATACAGCTTGGCAAATAAAAGAGAATGAGAAAGCTGCATGCGAACTCTGTCGTAATTCTTACTTATCTAAGCACTTTAGGTTGCACTTTGCTGACCCTTAAATGGTTTAAACGCTGGTTGGAATTTTGGCATAATCTCTCCAACATATTGGCCGATATGTTGAGCACAAATTCTTCAATATTGGCTTCCAGTGCCTCAACTGTTGTGGGCTTGAAGCCATAGACATGGGACTCAACATAGCCCCACATAGAAAAGTCTTAAGGCGTTATGTCGCACGATCTAAGCGGCCAATTGACCGGCTGTTCACCGAACTCGCCTCTCAATTGAGCCATAGTTTCGCGTGCTGTGGGGCATGTTGCACCGTCTTGTTGAAACCACATATCAGCCAAGTCCAGCTCTTCCATTTTGGGCAAAAAGAAGTTTGTTATCATCTGCCTTCATCACCAAAAACTGCGGTCCAATGGTGCCTACTCCAAACAGTGCATTTTTTGGAATGCATTGACAGTTCTTGCAATTCTTCTGGCTGCTCTTCTCATCAAAAACAGCAGTTCTTTTTGTTCAAGTATCGATTCAATCAGAAATAAGCAAAAGGTACATTTTAATAGTAAAATTCAATAATCTGTAATAATCTGTTCTTTTGTAAGTCGATTCATGGTTAAATTATTGTCCAAACTGAACATGTTTGACAGTAACAAGTGACACGAGCACAGCAAAGCTGCCAAAATCAGTGTTGCCAAAGAAAAAGTTGCTTAAAAATCACCCATTAGTATTATACATAGATAATACAACGAATCTCTACAATTTGGTTCATTCGCTTTTAAAATAAAGCGTTTGCAAAGTGAAGAGTATGTCAAATACAAAATAGGACATAAATATTTTCGAATACTAGATGTTCTCAAAGCATACAAATCAGGCATGCTTTGCGGATCAATCTTGAACTTAGAACCTATAGGAAAGTACTACACCACGTTTCAATTCAAAATTTTCAAATTATCTGATTTTCACAAGATTCGAATATAGCGTAAAATGGTAATTTTTGACATGATAAATCCGAATCGTCAGCCAATCTTTTAGAAATATGGAAATTCTAAAAGCAGAATCGGCTCAACGTGGAAAATTTGACAAAAAACAAACAGATTTGACTCGTATGTTTTGCTGTTCAGCTCTAAGAAACATAAAGAATCAAAATACAATAAAAACCCAGTTTTACCATGTAAAGAAAGATTCTTTTTACAAAAAAAAACGAGAGCGTAAGTTAAAGTCGGCCCTGCCCGACATCGTAATACCCGTTACTCAAGTCAATTAGTGTTTAATAACCTCATGCGGCTCAGATAAGTATGCAACGTTTTTTAACTCTGCTATTTATTATCCGATCTTTATGAAAATTTGTGAGATATTACATATTGGCCACATGCACTATACTGCAAAATCTGAGCTCGATAGCTCGGACGGACGGACAGACGGACATGGCTATATCGACTCGGCTGTTGATGCTGATGAAGAATATATATACTTTATTATATCGGAGATGCTTCCTTCTGCCTGTTACATACATTTGCACGACTTTAGTATACCCTTTTTACTCTACGAGTAACGGGTATAAAAATCACAAAATTGGCTTCTTAATAGACCATTGTGCTCTCAATTGTAATAAACAGGGTGGTCCATCGAGTGTTTGGAATTTGAACCATTCCGAATTTGACTTTAAAAACGTCAAATGTCATACGGAAAGCGACCAATATTTAGTAAAAACTTTGACATTTATGAAATGGGTCGCTATTCGCTTGAAGAAAGTTGAAAAATATTAAAAACATATTTCCAAAGTGGGGAGTCCTCGACCCAAGCTGTGCTCTGTGGAATTCGTGAAGCGAGTTCTTGAAACTGGAATATTGGTGGATAAACCAACCCTTGTAAGTACTCGTCCGGCGCGCTCGACCGAAAACATTTCTGCGGTTGTTCAAAATGTGCGTGAACAACCATCGACGTCAACTCGCCATCGATCTCAACAATTGGACATTTCGCTAGCTTCTTTGATGCAAATTTTGCATAAAGGCATTGCCATGAAGCCATACAAAGTGCAATTGGTGCAGCAGCTAAGGCCAATTGACCATCAGAATCGAAAGTTCCTTTGGCCGAAGATGGTGAATTTGACCGAAAAATCATCTTTTCGGATGAAGCACATTTCCACATCGGTGATTATGCTAATAAACAAAATGGTCGCATCTGGGGCACAGAAAATCCGCATATCGTCGTCGAGAAGCAAATGCTCCCATTTTGGTCTCGAGCCATCATTGGTCCATTTTTCTTTGAAAATAAAGAAGGAGCCATCGTGACCGTGAATGGTGAGCGCTACCGCGCAATGTTAAGTGATTGGTTCTTCAAGGAAATTGAAGCGGAAGACTTGGACAATATTTGGTTTCAACAGGACAGCGCTACGTGCCACACAGCACACACCACAATCAATCTTCTGCGCCCTATCCTCGAAAATCGAATAATCAGCAAATATTGAGATGTGAATTCGCCGCCAAGAAGCTGTGATCTGGCACCGTTAGACTATTATCTTTGGGAAACGGTCAAGGACAAATGTTATGCAAGCAATCCTGAAACAGTTGATGAGTTGAAGAACGAGATTCGAGCTGCTATTGCTGACATAGTACGTGCCGAAACAATTGAAAATGTTCTCAAAAAGTGGGTAGATTGAATGGGTGTTATAAGTTTGTGCAAAAGTATGTAACATCGAGAAGGAATCATCTCCGACCCTATAAATTCTTGATCAGCATCAACAGCCGAGTCATGTCCGTCTGTCCGTCTGTCTGTCCGTATGAACGCACAGATCTCAGAGATGGTAAGAGATAGAGGTTTGACATGTATGGGACATATGCTTCTTATGTCTGCAGGCAGATAAAGTTTATTTTCAATTTTGGCCACGCCCCCTCCCGCCCCCGCAATTTAGAAAAAACGTCATATCTCCCACAGTTTTAAAGATAGATGGCTTGTTCCTTCTGGACATATTTAGTTAGCAGGATAACTTATCGATCCGCCAAAGAAATGAAGAAATGAAGAAGAAGTTATGATCAAAAGAGGTACAGAGTATGTTATAGTCGGGCTTGACCGACTTTCTTTCTTGTTTTTTTATTAAAATGTAACAAACCAGAATATTAGTTAACATCCATTCCTAATAGATCTTAACGTATCTGTTTTTTGTTTTGTGCAGCTTGTTGACATATCTCTAAAACTATATATGTGCTAGAATATCGCTGTAAATGTTAATAACTAAACGGATAATATCCTTTCTTCGAATCAGCTCGAATCTGTTCAAAAGTTTTTTTGAAACCTACCTTAGACATTATTAAAGCTTACTACTTGAATTTAGTATGTGTAGTTTGACTAGTTCAGAAAAGTGGTTCAAAGGTGAAGATCAGTAAAACGCAATACCATTGCGAGTGATCCAAGTAACTCAACTTTGAGCTGTTATAAATAAATATCGTTGTTGGCTTTTCGTTTGGCTTATATAAATAGTGATTTTGGGATAGTCCCACACAACATTTTTAATAGTCCTAGCAACGTTTACATTACACATAGGTTGCTTAAGAGTTTTTATTGTTGTTTTGTTGTATTCTATTTTTTAGTGACAAGCACACTTGAACTGTAAGCTGGGTACCTGGATTCAAATGCCCCTGTTCAACTATCTTTAAAAAAGTGGTTTGGAGACACAACTCAAAAGTTATTCAAGTAATGAACTCAAAATTGTTTGTGTGTTGTCAACGGGTGGTTGAATATAAATAGATAGAGACTTTTCCTTCTTAAGGCCTGTTTCGAACTACTTGTAAGCGGTTTAATACTGATTTGTACTCATATCTCAGAAATAGTTAGTGTTGGTAATGTTGAATTTGATATTTGATAACTTCTTTAAGCCGATTCCAAAGTAGTTTGAACTTATTTGAGTTAAGTTTCAAAAGTGTTTGATACTATGACCTTGAAGTTTGCTGTGCTGGATTGACTATGCGCAGTTTGATTCATCGCATGAAATTTTTCAGATTTTACATTAAAGTTATAGGTTTCGGTACTGAACCAAATTAAGCTAATTCCAAAGTGCTTAAGAACTTAATGTACAAAATTTTTAATGCTCCAAATATGAAATTCAGTTTGTTCATTAGAAGTCAAATATCTTTCTGGTACAAAATCGTTTTGGAAACAGCTTAAATGAGTTTTCAAGCATAATATGAACTTTAAGTTGGGTTTATAGTTATGAAATATAAATTAGGAAAACAAATTCCAGCTGAAACGACTAAGCCTTTGTGAAAGAAAAGTTGTAACACCAAATACAGGACCCTATGTGCGCCGGCTATAAAGCTGGACCAACTTCAATATTTTGTGATATTTTTTTTTTAATTTTATGTTAATATCTATCTAGCCATTCGCTTCGGTTCCATTGCCTGCTCCCACATAATTTGCAGCATATACATTAAGTCACTCCCCAAACAGAAATATTTGATCAATATTGTTAAACTTTTGACAGATTCATTGCCATGGCTATGATTCACGTTACTGTAAATATATTCACTTATGTATACATGTTTGATGTCTGAAACCAACCCACCGCATGTTGTTTGATTTGCTAAAAACTGATCCAATTGAACGCCTACATCAAAAGTTGACGTGTCTGCATTGAATGCCGGTCGAATTTTTATAAATCATTTGCAGTTTCAATGGCATTTCTTTATTTTTGTTGTTGCTCCCTTTTTATTTTTACTTTTTGGGGGTCTCTCTGAATGGAGCTGAGCGAAAAAGCCACAAAACACATTCATCAAATCCGCCAGAGTCATTCATCATGGGTAATATATTTGACATTGTCAGTGATGGATAAATACTACTACGCGTCACATGGAGCCGGGGAAAGCCACAGCAACAACAACAACTAGGCAGAGGAATAAAAGATATTTGGGTACAACATATGAAGGCCGGAAGCCTATCGTCTGCCATGTTAAACTCGAATTTTTCGTTTCAATGCTACAAAATTGGCTTTAAGTGAATGACAACAAACATTCGGGTTTTAAAGAGACTTGTGGGGGGGATTTGAAATCAATGTTAGTAGCCAGAAATGTTTGTGTAGTAAGTAAAGTTATCAGTCTTTAAATATGGAATACAAATTGGAACAGTTACCACTTTACCTTAAGCAACAACTTTGACCAATTCAATTTCCAATGGCTTCACATTACCCAGCTCTTAATAAGACACCTGCCATAATTGCAGCCACTCCCACACACACACACACAATGTCTGCTGGCAATTATAAAGCTTAATTTCCACTTTAATTATCTGACTGCATTTTCATTTAGCAACTACAAATATTATTGTTTTTCTTTTGTTTCTCGCTGCCAACTGCACATGAAAATTAATGAAGGAACCAAAAGGAAATGGGCGCAAATATGAAAGATAAGAAAAATATACGGAAATTCCGTTTGTAGTTCATAAAACGGTTGGAAAATGCTAAATAAATAAAGTGTCCCTCCTGCAACAAAGCAAAGGGAACTATTTAAGCCAACACCAAAAAGGAGTTGGCGATGCCAGGCGTATAAATTATGCTCGAAGCAAAAGACGGCACGTTCCTGTAATAATGGCTGGTCAATTTTAATGAGAATACGTAAGAGTCCTGCAGACGGACACGCACACGCACATTTATAAGAGGCAGCCAACCATTCTCCCATGCAGCTGATGAGTCCATCTTGCCAATTGAACGAGTCAGAGTGTCGGGAGTCTGTCAGTAACAGCATCCTTTGGGAATGAATGGCTGAGTGAGCGTGTGTGTGTGTGTGTGGGGGGGTGCGTCTGTATCTTGTATAAGAAAAATGTTGCGGTAATTACATTAACTGCACCCACAGTAAGGAAATGTTGTTTATTGAAGCAGAAGCAAAAGTGAAACTATTTTCATTAAGATTGAAATATGTTTATTATAGTTAAGAATTGTGTTGCTGTTTAGGGTGTTGGCATTTATGTGAGTAATTGGCGAGTGCTTAAGCCTGATGGCAGTCAAATTATAATCATCATTTACAAAAGCAAACACATATAACTCAGCCAGTTTCAATTCAATTTTGGGGATGAGCCAAAATGTGGGATAATAAATTTTGATAAAACTCGCATCAACCATGCATCGCTGTTGCGTCTTGTTCAGGAGATGAGATCTATGAAACTCCTTTTTATACCGCGGAGTTCATGAAGTTGTGCCAAAGTAAGCAACAGGGAGAAACATTTTCGTTCCCATGAAGATTATATATTCTTAATCAGCATCAACAGCCGAATCGATATAGCTTTGTTCGGCAGCCTGTCCGTCCATCTGTCAGTCCGCCCATCTGTTCATACGAACGCAGAGAAAGGGACAACACCAAGACTCGTTGTAACCTTCTCTCTTAAATGAAATGGGAATTCAAGGGAAAATCTGCCCTAAATTTAAGAAAGTTTTTCGAAAAATATTTAGAAAACTTACCCTAAACCTAAACCTAACCACCTGGGACAGAGACACAACGATGTTTGACGAAACCATCACTGATGAAAAGATAATCTAATCTATCAATCAATCACTAGGACCGGATAACATCCAAACAGTCATTTTGCAACTTGCAAGTATCAATCTTGAATCTATTGCCATGGCTGACCAAGATTTTCAAGGTATGTCTCCTCACGAGTTACTTCCCAGAAAGCTGGAGAGTGGCGAGATAGGTCTTCATCACCAAGGCAGGAAAAATAAACAACAACTCTCCATCAGTTGCTTTTGAAAACGATGGACAGACTCCATCGCCGAGCAGCCGAGTGCTCAACTCTAAACAGAAAAAAAAAGATCCAAAAAAGATCCATTTGGACGGAATATGTCTTAAATATCCTTTCAATCATCCAGCGCGTAACTGCAAAATCATCCAAATGATCATCAGTTTTTATATCCTTCGGATGATTTTCAGCTCCGTTGGGTAATTAAAAGGATATTTAAGACACATCCCCACCAAATGGTTACCGGAAATCATCCAATGGATGTTCCTTAATATCCTTTTTTTCTCTGTGTACTCTCTGTGCAGGCAACGTAAGCAGAAGAACAACGACAGGCACTCCTCGCTTCTTTGGAACCTGATTTTCATCGAACTTCTTCTTATCTTGAAGCTTAACCGATGTAGGGTTACAGCATACGCAGATGACCTGGTTCTAATGGTAATGGGTAAATTCTTACCCACAATCAGTGAGCAATTAGAATCTGCTCTTGCTAGCAATCTAAGGGCACATCAACGGTCTAGCGGTCAACCCAAAGGAAAACAAACTGGTGCTGTTCACAGGGAGATACAATAACCCAGGATTTTTGCGCCCAGGCGGCCCTGGATGTAATTCTGAACATGGAACCAGTAGACATTTTCATTAAGTAAGAAGCATCGAGAAGTGCAGTAAGACACCGGGAACTGAAATTTCTTCAAAGGATGTTCTTAAAGGGATGTGACTACTGCATTCTGAGAATGGAAGTAAGACACTACCATCAGAGAGAACGAGCTTTCCGTCCATACAGACTGTTGAAAAACAGGCAACTTATCCAATGAACTTGCGACACAGCTCCCATTCCGAACTGGTGTATAGTTTTTCAAGCAGAGAATGGTTCAGCGCTGCCAGCTACGTAAGCGGTAACGGACATTCTAAGGCCCTTGCAGGACATCATGACTGAAGTACAGTGGAAGGCCAGTACTAGGACATAACGACAATGGGACGTCGCACCCGGTTGTCACATCTCTCGATCACTCTAGCCAAGATACTCACCCAAAAGAACTTCCGAGCTCCTACACTTCAGCAAGAGCAGGATAAGAACTATGATAGAAAGGCACCATCGGTCAAATGGCCACCAGGATGCGCTTGCGCCACCATGACTTCTGCTGTAGCTGTGGGAGCGAAGAGGAAATATAAAGCACTTAAAACCTTCTTGGCGACTGCAGCATTCTTTGCCCAGTATTCTTTGGTAAACCATTCTTTGAAAAACTGGGCAGTCTGGCAAATGTTCCCCCAGAAGACCTGACCGTCAAAACTATCGCCAAACTCTGTCTTTGACGAGATAAGTAACACGACCAATGCTTTGCAGGATAAAAAAACGAACATACAACACCATAAACGAGGCCGGTAGTTTGTACAGCTGTTTCAAGAGGAATCACCCTCAACTCTACCCACTCTACCGGCCTCCTTTATGGTATGGTGCGGGCTAAAAAACAATGAAAATTTTGTAGGTTAGTTAAGTGAACGATATTATTATGTCAATCCGTTTGTAGACAACAGAAATAAGCTCAATGTTTTGTCCACACGAGAACATGCCACGTATAACTAATAAATAATTGACCTTACAGCCCCAAAGGGCCAAACCGAGCTTCTCTTAAGCTCTTGGCTTTTATTGTTCAGCCTCAAACTGACATTGAAAACGTATCATTTTCGCTGTGATGCATACACAGAGAAAACAAAATTAGCTACACGCCAAGTGTAGAAACGGTAATCCTAAACGAAACGTAGTTCACCCTGTAAAATTTCACATGAAAAATGTAGAAAACTGAATGCTAAACGTAGCGAGTAAAAAAACTACACGCTACGTGTAGAAATAAAAAAAAGTAAACGAGGCATGTTGAAAAGTAAAATGCTGCGTGAAGAAATGCAAATGATAAACAATGTGGGAAATTTGCATGTTTCCAAACAGCTCCTACATTTTCCATACAGAAATCGGAATACTACACGAAAATTTGGGTTTTTTACATTAACGTTTAGATATTGAAAACCCACACGAGCATGTGGAAATTTCAAACGAAAGTTGTAGCTTAAAATCGGAACAGAATAGCTATGTGCTTCATTTAGACAGTTGTTATTCACACGCTACATGTAGTATTTCTAAATAAATGTTTAGGATTTCAAATGCTGAATGCTACGTATAGAAAATCTACACGAAACGTGTTGTTGATCCATTAGCTCATCGTCAATTGTCACTTCCCTTTATTACTTTGATTTGCGGCAATGTCGCGCGAGTGCTTGGTACTCGTGTGGGCTGAGATGCCGGCATTTGTGTTTGAATTTCAGAGAGAAGGTATGTGAGTTATGAGTTCGTCGAACCCCAGACAAGGTGAGTCAATAAAAAAAAACTAATGTCTTAGGTTTTTCAGAAAGAAGACTTTCCCCTACCGTGCCCCTTCCTGCCCTCCCTCCCCTGCTCACCACACTCCCTTGTGAAAATATTGTGGTGATAATAGCTGAATTTAAAAAAAAAATGTTTGCTCGGGCTGGGCCCACATTGTGGCATGTAGAAAAGCTACATGCCGCATGTAGAAATGAGAAAGCTAAACGTGGCATGTAGAAAAGCTACATAATCGTAGTGGGTGCAAAATTTTCGTGTAGTTTTTACATATTTTGTTTTCTCTGTGTACAAAATGTAAAATGATGTGTCAAAATCATGCAACGTTTCATCGTGTGCTGGTGTGGATGAAAGTCGTAGCGCCATCTGTCATTTATCAACATAAATCATTTCGCTTTGTATATATTTCAAGAGGTATTTTCATACGCAAGAGCTTAAAATATGTGTTTGATTAGGTTGAAAACTACTTTATGTGTTGGACTTCAACTCTTTGATCACCTCACGTTAGCTTATCTCCGTTTCTTGTCATAAAATTGAAGAAACCAAATCAGACATTTCAAGTACAAATGTATCTTAATACCTTTAACAAAATCTTACTCAAACTCAAACAAAAAAACTACAATAGTTTAATACCAATTAGGCCCCACACACACTCCCATGCATCTCTACTCTGATTTTACTCCCACCCAACTCCCTCCACATCGCATCGAGGACCATCGAAGGGAGGATGCCACAAGTGCGTTTAATGATTCAAAAGCTAGTCCGGCTAGAACCAACGGATGGGCCATTAACTACAGCCCCTGGGCATGTTTTATGGCCATGGAAACACGTTGAAACTGAAAATGGTTACCCAAACAACAGAAAGTTTAAAAAAAAACCAACAAAAAGAATATTTTTAGTTCTCAGTGTTGAGGCTCTGCATGACATTTGGCTATTAACATTTTATTTTGTTTTTTCCACATTGGTTGTTGTCGGTTTTATGGCCTTTAATTAAATTTTATTGAATTATTTGAAGCGTTTTCTTTTCTTGAATTGCTCTGCGTGCCTGCAATTAGGAATGTGCTGGGAGTCCCCGCAGCGCGTCCTGGACGCTTGCCAAGTTATCAGAAACACATTAATGCGACAATTACGACAATTTTAATTGTTTTTCAAGTCGTATTTGCTATATTGCTGTCAAGTCCTGGCATTGTCCTTGCCCGCGTAAATGGGTAATTAAAAACGTGTCATAAGGCGGTGGCTGTTAATTGCGAAAAGAAAGAGAATAAACCCACTGGGACAACTTCAACTCAACTGAAACTATCAGTCAGCTCCAGGCCAATTATTAGTTTCGGTTGAGGGGAACCAAATGTCTAATGCAAAACCAGGGTGGAAAAAACTGTGGAAGTTGGTGGAAATTTCATTAAATTTTCATTTCTAATTTTCCAAATGGATTAACGCTAAAAGATGCAGAAATCTTTCATCATAATTAGCACGCCGCGCTGGCCACGCACCCAGGCACCGGGATGCTGCTCTGGACGGGCATAGTTGTCCACTCCCTGCACTTACACACACACACACACACACACATTCGCCCCATTTTCATTGGGATTTTTCTCTCTCATTTTCCATTTCTTTTTTTTCCATTTTTCCATTTTTGCTTACGCTTTCGTTTCGCGTTTCTACATGCTTTGAGCCTGGCTGCGGCATGGCCTTGGGCTTGTTTGACTAACTCATTTTCAACATTTTACGCGTCGTCCTGGCCGCCCCCTTCTCCGTGTCGCCTTGTCCTTTTAATTATGCGAACAGATAAAATGCTCTTAAATATGCTTCAATTTTGATTAAAATGGAAAATTACGTCTAATGAGCACTAAATTGCTGGGTCAATGACTTGAGTCTGTGCTCGAATAACACATTAAAGCTGGCCCCAGACGGACGCAATGCTGTAAAGTTTAGCAGTTTGGATTAAGTTTGAATCACAGGAAGGCTGTGACGGTGTTCTTGGGCCCGGCACCCCAGCAAAACTAAACGCAATGAACTCAACTTTCGAGACAAACTAAAAGGCAAAAGGGTTTGCGGAATGGTGGATCTCTTGGTTGACTTCTTGGTTTAGAAAGGAGGTAGCAGTACACTCAAAAAATTTAATTTCTAATTTTTAGAAATTCGCCCTAAAATAATTTTCCTTTCTTGTTTTTAGACAATTTTTTCTTAAATATAGAAAAAACAACCCTAAAAAAAAATTTTTTTTAAATTTAGAAATTCGATTAATTTTTTCTTAAATTTAGGGTAATTTTTCTAAATTTTTTCCTCAATACTTTCTAAAATTAAGGGCGAATTCACCCTTGAATTTAGAAAAAAATACATTGCACTGTGTCTTAAAATAGGGCGTATCGCCATAAACTTAAGAAACCACATATCTTAAATTTTGACAAGCCATTTAGAATTTCGCCATAAAATATAGAAAAAAAGTCTAGAAAATCGCACTAAATAATATAAAAATATTAAAAAGACACCCCTTGTAATTCTCAAGTACGAATTCCGTGCATTCGGAATTAAAAAGGGGCAACTAATATTCGGCATGCTGAGAAAATCGCCCTAAAATATAGAAAAATAATCTAGAAAACCGCCCTAAAATTTAGAAAAATAGAAAAAAACACCGCATGTAATTCTCAAGTTCGAGTTCCCTGCTTTCGGCATATAAAAGAGGCAGCTGAGTGCTTAGCATATTTGACTGCGTTCTTTACTGTGGCTCACGCGAGTGCTTGGTAGTCGAGTGCGATAAGATGCCTTACGTGTTGAAGTTTCCCCTAGGTCCCGAGTTCAAGTCCCAGGCAAGGTGAAGTTAGAAATTAAAATATTGATTGCTAATTACAATGTGATTTTCAGAAAGAAACTTTAGTGAACCGACAGAAAGAAAATATCCTATAAAAAAAATATATAAGGGGATAAACGCTTCTTAGTGTAGTAGTCTTCTTCCTGTTCTGTCTCCAGTCTCGCCCCACTCGCTATCCTGTCAATAATACTTGAAAAAGTTTTTTTTCCTCATCAATCTAGAAAGGTTTTTTTAAAATCTAGAAAATGCTTTTCTACAATTAAGAAAATATTTTCTAGCTTTTAGTAAATATTTTCTTAATTTCAGAAAGTCTTTGTCTTGTTTTTAGAAATAATTTTTCTAAAATATATGGCGAATCGCCTTTGACTCCTCTTTTAAGGCGAATTTCTAAATTTTAGGGCGATTTTGACTGTTTTTTTTTTTGAGTGTAGATGGTTGGAAAAACGACTTCCGGCAGGCGAATGTACTTAGTTCAAGTTCCAGAAACTAACGAGTCATCACAGATTGATGACTTATCAAGTGTAAGAGATCAGTTTGTTGCTTTGGCTACTGATGCAGCATTACGGTCAATCACGCAGATGCATATACTAATGATATGTCTATTTTTTGTTCTTTTCAAAACCAAATTAAAGCATTTTTAGACAAGGAAGCAAGGAATAAAACTGTTGAATGTCCATAATTTTATAAAGTTCATTGGTTCAAATTTAGTTTTAAAGCTCGAACCTAGTTCTAAGCTGAGGGATCATCTGAACAGACTTTTGAGACTATTATTAAGAAGACGAAGGAATAGGTTACATATCTATGACCTTCCAGCGAGATGGATCTAATGAATATTAAACAATTTGTGACCATACAGATGATCATATTCAGAGGACTGCTTACCATTGTTTCATCACTTCAGTGGTACACTTATTCAGATATATAAAAAGTATTTTGAATACCTGCACAACACTTAACACAATTTATTATTATACTTAAAGTAAGTTTTATTGTGAATATTTGTTCCCATTCAATGTAAGTTTCTCTTAAGTAACAATCAAATTTAAAATAATTTATATAAAAATAAACAAAAAATAGCTAGAACCTTTATAATCTTCAATTTAAACTAAATTTCCTTGACTTTAAACCATAATTATTGTTAAATTCATTACATAAAAGGGCTGCAAACCTCACAGTTCTTTGCACAGCTCCGATAGAGGGGTTCGAAACAAATTTGACCAATGGTTAAGGTTCTGTGCAACTTATTCTTCAAATTGAAGAGCAAATAGTACAGCTCATCGATCTGTCGAAATGTTCGCACAATTGCCGAATCCCTAAGAAAGAGCACAATCGCGTACTTGTTAGGAACTGATCTTAATTCAGTTCAGTCGCTGCTTTTATAGTTTAACTTATGTATTAGGAACATGAGACAACTGTCTTTACATATATATTTTTCAATTATCTTGTCCTTGTTTAACATATGAACCTCATTTGTTCCTCATATATCTCATATGTACTTATATTACCTCTTTCTTGAGCATCATTATACTTATCTCTAATTGGTGTTGAGCTGCTCTAACTTACTTATCTTATCTCTAATACAATCGAGGCGTGTGAAACGGGGACGACTAGTCGTCTAGTCGTCTACCTAACGACACCTTTTCAAGTGGAATCATATTTTATAACGTCTGCGAGGGTTATATGTTCAGTTATGAACAGGTTCCAAAGTTTGAGTTTAAAATTACATAAATGATGGATTTGGTTCCAAACTTGGTTCAGCTTACGATTTACCCAAGTTTAATAAATGTAAGCACGTCAGGCTTATACTCAACAGAAGCACCTGTCCTTAGCCATCCCCAGAACTCGACTTTGATCTCGCAATCAAACTATGTTGTGTTGAAGGCTCACATAAATCTAAAGGCCAACAGCCTTCACTGTCTAATTAACTCCCGTTCCCCCTAAAGCGGAAATATAAAGTCACACTGTACAAAAGCATTATAAAGCCTACCTTGACCTAAGGCTCGCAGCTTTGGGGAAATGCTTGTACGAGCAGTGTGGAAATCCTCCAAAGATCATAATCAAGAGTTCTCTATCACTGGAGCGCCATTTTACATTCGCAATGAGTGTATCCACAACGACCTCATCCTATTCCATAGATTGAAAATGATATAAAGAAACTAAAGCGCAAATATGTTGAGAAGCTGCTTGCCCAACCTAACCAACTTGCAAAATCTATCACCATACTGGCAACGCATTCTCGTCTCCGAAGAAACAAGCAACCAACCCAGCGACTGACTTGAAGGGCAGCAGAACACAAACTACCTCCAATAGGGGTTGGTTCTTAAACTAAAGTTATTGTTAGTTTCTTTAAGGGAAGATCCAATAAATACCAAATCAGCTTAAAACAAAAATAGATGACCAATAAATTTGTTCATTATCTTTTTTCATTTTAAAAAGCCTATTCATCTTAATCATTAAGAAGATTCACAGATAAAATTCTCAAAAAATAAACACTTACATTACAATAAAGCTGTTAGAGCTATTTCAAGAGAGCTTTCCAGATCTTCAACTTTATCTGCTTATTGTGAATCACTCTATTGAGTTTTGAATTTAGGATCTAGAATCATAGAATTTAAGCCGTTACGACCTCATTAGCTTAGGCTTTTCATTGGTAGAATCTTCTGCAATATCTTGTCTAGAATAAAAATAAGAGACAATAGATTAAAACACTTTTTGTCAACCAAATCGAATCGTTATTTTGGAACCCGGTTCAAGTTCAACAATTTGTTCAAACTTGGCTTAGGGTTCAGTCACAGTGAGCCAGGTGTTGTAATTCCGGTTCCGAGCAGGTTTGATTAAAAAACCATTTTTCAGCCTTGTATGGTAATGGTATTTTTTGGAGCTGAAAAAAATTAGAAAAGTTTTTATTTGTAAAATTTAACCCTTTTTGATATCCTTTTTGATTTAAAGGCCTCAGTTTTGGGTCCCAATTGAGGCCCTTAAGCAAGGTAAGGGTGTTATTATAATCATTTGTTGGCCTATAAACCTAAGACTTTTTATTAGCCACCATAGTGATATAATTGTTTAGATAGCCGTTTCTTGTAATCAGAGGTATTTAAACAGCAAGAGCTGACATACAACTGGGCACAGAATCTATTACTACGTTTATACTCACAAAATACATTATGCTTAATGCCCTCTAAAGTATGCTATGTTATATGAAAATCATAATTTTGGTCTCATTAGTCTTAACTCAACATTTTGTTGAATACCCAACAATCTGAGTGAATATGCAATGTTGAATATCTATGAAAGACTTGCAAAGGCTTCATTTTGATATATAGTAACTTAAGGAAATAAAGTTGGCATACCTTGAAGGGCATTGATCACGAATAATTTGGTGCGTATAATATCGTAATTATTATAATCATAGTCACTGAACGAAACTCATACAATAAGAGTCTGTCTATCTGTGAACAAGAGCCACTAATCCAGACTCATTATATAGATGCTTCACTTGTTTGAACAGCTCTCCATTGCTCACCCACTCATAAACAGCACTACCAAACACCACTGTTTCCAGTATTGAGCAACACCCACTGACCTTTTCTTTAGAGTAAGCTTAACTCTCGTTTAGACATTGAAGTTGTTGTGTTTGGCAGGTCTGTTCCAGCTGAAGACAACTTAATGTTCACGTTTCAACATCAAAATGTTGTGTGCCAATGAAGGGACATAATTAATGCAGAGAATTTATAAGACTTTTCTTGGCATTTTGCTATTCTCACATAAATCTCTGGACATTTGGTTGCTCGCAAAATATAAATAAATAACAGCAAAATGCCAACCCATTGTCACAGCGAGACGCAGATTTCTAAATTATGCAAAACGTAATGTAAATTCGTGTGGGTTGGGGGCGACTGGCACATGCAACAACACCGCCCCGAACATTCGGCAAACACAAATCGAGGCCCAAGGGGTCACTGGCCCAAAAATTACAAAGTTTCCGCAATGGCAACAAGGGATTAAAGTTTTCTTTTTTAAAGGGTGGCGCCCGCAGGAAGCACAAAACGGTGACACCGGACATAAAATAATTTCAATTTTTGGCCATTTCCTTAAAGGAGAGCACTCGCATCGGGATCGGATTGGTCCAAGAAAAGGGCAAAACTGAATTTAAATTTTTTTGTTTTAATAAACTTTTTCTGCCAGCCGCAAAATGCCTGAAAGCCAGACTGCCGACTGGCCAAGTGGCCCTCAGGGCAGGGGGAGGAAGGTGGGGCGGGAATGAGGCGTCATTGCTTTACACTTTTCTTTCATTCATTTAATTTTACCCGCGCTGCCGTTTTTCTTTTGGCCACTCAAAGGTGGGGCCGTCGCACCACCTCGCCCTCGCCCCCTCGGCAGATGGCACTTGGGTATTTAACGTTTCGCTAATGCCTCCGGCCTCACAGCTGCGGTGTAAATGGGGCGTGGCTGCAACCAAGGCGACAGTTGGCGGCCGTTTCCTAATTACAAATCAGTGGCGGGCAGCACACAAAAAAAAACGAGAGAGAGAGAGGGAGAAAAACAGAAAAGTAGGAGAAAAAAATGCGAAGAAGTATTCTTGCTCTGAAATTACATTCTTTTGGTGTTTGTTGCTGCTGCCGCTGTTGCCGCTGCTTTCTTATGGTCTTTCTGGGTCAACAATTATGCAAAATACTGTTATTTTAGAAGCAGCCGCGTCGCATTTATCTGTCCTTTTTGGTTCTTCCGTTTTATAATTAGTTGCCCAAAGAAGAAAGAGGGAAAATTGCGGGGAAAACAGCTTTTAAACGCGATTTAAAGAATTAATTGCTTAAAATTTGGTTAAGTGCGTAGCGCGATTATTGCTGTTTTCCCATTGCTAGGGCCCAAAATACTGGAGCCTCCGCACTTGGGTTTGAGTAATGTAATTGTTTACGGATTAGGATGCTTACAAATTAGCCTAATGTTGGTCAGCCAGTTTGCCAAAAAGGAAGCTGCAGCGTCTAGGGTAGGGTTTCAATTTGAGTCATGGTAGGATTGTTGTAGAAGGTCCTGCGACACTGTCTTCAATGTAATTTTATTAAAAATTTCTGTTATTTTACCAAAAAAAAACTGGTTAAATGAATGTGGCTACCAAAAACGTTAACTGTATTTATTTATCTAACTTTTTAGGTTCTTTAACTCAAGGAAAAAGTGTAACTTGGCTGAAATTGTGAAAGAACAGAGAAAGCAGGACAGCTTATCAAAAATATATGAGCAAAGCCAGCGAGAGGTGTATATGAACAATTGGCCTAAAGCAGTCTGTCCTAACGTAAACCATATTGGCCGCCAACACGTCTTTGTGTCGCGAGTAGTGTTGACAAATTTCTCGTAGCGAGAATGTAAACAAACCCTAAATTCCAAACATCAAGGACGGACTTAGCTTGTTGCAGGGCAACTAATTTAACAAATATTGTTGTTGTAAATGAAACGACTTTAAGGTGGAGCACTCGACAGATTTCACACACAACCTGGGCAAGGAAATGCCTTGATAAGGTCACTGTAAATGAAGTAAGTGAAATGTAAAAATATGATTCATTTTACAAAGTATCTTTATTTACTCTAACAATCATGAGTTTCCTTGCAAGTCAAGAACTTTACTATGGTTATAGGGGCGTATGGGGTAGGGTAAAGCTTCCTACCGGTTCATCAAGTGTGATTCTAGCTTACTGCCTCCCAAGTCGACAATCACCTTCTCTTTGGTAAGCCCTGGTAACAAAGCGATGCACCCGTAAAGCTGCTGGCTAACGTGAGCGGCCATACTAAGAAAGAAAAAACAACCAAAATCGCGCGCAAATTTAGAAATTCGCCTCAAAAAAGGATCCAAATGCGATTCACCATACATTTTACAAAAATTTCCGGCCCTATTTTAAATTTCGACTCGGTTTTCATTTAAACGTTGGTTCTTCTTATTTAAAGCTCATAGAATTCTTTGAAAGGAATATGTCTGCGGCTCCTAGATCAGGTCGTCTTTTTTGGACGAATTTAATCATTTTGGCAACTGCTTAAGAAATTCTGATTTAGGAACCATTGATATGCTTGTCATCTTCCTTATAACATTGCTATGTTTAAACTCTACCTGGCAACGTATACACGAAAACCAACTTACAGGGCTTATTTTTGTATAATAGGACAAAGACTTTCTAAAATTAAGAATGTTTTTACTATTCCTAGAAAATATTTTATATTAATATAAGTTTTACCCGAAGACGCTTATAACCAGAGCTGCAAATCGGTTTTGAACTTGACTTTCAGATTACTGTGAACCGAACCTCTTAAGGTATTAAAGCTGAACCTGATTCCGTTCCGAACCCAAAACTTCAGTTCGGTTCAACATCAATTATAGATTTGAACTATTTCCCAGTGACTTCTTCTGTTATCCTGTTATAGAATTATTCACATTCCTGTGGAAACACTTTTCGTATGTGGACTTCGAAATTGCATTTTACTTTAAGGGCTGTATCCAGAACTTCGAAGTTTTTATTTCGTCACAATACTTTATATAAGTAGAAACACATTCTCACTGCTTTGATAGTCATGAGCTGTATGAAAGTGTTTCTATTTATATAAAGTATTGTGAAATCCCATCCCAACCCAAAATCGAGACAATTCCCTAACAGTTTATGTCGGTTTTAGGTCGATAACTATATAAACATGTATAAAGCTTGGCTGAACCAAGGTTCGAAACAAAACCTGTACCCAAAAACCTTGAACCTCAAAATTCTGAACCTGAACCATTGGTAAATTTTAGCTCCAACCCGCGAGACGGAGATCCACAAAAATTTTTGGGTTTGCAGCCCTGCTTATAACCCCCTTAAATATTATTTTAATAGAATAAGTTTCTTTCTGTTGGTTCTCTTTCTGAAAATCGCATTAAAATTAGTTATCATTATCTTATTTTCTAACGAACTTGAACTCGGGACCGCCTCGGAGAAACTTCATCACAAAAGGCATCCTATCGCTTTCGTCTACCAAAGCGCGCTCGGAAGTCACAGTAAAGAACGCAGTCAATTGGTAAGCATTCAGCCTACTCTTTTATATTCCGAAAGCAGGGGACTCGAACTTGGTTTTGGGGCGATTTTCTACATCAATTTTTGTATACTTTGGGGCGAATTTCTTAAGTATTTTTTAAAATTAGGAAATCATACTTCCTAATACAAGGGCGTTTTATAACATAAATAGTTTGTTCTTAATTCAAGTTCACACTAAATTTTTAGAAAGTTCTGAGAAAAACAACCAGAAAAATTATCCTAAATATAGAAACATTCTAAATATACCAAATTATTTTCTAAAAAATTCAATTTTCGTGTTAGAATTTCTAAGTTTAAGGAATAAGTGTTCAAAAAACAAGAAATTTTAAATAGATGAAGGAAAAATTTTATTATATGGCGAATTTCTAAGAATATAAAATAGTTTTTATACCCGTTAATTGAAAAGTAAAAAGGCTATACTGAAGTCGAGCAAACCTAAAGTAAAGTATATATGGTCAGTCTGTATATACACCTAGATCTCGACACCTAGATATCGAGCTCAGATTTTACAGTGTAGTGTATGTGGCCAATATCTACAATCTCAAATCGCAAATTTTCATAAAAATCGGGTAATAAATGGCAAAGTTAAATAAAGGTAGCATACTTATCTGAGCCGCATGAGGGTATTAAACACTAATTGCCCCGTGGAACGGGTTTTTCGAACTCGGGTAGGACCGACTTTAACTTACGCTCTCGTTTTGACTTTTGGGGCGTCGGGTTTGGTACTCAACTCTGTATAAATACTCTACCAATGAAAAGTATGTCAACAATGCCTCAAATATATGGAACCCTGGCTGTTTGCTGTATACTAAGCATATGTGAAATCAAAGACAAGGCTTTCTTTTTTTGTCACTCATACGCAGTGTTGCCGTTTTTCCCCGGCTATAGAAGCATTGAAAGCCGACTCGACGATCGCTAAAATGCGATCGAAGTGTGGGACTCTCACCGCACTAAGCTACCGCCACCTAACCCGTTTCCCGGCGGGACTGCCTTTCGGTATTACTTCGAGAGGGGGAATATCCCCATGCTCATTTAGGATTCTCTCCTATGTTTTGACTCGGCGCGACGCAGTTCTTGAACGCAGTGTTGCCTATTTTCATAGATTTGATTTATACACAAAAAAGATGATATGTTATAAAAATAAAAAAATAACACCATGAGGGGTGTTCCGTATAACTCTAGAGACTTTCGTATATACGATTGAATTTTGAACCAAGCTAGGAGAACTTTAGATGTAAAGTAAGAGGAACGTTACAGGCTACTAGATTATAGAGAAAGGCAAACCGTTCGCATCAATTCGACTTGGCCTTTCAAATCTCTTAACTTTTGTCCTCTAATCCAGTAGCTAATCATTTTGTCGACATTTCACATATAGAGGTTAGCAGTTTTAGCTCGAAGTGAAAGCATTTTTACGAAAATCTGTAAGGAATTCTGGAACACCGCAGTATGTTATAAATAGAAAAGCCAGAATTCCCGCTGCCCGCTGTTTCTTACTGTTTTCTTCAGTAGGGCTTTAAAAAAAAGCTAAAAAAAAAGCTGATGTGGCCTCACTGCGGAGGTGTGCTACAACTTGTAAAGAAGTCCTAACTTTTCATATAAACCATCTAATGCAGATTCGCTCAGAAATTTTTCCGCTCATTCTGATAAAGCGGAAGCTCTGTGTGCGACCACTTCCAATACGAATCTATCTACGGTTGTCTCCTTTTGTGTATTGGCCAATATTTTTGGCAAAAACAAATACTCCCTGACCCTATATTTAGTCAATCAGACAATTTACATTTATTCTAAAAATCTAAACACAACACTCAAATTTAAAGCACTTGTCGAAACAATAGACAACAACCCAAATGCTTTGTACGAGCTGCCCCATTGTTGATTTTACTGCAGCAGTTAAAATTTTACCTCCACTTTTATTTTATAGAAGCTTAGCCTGAAATTGGAAAGCAATGCAATTCAATAAAATATAGTTCCATTAACTCTATCGAACCCCACTTATCCACAATTCACCCAGCATTTTTCCGAGCTGGGCTCTAATTTAATAGTTTTTATTTTTATACACGCCTTCCTTCTCTGTGTCCTGCGGTCGAGAAACTTTCTTCCAATCGAAAGCGGTTAGCTTCAAGTTTTCATCAGACAAGAGTTCGCTCTGTGTGTGTGTCCATGTGTGTCTGAGCAGCCCAGTGGCAAGTGGAAGTGACATCATTAACTTTTCCTTGGCTGAAATCAGCTTCGATGCAAGTAAGTATTTTGGGCTTGCACCTTCCCTGCCTTGGCTTGGCCAACTCCGGGGCTTGGAAAAGGAAGAAAAAAAAAATGGGGAAATAAAGTGTCTAAAAAGTTTTGCTGCCATTGTAGGCCAGCCTCGACCATGTCGAAGACTGCAGGCGAAATCCTTTTTTGCCTGCAACTTGTTTGGTCCTTATTGATTTGTATATTGAAACTTCATTACAAGTTGAGTGTTGTTGGGACGTAGTTTATTTTCAACTTTTTTATTTGTCCAAAGTTTGTTCTCCTTTTTTTTAATGGGGTCAATGGTTGATGTATGAATTTTACCCAGCTGGAGCTAAACCAATGAAGCATAAAAATAGCTCCTTCTGGCTTAAAAATGCTTGCTATTTACTTACAAAAGGATTCGGTTGCGGCTCCGAGAGCAACGTTCTCTGGCCTGGCCCCAAAACTCAGCCAAGAATATATGATTTTGAACTTGTACGACATACCAGGCGACCGGCGGTTGTGGACCTGACATGAAAATACCTAAATGGGGTTGCGCACGTCACGGCGGTCGTGTCTCACGCAAAAGGCCACAACAGTACAGCTGGATGTGTGAGCAACGTTTACTCAGGAGAATGATGATGATACCCGTGACGCAGCCTCCCGCTTTTTAGCAGCCTCAACCTCATTTTGTCCCCAGAGACAGTGGGAAAGAAAAGTAAAGTAACGGGAAAATATTCGAGCCACTGAAATGTAAATAGGAATTTAAGACGTCAAACAGTGCTCTCAAATACTGCAAATTCAAATACACCTGGACACACTTGAAATATGGCAGTGTATGAAGTGCCATCTCTACATGTGATCGCTTAGATTCGATTGGGAGCGGTGGTTTCTGGAACTCAAATATGCTTCTGTACCATTTTCATGAAGGGCTAGATTCTAGAAGGCACTCACAAATTTGAACACGTCGCTAAACACGAGCAACTATTCTGTAAGTTCACCAAATATTCTTACCAAGCTTTATTATGATCACCAAGCCCCCTTTGGAGGGGCCAAGGGCGACTCCTAGCCCCGCGCCTGGTAAGAACGCCTCCCACAGTTTTGTAGATGAATGGCTTGTATTTATAGACATATTGAATACCACGACTATATATCGATTACTTTTAAAAGTTTAACGACAGATTCGGAATATTATAAACATTTTTCTCTAATTTTTCCAGCCAATATATTTCACACCATTCCAGAAAATGAGTCTTAAAGTTTCTTTATGTTCCGGGCAAAACTGGAGCACTATTTTATACGTCGTATAAGGAGCTTGGAATAAGAGTACAATCTAGAGCAGTGTACGTGAGTGTATTTTCTTCCTCTTCACGATCGACTCACGAAATAATAATCGCCTTACTCACAATTAAAGAAGTTTTACTATAGAAGCTTGATCTGAGAAGCCTCTCTGTATTGAGTGATGTTAACCACATTGTGACATGGTGGAATACACAAGGTATATCCGCTAGACAGTGCTCTCTCTCTGTTTGTAGGGCCTTCTGTGATTGCTAAAAGCGATAAACAATCCACCAGCAGAGCAAGCAAATGTTCTGCAGAGTCATTTACTGGAGATTTACTGTAGCTCAGCTGATTCTAATGTGATCACCTTGTAAACTCCACCATGTTACAATGGTGTGACATAGAAAAACACGGTGGTTAGAGTGAGACGGGCAGAGTCAATATTAACTCGAAGATCGAAAATGTCAGCGAACAGCTAATTTATTTTGTGTTAAAAACTTCTATTTTAAATTTGCTTTGGCACGACACAAGCACGTTATTTTTGAAGAGGTCCTCTCGCAGAGATTCATGCACGATGTTAGGAAGTGTCCCTTTTGCTCACGCACCAAAACCATTCCTCTAAATAATACTGGACTTTAAAAAATACAACGCTGTTATAAAAAAATACACACAGCGGTGGCATTAGATTGCAGTAGCTGTAAGGCAAGATGGTGTAGGTCAAATTTCCCTTGTATCTTGTTGAATGCACAGGAGTCACAACGACCCAACAATGCCACACTGAGTGGAATATGAGTACACGTATATCAGCGATGTTCTCCCATAGCCCCCATGGTCGAACATTTTCGGAAAATCACGCCGAATGCTTGCCGAAGTAATGCTTCAGAGTGTCGGAGAGAGACAGAGAGCGTCAGAGAGCCTCTATTCAAGAAACATCGCTGACGTATATGAATTAATTGCAGCACGCAAATAATTGAGACTAGTCATTGCACACAATTTCCTTGGTGTTGAGATTTCAAAAATTTTTATAACTTTCATTAAATTTTAAGAGGATTCTTTATATTTCATCTTTTCTACTGTCATACATAACTAAAGCAGATTTGCTGCAATTACCAAACGGAACATTTTTGTTCTTGGTTCTTGGAGTTCAATTCACTTGAGTGTAATAAATACCATAAAACACTACTCATATTTTCTAGGGTATGAACTAAGTTTACTCACTAAGCACACACGGATTGCGGATGTTCACGAAGGAAAGTGTGTGATTGCTCACTTTCACATCATGACACATTCACATTTCAGGTAAACCTCTAGTATAAGCGGAATGTCAGTTTGTCAGAATGTCAGTTGGGCCAGTCGATGGAGCTGAAACTTGGTAGATGCACTGTCTTATCGACTGTGTCGCCTTTTACCTCAGTAGCAAATATTTTCGAAAAGTGTCTACTAGCCCGAGGCATGTATCCTGAAGAGATGGGTGGTGGAATATATATATCTATATATTAATACGCTAAAAAATTTCCATAGGAATGTTTGGCCCCCTTTTTAGCATAGTAAAACAAATTCAATTAACCCAAAATTTTTACCATCTGTTATTATGAGTATTTAGACGCCGCCATTGCAAACAAAAACATAAAATTGCAATTGTTTATTTATTTATAACTAATTAAAAGTTGTACCAATTAACACACGCGTAACACAGATAGGCGAGCAAAGCAAAGAACCCAGTCGGACTTTTCATCATGAAAAAGGTACTTTCTCATGCTTACTTTTCACGTAATAAGGCATGAGAAAACCTGAGCCTTCGGCTTCGTTTTGCAATGAAAACGCCGAAAAACTCAGGGGCTTTAACCGTTTCCGTTTAGGTGACGTCATCAGCCTTCGGGTTCTTTACTTTCTTAGTACTCCTGATGAACTTACATTGTATATCGTAGGTGGGAAGACATGAGACGTTCGCTGACAAACCCCTGAGTTTTTCATGTTTTCGAATGAAATTTCAGACATTTAGCCTTACAAATACCTGAGAAAATAACGTGTGAGATTATCATGATATATTAAGGGCTAGTTTCATGCAAAAAAATCATGTACAGACTATTTACGTGAAATATCATGCCACCGGGTGTACTTATTTTTCTCAACACATGACGCAAAGTCCGACTGGGAAGTGCAACAACAATACTCAGTGCGCTCTCTGCTAAGTCGTCGCATAAGTGGAGAGAGTGGCTCTCAGTGAGGCTCTAACTGTAAATTTTAGAGTGTAAAGAGACAATTGGCGGAGAAAAAAACTTCTATACGTGTTTTGTGTTTGTTTAGATTTACAGTTTCGGTAACAAGCTGGTCACACTGAAATGCAACTGACAAGAAAATTTAGAGTGAAGCAAGTGCTGTTAAATGTTAAGTGTTAATATGTTTGATGGTCGAATTTCGACCACTGGGCGAACCTAGTACCTTTTAATTCGGGTTCAGGAAGACATACGGAACTCTCATCCTAGGCTGTATCGATGGAACCAGAATGATCTGTTAGAAAAAAGGATTCTACTGTCTCAACTATGGTCTCTGGTGAGTATCCTCTCAAGGTAAGGAACTTCTCGGTAGATCGGTTCACAGCTTGAGTACTGCCTAGGGAACTTTACGCCAAGCATTTCCATTAGCTCAGCATTAAATGTAAGCATCACAAATATAAAGGAAACCTAAGTTCCTACAAAAATAAAAAACCTTTTTGTAATAATAATCAAAATTTTTAAACATTTTTTTAAGTGCAGATTTATCCATTATTTCCCATTTTCCAGGAGCCACTACTTTACCTCCATCGCCTAAGCCTCCACAATTTCAATTGTTGTAATGCACTCAAGGGTCGTCGCTGTCGACGCTGCATGATTACACAGATCCAGCCCATCCTACCCCGCCCTACCCCTACCCCACCATCCACAATCCGTCCTCTTTTGGACTCGCCCTGTGCGTTGGCATGACAGCCAGCTGCTCCTCGGCTCCGGCACGCATGGCATTTGCTGCTTATTTTTGTTTTGCCCAGCGGCGCTGCATTCCAAGTGGCCGCCAAAGGAGCGATGCAGATGATGAAAACGGACGGGGTGAAGGGGCCTAATCTTACATCGCTGCATATCGAGGTTAAAACTTGACAATAGTTAAACTCGACTCGGTGGCGCACTCCCACGTCTTTGTGTGTGCGCCCCTGCTCGGGGTTCACTTGCCGTTGAATATATGCCAGGGCTTAGCCTTATCCTAAACCAGCTTCAGTTGTCTCCGCCTCTCAGTTCGTGACCCAAATTATTTGCACAAATACAAGGCGACTCAAGTGTGCGTGTGGTGTCTCTGCCCTGCCAAGTGTCTGCCAGTTCCCTTCGCTTCTTGCAGCAATCGGCATTCGCTTGTGCGCAGATTTTCGAGGTTAATGCGTGCAAAAGTTTGAAATTAGTAAATTTCCGTTGCACACTCCAAGCCGCATCCCAGAGCCCGCCCTCCGCCCCCCGCCCAGTGCAACTAATTTATTTGTATTTGGAAAACGACAGCAACACTCGTTCAAATTAAAGTTTTTGACCCAAATTTATGTTAGAACTTGATATGCACTTGCCTTGGCATTAGTTTCGTCGCTTCTTGTCTTCTCAAAGTTCTTTGGCTTTGGCGTAATATTCTAAAAGGCAAGCACATACGTGACAGTATTTTGTAATTTCGCAACCGAAATGAGTTCGTTTCAAAGTGGAAGCCGGGCGGCGGAGCAGGAAGTGCAGTTTTTGTCCAAGGCTCAGATTCAGCTGGTGGCTTTTTTGTGTGCAGTTGTAAAAAATATAAATATATCCTTCTGTTTGTTGACAACACGTGCAAAAGTTGTTTTCAATTAAATTGGATTTAATGTGCAGCAGGAAAATGTCTTTTTGATCCGCTTAGTTAAAAGCTAAGAAAGAATCTGCTGTATATGTGGAAATATGTTGTGTAGTGAGGTTACTTTTTCGAATAAATATTCGCAGTTATGTGAATGTGCGTAGTTTCCTAGTTGATATACCTATCAGAACCCTCTGCTTAAAGCACTCATCATGATTGATTATGCCATGCTTAAGTACCATTTTCCATCAAACTTTCCTTTCGCAATAACAAAAGTATTAGAACCAGTTGGGAATTCCAAGAACAGATTTGCTAAAAAATATATCAATAACCGAACCTCTTAGGGTATTAAAGCTGAACCTGAGCCTGCTCCAACCCAAAAATTTCGGTTCGGTTCAACAAAAATGGTAGATCTGATATAATTTTACCTCTTTCCTAGCAACTTCTGCTGATCATGAGCTGAATGCAAGTGTTTATATTTATACAGACCTGAACAGTAAATTATATATATTGAATAGTCCCATCGCAACCTAAAATCGACACAGTTTCCTTACTGCTTACGTAGTTTTAATGTGGGTTACTATATAAACTTGTATAAAGAATGGGTTGAACATTGAAATTCTGAGCCTTAACCATTGATTAATTTTGGTTTGAGCTCCCAAAATTTTGACCGGTTTGCTGCCATGATTTCAATTACGGGGATTTTAAAGGTTGTTTCTCGATTTGAACTCGAAAAGGAAAAAAGGTTCGATTCAAAGAATGACTGAATGAACTTCCAATCTATTTCGAGAAAAAGTATAAAGCAAAAGTGATGTTGTGAAATGGCAAAGCAAAACTTGCATATTTAAACAAGAAAGAAAGTCTGTCAAGCCCGACTATAACATACTCTGTACCAAGAAAATTATACGCTCAGCATAAATTTTGATGCTGCAGTAGCAGCGAACAGTCTTTTGATCATAACTCGAAAACCGTTCATCCGATCTTCTCCATTCCTTTGGCGGATCGATAAGTTATCCTGCTAACTAAATATGTCCAGAAGGAACAAGCCATCTTTAAAACTGTGGGAGATATGACGTTTTATCTAAATTGCGGTGGCGGGAGGGGGCGTGGGCAAAAATGAAAATAATCTTGATATGCCTGCAGACATAAGAAGCATATGTCTCATACATGTCAAACCTCTATCTCTTACCATCTCTGAGATCTGTGCGTTCATACGGACAGACAGACGGACAGACGGACATGACGGACATGACTCGGCTGTTGATGCTGATCAAGAATATATATAATTTATAGGGTCGGAGGTGATTCCTTCTCGATGTTACATACTTTTGCACAAACTTACAATACTCTGTGTACCTACGGTAAAGAGTATAAAAATAATGAAAGTAGAGAGAACAATCCAATTTTAGAAACTTTGGATAGCCGAAAATGTATATAAAAAAGCAATACAAATTCGAAGCTTTTTTTTTAACAAATCGCAGATTTGAATATAAATATAAATAAGAATAAATTCAAAGCGTCCTTCTTAACAAATCTTGTCGATCAATGATCCAAGTTTCACTCCAAAAACCATGAGCTCCACAAGCTTTGGAAACGCTCTGCGAGTCGAAGCTTAGTCTTTTCGATGTGTTCAAATTAGAAATGTCGGAACTTAAATCGATATATCAATGTTTTGCTTCAAATGAACCATAATCACTATAAAATACTTACCATACTCATACTCATATGACCAAACTCAGTTTAGATCGAAAGTGAAAGGTTCAAAATCAGCAGGGAAAATACCGCAAGAGAAGTATTATGAATTTCAATTCCAGTCCTGCACCAAATATCCAGCATCCCAGCTTCATTCCAGTCAGAATTTTTTGCAGTCCTACTGGAGTCAAGGGAATCGTAAAACATTAAATCGTAAATCATTCAATCGATCATCGTAGATAATTTTGTAAAAACTTGTTTTCTAAGATTTTGAAGTACAATTTTGAGAGCAACACATGGTTTTTTGTTTTCAAAATCAAAGATAAACTTAATTGGTTTCTGTTTGTGATAAAAATCATTTTATTGGGTTCAAGTGGAGTTGATCACATCTTTTTTTGAAAATGATATCTTGTAAGTATTCAACGTTTTGCAACAATTTTCATGGTTTTGGCCAACATTTCGGTGGAGTTGCGGTTATGTCTTGTCGGAAATTGTTTTTCAGGTCATCCAGGGTCCTTGACATTTTGATGTAAGCCTTTGATTTCAAATAGCCCCTCAAAAATAGGTTGTTAGGCGTCAAATCCGCTGAAAATTGCTCCTCATCTTTAGTCAATTCAATGACCCTTTCCAATCGACGAGGCGTTCGCGTGGCGTGTACTATTCCATGGTAAGAATCTACTTGGACTGACGCTTCAAACGCGCCATGTAATTTGTCGATTTGGCATCGCTGTCAAAAGTACTAGTGCTGCCAGATGGGTCCGTCAAATATGACAAGCCCTGTATTGTATTGTAGTTTCAGAATGTTTGCAGCTTTACAAAGACTAATTCTCTAATTCGAGAACTTATGATATAATAATAGGTTTGTGTGCATTCTAAAAGGTAATCAATAAATGGTTTATACAATTACTTTAAAGTGAATTGCTTAAAGCCCTTACAACTTTCTTCGAATATTGGTAACAGCAGAATTGTAGCGACCGCCATGAACGTATCGCCATTTTAGTCAGACTAAAATGAAAACAAATCCAAATCAGCCTCGGAGCTGATTTTGTGAAATCAATTGGTATGACCCTACTTTCCTTACTATTTCTGCGCACGCTGCACATTTCGTTTGGAGCAGCTCGAATTCCGAAGCAAGTCAGGAATTCGCCTATTAAAAGTGGAAACAAAGTGGCATTTCCATGATGGAGGATGTAGGATGTGGCCAGTGTGAATATGTTCACATCTTCCAGTGAGAAACGGTATTAAGTGAATGCACAAACTCAAAGCATGGTCACACTTGATTTTCGGCCTAGATGCCCCTTATAATTATCGATATCTAAAGCTTTGCCACTTGTCCATCTCCAATTGTTCACTTGAAACACAAAAAAAAAACATGGAAAACTTAAACAGCATATTTCCAATTGCTCTATCAGCACAAAATTCACCAGATGGCGACCAACAAACCTCCATTATCCAACATCTCCAGTTTATGCTTCCACCGCTGATCATCACTGGCCGGGTCAATGCCATGCGCCTGGCACGCCGTCTCCTCAACGCAGCCGTGGGACAAGCTTTCCACGTGGAGGAGGCAACAGTTCGTGCCGTCGCCGATGGACTGAGCCAAGCCATCGAGAATCCCACAGGCGGGAGTGTACCGTTCTTTAATCTTCCGGGAATTGGTAATCTGGCAGCTGTAATTATGGTGGATCGAAGCAATGGCATAGTGCTGGGCTATGCAGCGGGTCAGTTGGTGCCGCATGAGGTATTTGATGAGGACACGGGTGCAATTAGTGGCACCATACTGAATCAGGTGATTGGAGGATTCGCCATGAATGAGCAAACACGTCAGATCATAACGGCAGCCACGGGACAAGCGTTGATGAACGTCAATCTGGATCGATTTTAATAGACAATAAGGAACTTAAAGTAAAAAAAACAAACAATTCAGGGGAAACGATAAGAATAAATAATATTTTTTTTTATTAATGTTCAAACTTAGATTACAGTTTTGATGAAAAAGTCAATATATTTTTTAATTTTAATAAACATAAATTTAACTAAGTAACTTTTTATCTGCTAGCGTACCCAAAGAATCACCCGGCCTCATTAAGGACCCTAAGGTCTATGTGTGACCCCATCTGGGGTCAGCCGGACTTACCTAACCTAACCTATCTGCTAGTGCTGCACGTCTCATAAAAGGGTGTATCCAGGAGATCAAACACGCTTAGCTTTCTTGGTACAGTTTCAAAAGACAGTAAAATTGGTAAGCACGTTTATTGTTTCTATAACTTAAAATTTTCATATTTGAATTTATGTTTCTTCAATCGCCAATTGCTATAACCAAGTGAAAGTCTTAAAACTTTTAAAAATCTTAAAGAAGTGTATAAACGAAGGTTTTCGATGCGATTCAGTTGGAGAGATTGATTTGCCTCCTTAATTATATCCTCGTATTTAACATTCAAAACATTCCCTTCCTTCTTAGAATCATGATCCTGCTGAAGCTTTCAAACAAGCATAGTTTCCTCATAGTTTCCATAAGTCTTAGGGCCGATTTCTAACCTTCTACATAGAACTTTCTATGTGACAAACCTACAAATAACAGAGCAAAATTTGAGTTTATCTGGCTTACATATAGCAGCTATTTAGAAGTTTAGCTAACTGCCCTTGGTTAAGAAATGTTAAGTTAAATAGAACGTCGTTCAAATTTGTGAATGATGTCGCTCAAATCGAATATCTATAGCATATAGCTGACATAGGAACAATCTGTTGAAAAACTAGAAGTACCCTTGCAAAGAATATTATAATTATGCCTAGATTTTGCTACAAATGTACATTCCCGACCCCATAAACTGTATATATTCATAATCAGGGTGACGAGCTGAGTCGACTGAGCTTTGTCCGCCTGTCTGTCTGCCTTTCTGCCTGTTTCTACACAATACTAGTCTCTTAGTTTTGAATCTATAGAGCTGAAATGTTGCACAGAGTCTTATTTTTGCTACACGCTACTAATATGTCGAAACCGACCGAATCGGATGACTATATCTCATGGCTCTCAAAGGAACACTCGGTCGGAAAAGTAGTTTTAGTATGAAAAACTTGTTTCTTTACAATGGAAACGTTTCCAAACTATGTGTTCATACGTTTTCTATGCTTTTTTATAATTTTGATAAGTTTGATGATATACATACATACAAAAGATAGGTCTGAAATACAGTCTTTGTTGGAAAAACTTTTTTGTTTTTAATGGTAGCATCCTGAAATTTTGTACTTGTTTGTTATACATGCTTTCACCTAGTTCTACCAATTTTTGTCCAAATCGGATGACTATATCATATAGCTTCCATACGAACGAGATGATAACACAGTTCGACAAAATCAAACTTTTGGAAAAATCCCGGGATGAGACCCTCAAATTCTGATAGAAGGCACTTCTGTAAGCATCGCCTCATTCCCAGTTTCTCAACTGTACCCTAGAATCGCGTTCAATGGGCACTTTTGTACTAGCAACACACAGCGACAACAATTTTAACCTAGTAGTCAATGGTACAAGATAAAAATCTACAAAATTCAGTAAACAAAGACAGGGTCATTGGGAACGTTATATCAAAAAATCGCGTTATACGTACAATTGGTTGAGGTACCTCCAGGAGGGGTCAAACCTAAATTCTTGCTTATCTTTAAAAGCGCACGGTAGAGTTTTCTTAAAAACAACATTTATGGCCTAAGAGATGTTACTCCTCAGCCAAAAAACCGCGAGATGGAGTACCATTTAAAGATCTACCCATGAACCACGCAATATGGTGCAATAACTAGAGTAAAAAATAGACCGATCTGCGCTTTCAGATTTTCTTACGAAGCATTTTTGCGCTGACTACGATCATTTTTGTACTAGCAATTGACTTACGGCAACATTGACCATTTAGGGCATTAACTGCTCTCAAAAATTATGCAATTAATCTAAAAAACAGATATCATCATTTAAAAACTTTAGCTCGAAGCATTTTAGTGTATCGCGGTTGGTCCATTAAAGGCATTTTATAGTGAATTTGTTCTATTTTCTTGCTTGCCTATGAAACAGCTTACCCATAAGATTAATAGCAAAATTTTGGTGAAGTTGCTAATACCCTAAATGGTCAATGTTGTTCTAAGGCAGTTGCTTGTACAAAAATAACCATTGCCCGCCAACCAAGGCTATATTGGAGAAAAATGAAATCGCAGTTTGGTCTATTTTTGGATCTACTTTTTGACTTACATGGAGATGTTCGTGGGTGGATCTTAAAATAGTACTCCATCTGGCGGTTTTTGGCCGACGAGTACCATCTTTTAGGGACGTGCACTAGCCCATTGTGCCATCATAAATTTAGTGTTTAAGAAAACTCTTTTAAAGATATACAAGAATTTAGGTTTGACCCCTTCTGGAGGTACCTTAACCAATTGTTCGAATAACGCGATATTTTGATATAATGTTCAGAATGACCCTATCTATGTTTGCTGAATCTTGTAGATTTTTATCTTATACCATTAACAACTAAGATTAAATTGTTGTCGCTTTGTGTTGCTACTACAAATCTACCCATAAAGCGCGACCCTAGGGTACAGTTGAAAAACTGCGTATGAGGCGATGCTTACAGAAGTGCCTTCTATCAGAACTTAAGGGTCTCATCCCGTGTTTTTTTTTAGTGTGTTAGGGATTAGATCTGCACCCGTGACGAGAATATAGCAGTGTCACGACATGTCACGACTTGAACGTGAGCAAACATAGAGTTTCGTTCGTGAACCTCCGCTAAGAAGTGTATTCATATTCCTCTCAATGTGACACAGGTGGGTTGCTGCGCCACCGCTGCGTTTAACAAGGACCAATAAAAAACCAGGAGTTTCACAAATATAATTATAAAACTTAACAACAAAACCGCTGCACGATAAATATAAGCCAAATATTTGCCAGAAAGCAGTTGCAATTAATTGCCAAAATATGCGGACGTTGAGTGTAAACTGCGTTTGCAGTTGTGAACATTCGTGACGCCATCGTGCATGAATCGTGAGTGCTGCAAAACTCTTAAAGAGTACATCGTGCGTGAGCAGCTATCGTTCGTGACTTGATGTAAAAAGAGGAATCACCTATCTTGGTGATGCTTTCTTTAAAGGGTACCTGCTCGTCAGTTAGTGCCTTACACAATGAGAACTTGGCAGTTCTCAATTCATGTTTCAATTTTTGGTTCTATAGGCCAAATTAATACCGTCTATTTGCTCAAATCCAAATTAAACAAAAGAAATTTGATTAAAAAAGCTGGGGCAATGCATTGTACTTAATCTCAATGTGTAAGGCTGGAATTGAGTTCAAAAGTGAGTTCAAAGGTAAATACGAGCCTAAATTAAAGTGTAACTGCCAGGCCAAACAATGGAAAGCGAGAGTAGAGTCTGAAAAAAGCAAAAGTCCCAAAACCACAAGTTACCCAACTTTGGCTTTCAACTACGTAAAAATATGCCACACAGCAGCCAGAATAATTCCTCAAATCAGAAACTAATGAGGAACAGCAGGAAGCTCGTCGGGCTGCAGGGGATTTTGTTTTTGTGGGTCAAACTAAAGTAGGAAATGCAAAGTGCATTCACATTTTGATTTCATTATTGCCATTTTATGTGCGCGCCAGGCTGAAAAAAAGAAGAAATTCTGACTTCCGAGTGCAACGTCACCGCCTCAGGATAAAAGTGAAAAGGCTTCTACTAGTTATGTGTGTGAGGCCCACACACTCTTATTTACTTACCCACAAGGTGAAAGCATTGAAATGCGCCCCCAAGTAGCTGCCTCAAATGGTAGGCAAATCCTTTTCAAAAAGTTTTTTGACTGCCATAAAAGGAATTTCTGCCGAGGATTATGCTTAAATTCCGGAGGATATCTTTTCACTGAGCTTTTGCTTGCTGGTCATTTGAGCCTTGCCTCGAAAGTCGTCAAACAAATCCTAATGGGCCTTCTTGCCACAACGTCTTGGGCCTTGGGCAAACTTTGAGTTCAATTAGCAGAAGTTAACGCAAATTGTTGAGATATTCAATTTATTATTTTTATTTAATGCAATAAATTTCTCAGTTAAAGTTTCACATAGTTTTTAGTTCCGTTTACATATATGTAAGTATTTAGTTGGTACTTAACAATAATTTCGCTATATTGTGTTTATGTACTGGTATTTAAAATTTATTCATTTGCGGCCGCTTGCATCTCGCGATTATTTACAATTAGTTTAGATGAAATTGGATGCAACCATTTTGACTAGATTTAGTTTAATTATATGAGAAACACTTAAAAGCTTAGAAATGTATTTTGATTTCGTTCTGAAGTACATAGACTTATTAATTAAAATGTATTCAATGTTCAATACAATTGCGGGGAGTGGGGCGGGTAGTGGCGCTTAATAAATGGGGCCAGGCATTCGAAAATTGGGTCAGAAGTTAAACCCAGGGGCGGTTAACCGCAGCATAGGCAGCCACCGCAAAGCATTTGATATCGAGACAACAGGGAACGTGTTAATTTCCACGCCTTCAGTTTTAAAATCCCTCTGATGACCGCAACAAAGCGGTTGCCGCTTTTTTTTTATCACACCCCGCCGACTCCCTGTCGCTCATTGGTAAAAGTGTTTGCACACACACACACACACACACAGAGAGATGCTTGCGGTTGGCATTTTATTAATCACTCAAAGGTCCCAAGAGTGTGACAGGCGTCATTATGGCTATAGGCTGGTACAGTCTCGGTGCCAGCCACCCAAGGGAGAGGCGGAGCACTTTAGCGGTTTTGAAATACATTGCATTTCTTGATTAATTTCTAAAGGAGTTGGAGTTCCAAAAACCAATGGCCAATAAATCTCACTTGATTTTGGTTTAAAGCATTGGAGGGACCAAGGAAGTGTAGGTGGATTGGAGAAAGTGCAAGAGTAGCCAAGCAATTAAAATGCTACATAACTTCCATCTCTGAAATGCAACACTTTTGCTGATGGGTTTGGAAGATGTTGGAAATCAAGTTAACCAATACAGGTTTTTTTTTGTAAAATTCCATTAAAACCAAGCCCGAACCCCTGAAGTTTTTTGAGGTTTCTCGAGCTGAATTAAAAACCGAATCTCTGCCACTTATGACTTCCCGATCCGGATCTTATCTGTTTGGAAAAGGGTTCGTTTCAAAGCAATTTACTTAAGTCAAGATAATAAGAACTTATATCATTTTCTGCGCATTATTTAGGCAATTCATAACAGAACTCGTTACAATACGACTTTGAAAAGGAATTTGAAAAGCAAAATATAGCAAAAATCATGTTTTGAATCATCAAAGACATGGAAGAGGACGTTGTGAAGTATAACACTAATGGACGTGGTCTAACAACGGCAATCGATTGATGGATGAAATAGCTTAGTAAATTGAAAAATAGTATTTATACGAATTCGTTGAAATATGCCTAAAATAGGGGACAATTTTATTACCAATTTGAGATGTTTTAAACCAACATTCGCACCAAAACCTTAGGTTCAACCAGCATGTGAACCGGTTCTTGAACACAAGCTTTGATCTGTTAAAACACTCTGCTGATTTCTAGATTGATTTACAGCCTTGATAAAAACAGGAATTATATAAAGCAGCGGTGGGCATAAAGAAAGAGTTTGAGAACAGTTCATCAACAACAACAGACAAGAGAGCGTAAGTTAAAGTCGGCCCTGCCCGACTACGAAATGCCCGTAGCTCAGGGCAATTGGTGTTTAATAACCTCATGCGGCTCAGATAAGTATGCAACGTTATTTTAACTCTGCCATTTATTAACCAAACTATATGAAAATTTGTGAGATTGTACATATTGGCCACATACACTACACTGCAAAGCAGAGCTCGATATTTTCAAAAATGTAGGAGATATTCAATATACTAGTCTACATTTGGTAGACTAGATCTAGCTCTTGTAGTTTCTCAGATCTAGGTGTTCATACAGACAGACAAACAGACGGCTATATCGACTCGACTATTGCTGCTGATCAAGACTAAATATACTTTATGGGGTCGGAGTTGCTTCCATCTGCCTGTTTCATACACCTGCACGACTTCAGTATACCCTATTCATTCTTCGAATAACGGGTATAAAAAGATCCAAAAAAGATCAATTTGGAAGGGATATGTCTTAAATATTCTTTTAATGAACCAGCTGGGCTGCAATATCATCCAAATGATCATCATTTTTCATATCCTTTGGATGATTTTTAGCTCTGTTGGATGATTAAAAGTATATTTTAGACATATCCCTTCCAAATGGATACCGGAAATCATCTATTGGATTTATTTTAATATCAGGGCTTCAAACCCAAAAATTTTTGTGAATCTTCGGCTCGCGGATTCGAACCAAAATTTACAATGGTTCAGGTTCAGAATTTTAAGGTTTTAGATCAGGTTCAGCTTTAATACCTTAAGAGGTTCGGTTCGAGGTTCGTTTCACAGTAATCTGAAAGTCGGAATTCCTGGTTCAAACATGTTTCGTTCTAAGCAGGTTTGCAGCTCTGTTTAATATTTATTTTTTCTCTGTGTACTTGAACTTTGTATAGATTTTGATGTGCAAGTTATTTGGCTCTTCGATGTTCAGTGATCCCTACTCAATAATTATCATATAATCAGTCACCCTTGGTAAAAGCATTGAATCTGTCACTGCTGCATCATGTTGAATGAACTGGCACAGGCAAAGTAAGGTTCAAATTGTTGCAAGGAATCTGATAACCCGTTTATACACATACCGAATATCATGATAAATGCCCCTAAAAGTAAGCAAACTTTATTTCCTTAAGCAATTATCAATTCAAATAAGTAATTGAGAGTCAGTTATGCCAGCGTCATACAAATTCCATACTTTGCATTAACTAAGATTGACGAAATAGTTGAAGGTATTCAACATGAATTATTAGTATGCCAACTACAAGAGAATTGTTTTTCTGAATTAGAAATATTCATAAGCATAGCATACTTTAAATACTTATCATGATAATTATGTTGTGTATTTCCTTGAGGCTTTCTGTAGGTTCTCTCTTATATGCCCCTAGCGTTTCCAGCGTGGGTCTACATTAAGATACATTTCCATTTACCGAAATGACCTAAGGCTGCCTTTACACTGTTCAACACATGAGAAATGTCAGTCTAGTAGGCTTACCTGTTAGTTGTTTTAAATGTAAATATTTCATCAAATTCATAGGAGAATCATGTCATACCAGAAAACGCTTGAGTATGAGCGTACGAGTCGACAATGATTGTGTTCATTTATTCACTCAATGAAACTCAGCCTTGAGCAAGATACACCTCATTTCGGCAACAGCTTCGTTCGGTTGAGTGAATTTGAGCTGATTGAATATGTTTGCACGTAAATCGTCTCTCTTGTTCACCAATACAAACACTATTTTCTGTTCTCTCCATTTCGGATTCCCAGCTAAAAAATGACAAAGCAAACTCGCTCTCTCTCTCTCTCTCTCTCTCTCTCATTCATCTGTGTCAGCAGCACAGTGAGAGGTAATGAACGCACATTCGTTGTTGAGTCAAACGAACAAACACCCGAATCGAGCAGAGTGAAGATGAGCATGATAGGGTTGATGTTTTTGAGTGAACCAAACTGAATAGAGAATATGTGTGAGTGAGTAAGATGAACATGTTGATTCGGGTGTTGATTATTTATGATCGTTTTGCAATCACCCGAAGCCGTTCTCTGGTGTCGAACAGTGTAATGACAGCCTTAATGTACACAGTAACAGAGGGCAGAGGGGGAAAATCTGATATTCTACTGAAAATTCTATTAACCTAGCGGTTGTTGTTGGGGTCGGTTTATGCATTTGTGTTGCTTTGGAATTCCCAAGCAGTTTGAACAATGCTGAAATGGAAAAGGAGCTAATAGCTGATAGTCGATAGGCTTTTGTTGCAAAATTGCTGCCCACCACTGCTTTAAAGCATTGTTTTGTTATAAAAATCACAGAGCAGTCATTTCTCGGCACCTTGCCGCAACTGTGCCGCTACAAATGGAATATTTAATTCCGATTGCATTGCAGTTGCTTTTATGTGATTGCAATTAAATTTTTTTTTAAATTAATTTGGGATTTGGGGTTAATTTTTATACTGGGGGTTGAATTTTTTGTTTTATTCCCTTTATTCCTGGTTTGCCCCAACGAAAAACAGGTTCAGTTGTTTCCAGTTACAGTTTAGGCAGGTGATTAAAAACTGACTTTAAGTGGTGTAAATAAATACCATGCGATTATTTTATGCAGCATTTTGGCGATGAGTTGTATTATTTTGCTATATATAGTCCATGTTTAGGTATGTGTGATTTTTATATATTTTTTATTGATTAAATGCAGTTCATTAGTATTTTGTTTCAATACTAGTCGACGTCTTTATTTGGTTGGGCTGGCTGTTAATTATATTGGTTTCATTTCATTTTTTCTATATGTATATTCAATTAATTTACATGTTTGTGTTGAACAATTTTTGCCATAAAGTTACCATACATATATACAACATGCGATTCTCTTAGTATAATAAATTTACTAACATTATCAATTAAATTGTGTGTGTGTTTGTTGTGTTTGTACCCCATCAATGACAATATGTAGTTCTATTTTATGAGTTAAGAGAACATAAAGTTGGGTTTCATTAATTGGTTTCAGTTGTCCCTTACAGTTTATATATATATATTATATATATATTTTTGATACCATGAATGGCTGAACTAATAGTTTTCAAATTGGGTATTGGGACGGCCTATTTCTGGCAAAGATTTGGTATACAATTGTATTACTTGTATTCCAAGTTTCACATACGTTTAAGTTCTCCGTTTCCCTTTAAACCGTAACTCAATGGAAATTGGAAAAAAATCATTTCAATTTAAAATATTTGCAAAAATATGATGAAAAAAATAAATATTATTTTGGTTTGGCTAATTGAAGAGCACAGCAGCACAACACTCTCTCTCCGCAAATATCAATTTTTGCATGCAAATGCACTTTTGAGTTTGTCCAACATTCCCAATGTTTGATTTGATATCGGTTGCCATTTCAATTGCCCGCCCCACACACACATAAATATTTACGTTTATGCATTTATGCAAAAATATATAAAATAACTGAAATTGGGTATTGGGAATCTTTGATCTCTTATACAACTAGTTTGCTTAGAGCCGGTAGAACTTACAATTAATTGGATTTTTCAATTTGGGGGGTGGCTCAAAAAGTTGATGTTGAATTATTTGTATTGGTTGTAATTTGCCTTTATACGTATTTTTTTTATTTAGTTAGAAGATAAAATCAACTAGCTTACAACATGCACTGGATTATTTGGAGTTGTTTTGGTTTTCCTTTTTTAGTTTTTGCTTTCTGTTGGCAGAGTAATGTTATGCTTGCTCCGTTTTTCATTCCGCTTCAGTTTCAGTTTTCATGCTTATGGCCTATGTAGATGGTTTTGACTGCTGGCCTTGGAACATGTCATGTTCGATGGCCACCTGCGATTAAAATGACACTAAGCAGTAGGGCCATGATGCACAGGGTATATGCACGGGTTGTGGGTGCCGATGAAGTAACCGCCGATGCCGATGATTCACCTGGAAAGGGAAATTGGAGAAAATTAATTAAAAAACTAACTTAAGAGCTTTTTCGAACAAGTAAGAAAGTCAAACCGACTATAACATACTCTCTACCTTCCAAAGTTTGTAAACGTTACACTACGTTTGAAAGTGTGTAGAGTGATGCCCAGCAGAAATGTTGGTTTTTCCTATAACTCAACTATCTTACTATACGATCTTCAACCTTTCTTCTGCACATCGATAATTAATAATGTCAACTTAGTCTTCCTACTAACCCATGGAATTTTAGAACAACTACATCAAGGCGTCAAAAGAATGCGGTGTCTTCGATAGAGTGTGGCAGGAAGGTCTGCTCTGGTAGGTCAAGAACCTTCTTCCACCCCAGCTATACCTTCAAGTTAAGAGCTTTTTACTGGTATTTCACTCACAATATGCACAGAGCCAGGAGGACTCTTTTTAAAAACTCCAACGATCTGCTAGTCCATACTTGCTTGCAAGAAATGCATTTACCCAGCATCATATGTCCTCCAGAAGTATACAGAGAAAAAAAGGATATTAAAGAATATCCATTGGATGATATGATATGACTTATATAGTCATTTGTTTTTATACCCTTGCAAAGGGTATTATAATTTTGCCCAGAAGTTTGCAACGCATAGAAATATTCATTTCCGTTCCAATAAACTATATATATTCTTGATCAGGGTGACGAGCTGAGACGATTGAGCTTTGTCCGTCCGTCTGTCGGACCTTCTGTCTGTTATTACGCAATACTAGTCTCTTACAGAGTCTCCTTTTGCTGCACGCTACTAATGTGTCGGAGCCGACCGGATCGGTTGACAATATCTCATAGGAACACTCGGTCGGAAAAGTAGTTTTAGTACAGGGTGCGACAAATAAAGTGTCGGTATGGCAACACTGAATAACTTTGACATTTACCAACCGATTGCTTTTGTTAGAAATGTTTTGGAAACATCAATCTAGTACAATTTTGACCATGGAATGCTTCACACCAAAACAACGTGCCGAAATAGAGACGCTGTTCATCGAAAATAATCGTTCAATTGTGCTAACTCAACTCAACTAATTTTGATGACCGATGAGGCCCATTTCACGCTTTCTGGTGGTGTTAATAAGCAAAATTGTCGCATATGGGGCACGGAAAATCCACACCGCATCCATGAAATACCTTTGCACGACCAAAAAGTGACCTGGACGCCTGGTATCAAAAAGAGGCGATATTGACTGGCCACCCAGATCTCCAGATTTGACCGCCGCAGACTTCTTTTTGTGGGGCTATTTAAAAAGCAAGGCTTACGCCAGCGATCCACAGACCATTGAAGAGCTTAAGGCCAACATTCGTGCCGAAATCGCCACTTTATCGACTGAGACGCTCGAAAAAGTGATGGAAAATGCCTCAAAAAGGGCACATTTTGTTGTGGCCAATAAAGGCGGCCACTTGATTGATGTTGTGTTCAAAAAGTGGTAGCTTACTGCAACTTTGTACTTGTTTGTTCCACATGCTCTCACCGAATTCTACCATTTTTTGTCCAAATCGAATGACTATATCATATAGCTGCCATACGAACGATCGGTCGTTGTGGAGAAAAAGATTAGTTTTGAAAATATTTAAGAGAGCCCTGGCAAGGGTATAAAATTTCAGCACAAACGAAGTTAGCTTAGCTTTCTTGTTATTATGTATATGGAGTTGTCAACCAGCTAAGTCGATATAGCTTGTCTGAGCTTAAGCCAGAACTGGATAAAGTTTCGCGTTGTGAACTCTTCACGGAACTTTAGGAATTGGCAGCTATAGATAGCACAACGCGACGAACATTGCTATATTTTAGCCCCACTGAGCTTACAACTCTCCTAGCAGCTCTCTTTGCTGTACGAATGTCACGATTTTTGTGGGTTCTACACCCAGAAAAAAGTAGAACGATTAACTTAAGAACGAACGCTCTTGAAAAAAAATGTATTCGTTTTTGAATTTTCAAGAATTTCGCTCTTGAAATCGAGCTAAATTCGTTCTCAGATTGGTGCTTTTAGGCGAGGGGAGTGAGGTAAAGAAACTGAGAGAGGAGTGCAAGCGCATTTGAGAGAATAGCGTTGAGTCTGCTCATATGGTTTTGTATTTTATGGGAGAGGGGCGTGTGGGGAAGCTATCGAGCGGAGAGTGTCATCGATTTTTGCACTCATGTTGCCTTGGAATTCCCAACCAGTTATGGCATTGCTGGCATGTAGAGACATCTGCTCGACTGGCAGTTGGCAGACAAAGACTGATGCTGCTTTGAGGTGTGGTGTATTCCTCGAGCCGGCTTAAACTTGCTAAATTTATTTTCCATGAATTTCACTTAAACACAAAGAAAAAAACAAACAAACAAACAAACAAATAATAGTAAACAATCTTACTCTTGAATCTGAAGAGCTCTTGAAAAATAGAAAGAACGTTCTCGGTTTTTAACAATGCTGCATGCTCTTGATTCCAGAATGAGCAATCTTGAATTTGAGTATGTTTAGCACTTGATTCAAGAACTTTTCTGCTTGATATGAGAAGGATTCGCACTTAGATCAAGTATTGAATCTCTTGGATCAAGAAAACCTGGATCAAAAATTCATACTTGTATCAAGAATTTCGCTATTGGATCGAGAATTTTCAATCTTATCGAACTATTGATATTGAAAACTCTTGATCCAAGTATGAAATTCTTTATTTTCTTTCTGATTGTAGATTAGCAGTCTTGCCCTGCTTTGCTGGAGCATCACAGATGCTGCAGTGGTTAATCATCTTTTCCTTGTGCAAACAATCTATGAAATCTTTTGAAGTTGTGGTTCGCTATTTAGGCTTTTGCTTGTCTCATAACCCTGGGTTTTTACCCAAGAGGTGGCTCTAAGCCAGCGATGTCCAAAATTTGAAAAGGCAGCCACGCGTGGTTGGCAAGCCAAATTCTGCCTGCGTCGCAGCCGACACATATACAGAGAGAGAATATGTGTATTCTATAAATAGAACGCTTGGCAGCTTGTTCTCGTACGATGCGCGTGCTCGGCTGCATTTGCTCTCACGACTCATGTGTTCGGCTGAAGCAGTAAACCATCACGTTGCCTTCGTGTTTCACTGCTTTGCACACAAGCGCAACGCTTTCATTGTGTGAGTTTGGACACCACTGCTCTAAGCGTATTCTCTTCGTTTCTAAGAAGCTCCCTTATGGCCACAGTAGTGTACCACTGCTGTGGCAGTATTCTTTTTTACCAATTCGTCGGCATATCTTTGTTTTACGACATCTAGCGTTAGGACAGATTGTTTATGCTGCCTGGTTGGTTCAATTTGTTTTCTACTTATTGATTCTAAGCTCATTGAGGGCTGATTGGATAACTAAAAGCATAGCTATTTCTCTCTTATGATAGTTCTTTTACATATGAGGCTTCTAAGTGCTCGTAAACCTTTCCGTTCCAGGACCTGCTACACCAAGTCCAGCTAAATGGGGTGTTAAAGATGCGTTTGTGTAATATGAAATTGTGTGTGGTTGCAGTTGTAGTCAGATCCATTCTCTTTTATAAGTTTGTGTACAGTAAAATTGCTGTCGAAGTGGGTCAATGCCACCATTTGGTCTCTGGACAGGGCTTTGCTTCTCCATATCAGAAGTAAGTTCATTTGGTACCTTCTCCAAGAAAATCTACTTCTTACTTCTTCTTACTTCTTATTGCAGTAAATATACCAAGTACCTCAGACCATAAATAACCGCCTGTTTGAAGTGGAACTGTGACACAATGACAACATACCGCACTTACATTTTCCACCCTCCCCCTCTCTAATGTATGCAAATCTATTCAAATTTAAAGAACCAAAAATAAAACAGAGAGTACAAGTATATGCCAAAAACCCCACTTACCATTTATAATGTTGAGCGTTACGGTCGCGCTGGGGCTATTTGACGGGCTACATGTGTAATTGCCAGTGTCCCGCTTCTTGGCCGACTCGATGATTAATGAGCCGATCTGCAGTTGTCACAAACGGAAAAGGAAAATGCTATTAGGTTACATGTAAATTGCAGGGGGCGCGTGAAAACTTTTCATCCTGGCCCCCGATAAGGACGCAAGTGAGTTGTGCCACAAAGTTATCGCCGCCCCCCCCGCCAATTAGGCGCGACAACTGAGTTGAAAGTTTCATGCAACACAATACGATAATTTGAGTGCCAGGAAGCAAATGCTACGTGTCGGCGAAATGCCATTTTGAAATTGAGTGTAATTAAATTAGAATCAACAGGGGAACAGCTCACCGTGCTCTGACCCTCGCCATTGGCCTCCGGCAAATTCGGATCCAGTTGCGTGCGATGGCGGCGCGAGTCGGCAGCCAATTGCTCGGCCCCATGATACCACATTATGAATGTGGGCGGCTCCAGTGCGCCGCGGACAATGCAACGGAGCACCACATTGCTGCCAGCCTTCACGTACCGGTCCGGCTCGCCCAGTATCTCGGTGCGGGGAACTGCAAAGAGATGCCAAAAGCAGAAGGCAGATGATGAAGTCAAGGAGGGAATTGTGTCATTTGGGCTAATCTATTGAATTAACAGCTTGGCAGTCACGTAGCGCACGTAAATCTGGGCACCTTTTTAGCTCCGAAAATCCGCTTTTCAATTTTTCACTTACCGAACTTTTTGCGCCGCGGCCCGCATGCATGGCCAACTAGGAGTCGGAGTTCGGATCAAAAAAAGGTACACACATACACATATAGTGGAGGGGCGGGGCATCTTCATTTGCTTGTTGGACGTGAGTCGACGTGAGCTTTGAAATTTGACAAAATCACGTATACGCCGAGTTTTCACTGCTGTTACACAGAAATATGTGCGAAATAAGTGCGCTGAGAATTCACACAAAATATTCGAGTGGCTATGCGAGTGAACACGCGCCTCGCCTGCTCGTTTGACACCCGAACTGTGTCAGCTTGTCAAAATCATCATCATGCTGGTGCATGTTAGTTTTCCAGCTGCTTGACTGGAGGAGCAGCGAGCAGCATACAAAAAACATATGAAAAAAGTACAGCCAGCAACTGCAATGTTATTAGCAAACGTTCCACTTTGCGCACACACACCCAGAACCCCAACCCCACCCCTGCAGGGACTCCCAATGTGAGCAGGGTGTAATTTTTATACCCGTTACTCGTAGAGTAAAAAGGGTATACTAAAGTCGTGCAAATGTATGTAACAGGCAGAAGGAAGCATCTCCGATATCATAAAGTATATATATTCTTCATCAGCATCAACAGCCGAGTCGATATAGCCATGTCCGTCTGTCCGTCCGTCCGTCCGTCCGTCCGTCCGTCCGTCCGTCCGTCTGTATGAACACCTAGATCTCAGAGACAAGAAGAGCTAGAGCAACCAAATTTTATACGTAAGCTAGTATTGTCTGTAGGCAGATCAAGTTTGTTTCAAATTTTGGCCACGCCCCCTCCCGCCCCCGCAATAAAAAAATATTAAATAGCTCCCACAATTTTTAAGATATCGAGCTCATTTTGCTGTGTAGTCTATGTGGCCAATATCTACAACCTCACAAATTTTCAAAAGGATCGGATAATAAATGGCTGAGTTAAAAAAATGTTGCATACTTATCCGAGCTGAGTTGAGTAACGGGTATTTCGAAGTCGGGCAGGGCCGACTTTAACTTACGCTCTCGTTTTTAGTGAACTGCAACATGAAATTTGTTGCACACGGCTTAAAGTTTTGCCATGTGGCAACTGGTTAGAGAACTAGGTGTAGCCCCTCTAATTAAGTAGGATTTTGATAAGATAGTCAAAGTATCACTTGGAATTTGATGGCAGACATTAGAGAGTGGTGTTCGCCTTGCTTTGGCTTGAATTTTTTGGCAGATATCCAGATAATTTAACAGATTTTATTGACATGCTGAAGAAATCTACTCCAGTTGCTCTTCTCTTAAATACAATAATCCTTGGCAGTCTAGTCGGTTCCATGCTTACAGCTTTGCTTTTATAACTGAACTGAAGTTGTAGGATTTTTATGAAATACAGTTTTGGTGTAGTGTAAAACCTTCTTGCAATAACTAATCTGTTGTCATAAGTTGGAGCACCATTTTATTTATTGCTTATATCATTTCCTTTTCAAAGAGATGCGTCTATTCGTGCCACAAATATACATAGCTTCAGAAATCAATCAATTTATGTTTTATGTTTTTCTAGGTTTAGAGGTATTTTTTTGGAAAAAGGAATGAGAAAATAGCCATGTATGCCAACTCAATAGTGCTGTCTACAGTCTGGTAAACTTTGCTGTATTCTGACCAATAGTTAGTTTAACTGTAGAGTTGTGGAACCTAAAACTGTTCTTCACGTATTGCACCAGTCTCAAATTCCTTTTTCTTCTAGTTTTTTAAATGAGAACTTCTAGTATTGGTAGAAATTTTGTATAGCAAAAGATAATAATGCGTTTCTTCCCGTGCACATTGGGCCAGATTTCAGTTTGGGCGGCATAAATTCGAAAAATGAAGATTGACAATTGCAATTTGGCACATTTGATAGATATTAAGTGTATAATAATTGGGCAAAGTTGTACAACAATCCGACCACGCCCCCCTTACCGCCCACATTAGATTAAGGCGCTCTTCTGGTGTAGGCGGCTGAATTTTACCTGGTTTCTTCGGGGAATGATTTTGTAATTCTGTTTTTTGAATTTGGTTTTTCCTATTCATTACAAAAAATACAAAATTAAAAGTGTGCCAATGGGAGGGCTGTTTAAAAAGTTATCGGCCTCCAAAAAATGGTCTTCTAAATAAAGGTTTGCTGCAAATATCAAGAGAAATTGCGCAAAGCCGCAAAAAGCACTGATAACGCGATGAGAAATCAAACTCTACATATTTACTTTTTGTCAGAAATTGTCAGAAAGTTCTTTTTTACTCCACAATTCACTGGCACGTTGGTTAGGTTTTTTTTAATATAAGGACATAACAAAACGGTAAACAGCAACAACATTTAACAAGAACAACACAGAATTTGTTTCAGTATTCACATTCTAAATACCTTTGCCTTTAATTTCCATATTTTACATTAAATTTTTAACAACAGGTAATAATTTGGCACAAGCTTAAAGTTGAGTGACCGTTTCTCGTTTTTTTAACACAACAAGCAGCTGACCGAATACTTGACTTTGCAACCCTGCTATAAATCCAGGGCTGCACTGATATCAAGACGATTAGTGGATATAATATGCCTAATGTATGCTCTTTAAGAATATTTGATTAAGATCACGACTTTTTTCCATGTCCGTCATGTCCGTCTGTCTGTCCGTATGAACGCACAAATCTCAGAGATGGTAAGAGATAGAGGTTTGACATGTATGGGACATATGCTTCTAATGTTTGCAGGCAGATCAAGTTTATTTTCAATTTTGGCCACGCCCCTTACCGCACGCGCAATTTGGAAAAACCGTCTAACCTCCCACAGTTTTAAAAAGAGATGGTTCATTCCTTCTGGACATATTTAGTAATCAGGATAACTCATCGATCCTCCAAAGGAATGCTGAAGATCGGATGAACGGTTGTCAAGTTATGATCAAAAGACTGTTCACTGCTGCAGCGCAGTAGCAGCGCGTCTTTCAGCTGCTACTGCAGCATCAAAATGTATGCTGAGCGTATAATTTCGTTGGTACAGAGTATGCTATAGTCGGGCTTGACCGACTTTCTTTCTTGTTTAAAGGTGGCTTCACTCGTATTTCATTGAATCGGACCATGTTGCAGCCAACTATATGTTAAAGCCTTACTATTAGGCTTCTTTTTCGGTATGTGTCGTTTCGCTGTAGTGTAATATTGTCCATTTTGTGCTCCGAAAATCAGCCATGCTCCCAACATCAACTCTCTGTTTCATTAAAATTGTTCAGATGTTTGTAATGCACAGAAAAAAGCATTTATATTCTTGATCAGCATGACGAGCTGAGTCGATATAGCCATGTCCGTCTGTCCGACCGGTTGTTTCTATGCGATTTCCCCTGTTAGTTTGTAAGCTCTCATCTTTAAACTTAGCATGAAGTTTTTTAGTACAAATACGCCGCACATTTTTTTGGAAACGGCCGCATCGGATGACTACAACATATAGCTGCCATAGAAGCGATCGTTCGAAAAACTAGTTCTAGTGAGAAAACCTTTTTTGTTTTCAATGCAAACGTTGCCAAACTAAGTATTTACTAATTTTATATGCTTTCCCATGAATCTGCCAAGTTTGGTCGAAATCGGACATCTATACAGTATAGCTGCCATAGAACAGTAAGGTTAGAAAAATAGTCTTTGTAGGAAAAACTTTTTTGTTTTCAGTGTACCCCTTGTTTTTAGTGGAAATGTTCTTCAAATTGGTTAGAAAAACTTGCTGCAAGGGGTATACAAACTTCGGCAGAGGAGAAGTTAACGTTTCTTAATTTTTAAGGTCAAAAATGATTGTTGCAGCTGTTTGGTTTTTAATTTAAAGGAAAGCCTTAGCGGGAACAGCGCTCTTTGACCATGTGGACTCCAACCTGTGCATCATCCTAGTCGCACTATCCCACATGGTTTGGCTTTAAAATCTTATCCCAAATAACAACATGGATGCAACTCTTCATTGGAAAGGCGCTCGCCCAATCAGAATTAGGCCTAAGTGTACCCACCAAAAATACGTTTGATTCCTGCTCTCTATTAATGTGTTGATCGAATGGAGTGAAATTTCAAAACTTTTAAAATGATACAGAGAATGCGTTGATGGGATTTCGATTAGGCATACATGTCGTATACGTAATATTCGTGGAAACTTACGGCATGTATAGGTAATATTTGTGGAAACTTTGAAGCCCATGCGCAGAGGCAAAAACTCAAAATAAACCTGCTTAATTTTTAAATATTTTATGATCACTTTAGAAACAATCATGGTACCTAATCGGGGTCCACCCTAATGGCCATTCACAGTCCCATCCAGTAGTTTACCTTGCAGCTTTGCTTTAACTGCCTCCAAGCTCATTTTTTGTTGCTTTTGTATAACTTCCGTGTTTTTTGTTCAACTTAAGAAGAACTTAAGAACTTAGCTGTTCACACGGGCAAATTAGTTTACACAAACTGTCATGGCTGAGTTTGTCTGATTTGTGTTCGAATTTGTCAAGGTTTTCACACACACGCCAAATTAATTTGCAAATAAGTTTGTCGGAACTTCGAAAGTTTGCATTGAATTTGGCTTAGTGCTCAGACTCGCAAACTTGGTTTGCGAAAGTTTTGTGTTTCCCACAAATCAATTGGTTTGTCTAGCAGTTGACAAATAATCGACTTAGTGCGATATAGAATATCGGGCTAATCAATATCTCTAGCTGCTTAATATTTTTGCAAAAATTGATATGGGCACAACTGTTACAACTGTGGCATGCCATAACTTCTAAGCAAAAAAAAAACAGTAAAATAAATGAATCGGTGAGTTCGTGGGTAAAGAGACGGAAAATCGAAGGATGCTGCGTAAAGCTTGTAAAGGAGTTGGAGCTGGAAAGCCCACAACTTTATAAAAATTTTGTTCGAATGGGAGCAGTGGACTTTAAACATCTGGTAAGTGTTTAGTTGATTAAGCTGTAATTTTATGATATTGCATTACTTTCATAAATTGCAGTTAAATCTTGTTGGGCCAATCATTGCCAAAAAGGACACACCAATGCGCACCTCCATCCCTGCAGCCAGTCTTATTTATTTATTTGTTTCTTTATTTGCCTATTTTTGCACGATTTTGCTACTTCTTATCCAAACGAAATATTAAAATTGTTTTTCAAACGTCAAAGCAACTTTAATTACTCAAACAAGCATCACAAATTTGACATAGTTTTTTCTTACATATGCCTTGTAAGAACAAACTCGGCAAATGCGATAACAGTTTGCAAGAGAGTGTTCACATTGTGTTCAGACAGCAAGCAAATTTGTCGAAAGCTTGTCTGTGCAAATTTGGCAAACCGATTGACGTAAGAGTTTGGCTGCAACATAATTTGGCGTTCAGACACAAGTCAAACCAAATTTGACAAATTTTCGTCATTTTCGACAAACTAATTTGCCCATGTGACCATAGCTTAAGGAGCTCAGCAGTTAGGAAAATAACTGGTTTCTTAACCTTCATGTAGAATAATAGTTTTCAAACTTTCGTTTAAGTTCAAACTAAAAGATCAAAAATAGAAAAAAAGGAATAAAAAGTAGAGAAATTTCCATTTGCAAAAACATTTCCCTAGCCGAGCATACACTTTTGTCTGTGGTGTTGTGGTGTGGACCAAATTCAGAAAACCAATAAAGTTCAGATTCAAAATCATGTGTCTCATAACTTCTAATCGTTGACTTTCAGAGCATTTTTTGGGGGCACAAAAAGTAAATTTACAATACGAGCAACAAATTGAATTTTCTTTTTATCCAACTAACACTTTGGTTTTTGTGAAAACGAAGAAAACGTTAGATACGTGGTAGAGGTCACACCACATGCTGGGAGCTGTGGCATAAAAGGGGCCAAGTGCCAAGAAAAAGAAGGGGTGCAGATTGAGGGAGGGCCATAGACTGGATAATGGCGTTTGCCAAAAGTGATTTTCGCATTTCCGCCTCAGCTAATTTGTATGCTAAACACTAAGCCGTGCGAGTGTGTGTGTGTGCATCGGTACACCCAGCGGGGCGGCACCCAACAGGTATCAAAAAAAAAAAAAGAAGTAAATTTGTATGCGCGGCCACATTTGCGTTAATCTAACGACAAGTTTAAGCACAAAAGATTTCTATTCATGCCGGGCAGAAGACTTCCTGACAATGGATTCAGTCAGCCTCTCCTATTCTAGTATTTTTTGCCATTATTTGCAGTCATTTGGCAATGTCCGTGTCCAAGTCCAATCATCCTTTGTTTGATGTTGGCCTTTCTTACCATTTCTGCCATTCGTTGCCATAACCATTATCGGCAGCACCTACTCTACTATACCCTACCCAATATATAACCCCGTCGTGGTGGGTTTTTTCGTCAGTTTTTGGTGCTTGATGCCTTTCTTCTTTTTTTTTGTGTGCCTTGGCTATGTAATTTGTATTTATTGCATCGTTTTGTCTGTGCCAACGACTGAAACTCCCTTTGCATGTTTCGTTAGAGGCGAAGGCCACTGCCAATGGAATTCATATTGAGGCCTGCTGTTTGATTTCTAAGCCGTTGGGCCTGTTTGGGGGGTAATGGGCTCGTAGTTTTCGGTCAATTTGTTAGACGTTATTTGGGAGAGCGAGGGTAAGAGATGGAGCCTATTTGTTTTCCTGCTTGCTGGTTGGTTTAAATGTCAGTTTCTTTGGTTTTGGCTCATTTACTTGAGCCAGGGATAATGGTTCAAAAAGTTCAAAAATGTAGCTAAAATTGAAACTCCCTTTTTACAAGCATTCTTTGACTGAACTTTTAGTCACTTCCATTCAATTCGCACCCACCGTACCACCCGCTCGCCCCACTCACATGCCTCACTCTGCCTAAATGAATGAATATATATTTCTTTCTTTCTTTTTTTCAGCCTCATTGAACGGCAAACTAGATTTGGTTTTATGAGATTTGTTTTCGGTTCGTCTCGTTTGGTTTGTCTGTATATTTTTCCACTCATTTACAGCATCCGTCCGGGTGTTTGGGTGTCGTCTGCTTATTTAATTTGCTGCTAATCTTGTATGGCAGAAGCCAATTTTAGTCGTGTGTTTTATCTTCTGCCATCAAAAGTGACAATTTCCCTGTGATGTTTATAGTGGCACCTCTGGCCCGTGCAGCGCAGTCCATTTTGGCAACTCGACTAATTTCCCTAAAAGCATTTCGCCATAAACTCAATTAAATTAAGTTGCTGCAATTCTCTTGTCACTATCTTCGGTTGCTTTGCTCGCTCTCGCTTTTAACGAATTGGGTGGAGTCTGGGTTTCTGTTTCTATTTTTTTTTGGCCATTTTTGGAAATTAGCTAAGAATGCGGTTGGCTTTGTTGAAAGTTTTGTGGCATTGGTTGGCCCCTTTTATTCTTAATTTAAGCTAAGCCGTAATTAGTTGGCTAATTTGTGTGCACTACAATAATTAAGTAGCCGTACCGCAGTTTTGAATCGGTTGAGTGGCTTGGGCTACAAATTGTTATGGCGTCTGGTGCCCTTACTTAATGGAATTAAATTCCCAGAAATCCAAAAATTTCAAAGATTTCGGTGAGGTTCATCACAAAATTATACACTCAGAAAAAGAATGAAGTACTTTGTAGCATAAGCATAAGTACAAAAATCTATACATATACTAGCTTTATTTACCAGCGGCTTCGCTCGCTTTGTATCAATTTGTTACTAATTTATCATGCTGGTAATATTTTATAATGTGATGCTTTCAAAATGTTCATGGAGCTTTGTGGGTTGACTTGAAAAATATTTAAAGTCACGCACTCCGTACTTTTTATACTCTGTACCGTAGGTACATAGAGTATATTAAGTTTGTGCAAAAGTATGGAACAGCCAGAAGGAAGCATCTCCCCATGAAGTATATATATTGTTAGAATTAGATTTTTCCAATATTTAAAATATATATTCACAAATTCCATATTTTTATGTGAAAATTTGAAAATGAGTTTAAATGTAATCAAGAGAAAGTTAAAATTTGCTCCAACCCACCAACAAAAGTGAACATAATTTTTTCGGAATTTCCAAATAGAGCTTAGAAAATGAGCTTGAATCCGATCGGAAGGAAAACAAAAAGTTTTTTTTGTAAACTGAAAAGCTACATTTAGCAGTTATCCGGCCATTTTCCGACTTTAGGAATAGATTTTCCAAAATTTGAAAGTTACCTATTTCGTATTTATTTGTGAGTAGTTTTGAAAATGAGTTAGCAGCTAATCCTGGGAACTTTCGCCCATACATCCTTGACCAGCCATTTTCCAACAAAAGGGTGAATTTTCAGGTAAAAAGGGATGCAGTTTTTGTTGAATTTTCATTAAGATCTTTGAAATTGAGTTAAAACCCGATCGGATAAAAAAATAAAAAGTTCCATGTAAAAGTTTTCCGCCCATTTCCCGACTTGGGGGGTAGATTTTATAAAATTTAAAAGTCACGTATTTTTTTATGAGTAACTTTGAAAATAAATTTGGAGCTAATCGCTGGGAACTAAAATTCAACCCCTTTTCCACCAAGGGGGGTGAATTTTCCGGAACAATGGTATGCAGTCATTGTTGAATTTTCATATAGATCTTTGAAAATGAGTTTGAACCTAATCGGATGAAAAACAAAAAATTTGCATACAACAGTTTTCCGCCGATTTTCCGACTTTGGAGGTAGAATTTCCAAAAGTTGAAAGTCACTTTGCTTATATATTTTTTATGGGTAACTTTGAAAATGAGTTTGAAGCTAATCGCTGGGATCTAAATTTCAACTTATTCAACCTTTACCACCCAATTTCCACTCTGGGAAATTGTTGTTGAATTTTCATATAGATTTCTGAAAATGAATTTGGGCCCATTTTCCGACTTTGGAGGTAGATTTTCCAAAATTGAAAAGTCATGTTGTTTATACTTTGTTATGGGTAACTTTGAAAATGAGTTTGTAGCTAATCGCTGGGATCTAAATTTCCACTTATGCAACCTTTACCACCCAATTTCCACCCTGGGGGTGAATTTTCAGGAAGTCTGGTATGCAGTCATTGTTGAATTTTCATATAGATCTCTGAAAATGAATTTGAGCCTGATCAGATGAAAATCAAAAAAGTTGCATACAACAGTTTTCTTTGAATTTTCCACATTTTCCGACCGAATTTTCCAAAACCCCGCCTTAGTACTCACTTTCACCGCCTAAGGAAACTCTTGTCAAAATGTCAGCCTTCTATCTCTTACCGTTTAGGCTGTGCGAACAGGTTGAACAGTTTTATATATTATATAATATAA
>JAWNNO010004910.1:0-79668 GCA_035044985.1 Lordiphosa fenestrarum | reverse complement strand
ACATTATCCTTCGAATACTTGTTTTTTTTTGCACAAAATTATAACCACTAGGGAACCTACTTATATATTTGATATATTAAACTTTGTAGCTTCAAAAAGAACACAGTAGAATACACTTGTCAATGTCTGAAATTTATTTTTATGTAGCCGCAACTCGTAGTTGGAACGCATGAGCTTAAATTAATTATGAACGCAACGCAATATAAAAGCAATTTAATAACCCACCTAAAAAGAAAAAGTTTGTAGAGGACTAGCTAAACACAAACGTAATAAATAAACAATCAATGTATATTAGATATAATATTAATCTTAATAAGACTAAACAGTTGTGACTAACGGAAAAATAAGTACATTATATTTGCATCGGCAGGATATTAAATCATAAATAAATTTAAATAAATTCACTAAAAATCCCCTTTTGACAAAATTATTTGGATGTTTTTTCTCTCGAATTTGGGCGATTATAGTGACCAACTGAACGAAAGAGTTCACCAGAATATGGCTACAAGAGCAGATATAATATAGAAAATCTCTATTGGTATGATTGGTTATTGCTGCCTTATTAGAGAAACAGATTCTACAAATTTCAGACTCCAAAATAAAAAGAAAAACGTATTTTTTTTAAAGTCACTGAGTCCTAATCACTTCCACCATTTAGTGAAGTCTTGTTATGCCCGTCTATTAGTTTTGATCCAAACCAAGTGGTAGAGTCGTTTTTAAAAACGCGTATGTGGAGTTTCATAAGTCCATAATAAATGGATTCTTTAAACTTATTAAAGGCTTCAATGGATTCTGCGTTCAGTTACAGCAGAAAAAGCTGATATTTTCCCTTTTTTTTCACACATTTTAAAAAAATTTTAAAGCAAACTAGGCACACCAAATTTTAATAAAAATTTCTTTCATTTGCCCTAAACAATCTCAATCGTACATATCTAGCTACCTAGAAGAAATATTCCGCACTGTTCGATTTTTAGCAATCTGCTGTCACGTTACCAGATCACACTGATGCATTTTTATGTTGTAAAGGAGGATTTAAACATGTGTGCATAAGTTTTCTAATTTTAAAGTAAAAGAAATACCCTAATTTGTCAATGTTGTTTCAAGGCAGTTGCTTGTACAAAAATGCCCACAGTCCGCGAACTAAGTCTTCGACGGTTAATCTATAAACGCAATACGGTCTATTTTTATACCCGTTACTCGTAGAGTAAAAAGGGTATACTAAAGTCGTGCAAATGTATGTAACAGGCAGAAGGAAGCATCTCCGATATCATAAAGTATATATATTCTTGATCAGCATCAAGTCATCAGCACCGAGTCGATATGTCCGTCTCTCCGTCCGTCCGTCCGTCCGTCCGTCTGTATGAACACCTAGATCTCAGAGACTAGAAGAGCTATAGCAACCAAATTTTAGATGTAAGCTAGTATTGTCTGTAGGCAGATCAAGTTTGTTTCAAATTTTGGCCATGCCCCCTCCCACCCCCGCAATAAAAAAATGTTGAATAACTCCCACAATTTTTAAGATATCGATCAGATTTTGCAGTTTAATCTATGTGGCCAATATCTACAATCTCACAAATTTTCAAAAGGATCGGATTATAAATGGCCGAGTTAAATAAATGTTGCATACTTATCCGAGCCGCATGAGGTTATTAAACACTAATTGAACTGAGTAACGGGTATTTCGAAGTCGGGCAGGGCCGACTTTAACTTACGCTATCGTTACACCTAGTTTATGGCCTATATGGACTCGATAATAGGAATGGTCAAATATGGTATTCCATATCGCGGTTTCGCGATGCATGTTACCATCTTCTATGGACACGCTTAAGTATCTCAATAAGTTTACAATCTTGAAACTCAATCACTTGTAAATTTTAGGTGTGAGTTTTAAATAACAATTGCAATAAACTCTTGTATCTTTGGTGATTTTGTATGAGTTGATGCCACCTGATGCCTCTAGTTTCGCAATTAATTGGTCCCGTTCCCAGGCCATTCCAAAAGTTAAATTGTGTCACAATGCGTAATATTTAGATGTTTTTCATTTATTTTTTATTTACCGAATGGTAAAACTGTGTTTTTGTCTCTAAGTCCAGGAAATCCATTCTTCTGTTCCAAATAGAGTCGAGCAGCATAATGAATATTTTCGTCTATGAACTGGAGTATTTTAATCTTTAAAAATCAAAGAAGGTTAGCGCGCAACTCAAGATAAAATTATAAAGCCCTTAACTTTTAGTAAAAATACAGATTGCAAACTAGCCAAATCGATCTCCGTTTTTGCTTCACCCTTATGCTATGCCCTATAACTTAATCGTAATTTCTTTTTTAGAATTTACTAGATGAGCACGCCCAAGGAATGATAAGTAAATGGATTACTCGCTTATTTTATTTAGTAGACTATTTATCCGACAATATTGAAGACCAGCATATGCTTGCTGCACTATCCCTATTAGGAACGATTGCGTTTATGTTTGGAATCGGATATATTATGATGTATTTTGTACGTGCTGAGGAGGAAAGCCTTAAGGCCAAGGGACAATTCATTAACGGCTCAAGTTAGTAAATGTTTCATATGGTCTTGAAATGTATTAATCTTAACACCCCTTTATTTTTCAGGCAATAAGCATCACCAACATACTCCGGAACTCAGACTTTACGAACTCAGAGCTGAGAAATATAATGGAATGGTTCGATTACTTAAGCCTGGGTGTCGGACAATATTATTGATAACAGATTATCAAAGTCGCACAAAGCTCATTCCTTATTATCATAAAGCTGTATGGCCTTATAGGAAAACCAAAACATTAACATTTGGTCATATGCTTATTGAGAAGGGATTGTCGTGGTATTCCGAGCTTCTACGTTTATCTTTGTGTACAAATAAAAGTCTGCATATCAATCCAAGAAATTGTGTCGGCACCGTCATAGCTTTAAATGGCCACCGCAAATATTTTTGCATGTATCATGCAAAACATCCTGAATGTGCTCGAGGAACTAAGGTAATTAAGCTTAAGCTGCGAGTATATAAGTAAAATATTAATGGTTTCTTTCCGTAAGCTTTTCGCACTGACCAAAATATTACCTAGATATACAGGAGTGACATGGAAGTCTCTAGTGATTCAGTTTTTAAATGTCGCTCGAAAAATCCGTCGGTGTATCAGAACTTAACGAGATTTCAATATCTTAGCGGGGCAGGCTTGTGTTCAAGGTGAATGGTCATTCCATCACAAGAGTTGTTGCATTGTGTTAAGACGAAACGATAAAGGCGCATTTTGATACGCATTTACCGATTGTCCTAGCCAGTGCGGAGTTTAAATTACGAAGCTTGGGATTGGAGGTAACAGTAAGTTTCGAGCAGAAAATCAAACTGGAGGCTGCATCTACTAGAAACGACAGCACATTTGAATTCGGACTGTGAGTCGGTAATTGTAGTTGGTAACTGGTCGTCTTACATGGCACTTTTATTGCTAGCTCGGTGTGTGTGATCTAATATCTCACAGAAGTCTCAATTGGAGATAAGTTGTGGCAGGTCAGTTTAAGCGGTATATTGAGTGAATTCTGTATGTGAATTCAATAAAGTGTGATATACATTCATGGGCTAGGTCAGGTTGCGATGGCTGAGAGCGACAAGTCGCCTTCCCACTTAGGCCTCTTTGGGCCTATTGCGATGGCATATGTGCCCTGTTAAGCTTTTTCTTTTTTATACCCGTTACTCGTAGAGTAAAAAGTCGTGCAAATGTATGTAATAGGAAGAAGGAAGCATCTCCGATATCATAAAGTATATATATCATGGCTGCAAACCGGTTTTGAACCGAACCGGTTCGAACCCGGAATTCCGACTTTCAGATTACTGTGAACCGAACCTCGAACCGAACCTCTTAAGTTACTAAAGCTGAACCTGAACCTGTTCCGAACCCATAATTTCGGTTCGGTTCAACAAAAATTAAAGACATAATACAAGTATACCTATTTCCTAGCAACTTCTTCTCTTATCCTGATGGTTCTGAAATACTGGTTCTTACAATCGGCAGGATAGTTTAATGTAAGCATCCATAAAAATGTTCAGAATTACCAATAGAATCCCTAGCCTCTGTTTCTTAAGATCCTTTTCTCCAAAGCTTGTTGTATTATTCACAAAATAAGTGCCTAACATTACTGTGGAAACACTTTTGGTACGTAAATCGACGCAATTTCCTTACAGTTTATTTCGTTTTTAGGTCGATTACTATATAAAGATGTATTAAGCATGGGCTGAACCAAGGTTCGAACCTAAACCTTTGCCCAAAAACCTTGAACCTCCAAATTCTGAACCTGAACCATTGTTAAATTTTGGTTTGAACCCGTGAGCCGGAGATCCACGAAATTTTTTGGGTTTGCAGCCCTGATATATATTCTTGATCAGCATCAATAGCCATGTCCGTCTGTCCGTCCGTCCGTCCGTCCGTCCGTCCGTCCGTCTGTATGAACACCTAGATCTCAGAGACTAGAAGAGCTAAATTTTGGCCACGCCCCCTCCCACCCCCGCAATAAAAAAATGTTGAATAACTCCCACAATTTTTAAGATATCGAGCTCAGATTTTGCAGTTTAGTCTATGTGGCCAATATCTACAATCTCATCTCAATCTCATTTTCAAAAGGATCGGATAATAAATGACCGAGTTAAATAAATGTTGCATACTTATCCGAGCCGCATGAGGTTATTAAACACTAATTGAACTGAGTAACGGGTATTTCGAAGTCGGGCAGGGCCGACTTTAACTTACACTCTCGTTACAGCTGAGGGGGTCCTCACTACTGAACTATTGTGTGGACAGAATGAATTTTATTAGAGCTGGGATCTCTACCTCGGATGTCTCCGAGAGGTTGAGTAGGAGAGGTTGACCTAGTGTCCTAATCCTCCTTTTACTCAGGGCAGGGCAATGACAGAGAAGATGTTGTACTGTTTCCTCATCTTCTTCGTACCTGCAGCTTCTGCAGAAATCGTGGTGAGTGACGCCTAGGTGTGCAGCGTGTCCGCCGATAAGTCAGTGACCCGTTTAGGTTCCCCACCAGAAGGGATATGCGCATTAAAGCGTGGTGGTACGCTTTAGGTTTAGTGTTGGCCACGTAAGCCTCGCTACCGCACAGGAGGAAAGGTTTTTCCATCTATAAGCAGCGAGGCGGAATGCTTCAGCTTTCGTGTGGAGCTTAAATATTGCCACGGGCATCCCCATGGTGCTCTTCTCTGAAAGGAGCTTGATGGTGGTACCGATTCTATGTTCTTCTATGTTCCGATGTCCAGGCACCCATATAAGGTGTATACCAGAGAACTGCAAAACGTACCAAACATATCAAATGAAGCAGTACTTCAATGAGCATTTTTTTAAAAGTACGATTACTTATAGTTAATAGTGCGTATGCGTATTTGTTCCACGTTTACGCATACGTCATATGAACGCACACTACGTTTTAATACTTGAGGCATACTCACACTACGCCTAATTTCTGTGGTGCGTTAATGCACTTTTTGTTCAAAATTTATAAGATCAGGAAATTATCATATCGAGCAAATTATCACTTTCGATAAAACATGCAGTCTGAAAAATCAAATTCATTGCTGTCAAAGGCTGCAGCGAAGTCTAAAAATTGGTGTGCACTAACTGGAAAAATGAATTGTGATTTAAATAAGGCGTAGAAAAGTAAGAAATACCAAATATCTAAAAGTAGATCTTAAAATAGGAAGAAGATAAGAATAGTTTTTACAATGGAAACACATACCCAGATAGTTGAGAAAATCTTAAATGGTACATATAAACTGTCAAACAAATGCAGGGGCCGAAGTGCAGTGTGGGAAGTTTTTGCAAAAGAGATTAGTATGGTTTTTTTAGGGATTCACATTTTCAAATTTGATGCTAAAAGAACATCCAACCTGCATCGTAATAATTGTGCAACAGCCAATGAAGTTTCAAGGCCTGATACTGCTGAGGACAAAAAAACTCTAGATATGTGTTCGCAATGGGTCATCAAGGACTGCCGGCCGTTCTCTGCAGTCGATATTGCTGAGCTTATTGAAATGATCTCATTATACCCTTGCAAACGGTATTATAGTTTTGCTCAGAAGTTTGCAACGCATAGAAATATTAATTTCCGCCCCCATAAACTATATATATTCTTGAGCTGAGTCGATTGAGCTTTGTCCGTCAGTCTGTGCTGAACTGATTGAAATAATCTCATTATACCCTTGCAAGCGGGATTAAAATTTTGCCCAAAAGTTTGCAACGAATAGAAATATTCATTTCCGCCGCATAAACTATATATATTCTTAATCAGGGTGAGGAGCTGAGTCGATTGAGCTTTATCCGTCTGTCTGTCGTTTTCTTCTTTTGCAAACTTTGCACAGAGTCTTCTTTTTGCTGCATGCTACTAAAGGGTGATTTTTTAAGAGCTATAGGAAAATTTTTAAAAAAAAACACATAAAAGACAACATCGAAGCATTTATTCGTGAGATACCTGCTGAAATGTTGGAAAGAGTATGCCAAAAATGGACTAAGTGGATGGACCATTTGAGGCGCAGTCACGGTCAACATTTTCATGAAATAATCTTCAAACATTATATTATATGGACCGTACTATCGATTTAAATAAAGATTTCATGCATTTTTCTTAATTTTATGTGAATTTTTTGAAAAACTTTCCAATAGCTCTTCAAAAATCACCCTTTAATATGTCGGAACCGACCGGATCGGATGACTATATCTCATAGCTCACATAGGAACAATCGATCGGAAAACTAGTTTCAGTGAGAAAATCTTTTTTCTTTTCAATGGAAACGTATGTAAACTTTGTTTTCATAAGTTTTCTATGCTTTTTTATAATTTTGCCAAATTTGATGATAACACAGGTCGACAAAAATTAACTATTTTTCTGATTCAAAGATCAGACAAGGATATACTTATAGGAATTTCATCGCTGAACACGAATCTGGCCTCCAAAATTAAATTAGAGCTTGAACTGTCAACAATATGAATCAAATCAAAAAAACCTTGAATCAATCCCAAATTTTCTTGTAGCACATCTTTTTCTTGTGCAAATTAAATTAATAAGTAAGTAGGCCATATGAGTATACGTAGAGTGCGAGAGCATATGAAAAAATCGTGCTACAAAAAAATTTGGGATTGATTTAAAGTTTTTTCGATTTGATTCAAATTGTTGACAGTTCAAGCTCTAATTTAAGTCTAATAAGAGACTTCTAGCACGTCAGTATTATTCTCTACACGTGATTAAAAAAGAGCAAAAACAGGGTTCTTTGAGACCATTTTTCTCAAAATCTTTACGTGATGGGTACTTTTGAAGGCCAGATTCGTTTTCAGCGATGAAAATCCTACAAGAATATCCTTGTCTGATCCTTGAATCATTTTGTGTGTCGACCTGTGTAATCGGACAACTATATGGTATAGCTGTCATACAAAAGATAGGTCTGAAAAACAGTTTTAGTTAGAACAACTTTTTTGTTTTTAATGGTAGCATCCTGCAATTTTGTATTTGTTTGTTTTACATGCTTTCAACCAATTCAACAAAGTTTTGTCCAAATCGGATGACTATATCATATAGCTCAATAGTTGCACAAATTTTAAATATTGTTTGGATCAGAGTATAAAAATACTGGTCGAAATTACTGTTCACGAACATACCGAGGATAAGTTTTGATTAAAATTAACTCATGGGAAGATAAAGTGACTAACTAAGAATATTGCCAGGTAATGACGCAAAAATGAAGCAAAATAGAAATGCTCACTGTTCAGTTTCAGCATGTATATAATGCGCACTTTTTCCAGTGCTTCAGCGACCGTATACGTATTTCAACTTTTGCTTCTATGTACTACGCATACTCAGTTTTTTTGATATGCGTATTCTTAGCCCACTATTTCCAACGACTATGCGTGCGTATGCATACTTAAAAAATACTTACTACGCACGTAGTACGCATTAATGAATACGCACTGCAGTTATCTTTTGTATACTGAAGTCCCGTACGATCTCATTTAGAGATGAGCGGCATTCAGTGAGCGTTTTGGTTTTGTTGATATATGAGTGGAGGGATTTAAAGGCCGTTTGACTGTCTGTGCATATGTAGACATTTCCCTTTCTGATTGGTAGTGTGCTAAGACAGGTGGTTGCTTCCTGGATGGCCAACACCTTCGCTAAGTACACGCTACGGGAAGGGGGAATATTAAGTTTAAATTTGAGTTGGTGGAGAATACTCCTCCTCCTACTTTTTCATCAAGCTTAGAGCCATCAGTGTAGAAGATGATGGCAATTGCTTTGCTGTGGGGAAGGTAGTCCCACTCATGTAGGCTTGGAATACAGAAGTCTTATGATTTGGCGAACGTCATTTGTGGCATACAGTAGTCACTATTTAACGTTTGGCCAATGAGTATGGAGCAGTGACCCGACTTACCCACGTTCCAGGCATCGGATCAACTTAGTCTAAGGGCTGTTGTTGTAGCCAGTTGATTTGAAATAAGGTTTAGTGGTAAGAGGTGAAAAATAGTATTTAGCGCTTCCGTGGGTGTTGTTCCGAGAGCGCCGCTAATTCAGATTTCCGCACTTCTCTCTACCTTATGCAGATTGTTGAGGACTGATTGTATCTCAAGTGCTGTCCTTGCTCCGTATGTGGCGGACCATGGATGTGTAAAGCCAGTTTACCAAAGAAGGCGGAGGAACCCCATTTGCTGCTCACGGCCTTTTGCTCGAGAAAAGGGCAATGGTTGCCTTTTTTATGCGTTCGCTTGTGTTGTAATTCCAGAGTAGTTTCGTATCCAGAATGACTCCCAAGTATTTAACTTTGTCTCGAAATTCTAGGCTTACTCCATTGATTTTTGGGGGGACAAGATCAGTAATTTTGTACCTCCTGGTAAAAAGCTCTAGTTCCGTCTTCGCTGGTTTTACGCCTAAATATTATGTCCACTAAGTAATTGCAGCCAGTGCGTTCTGCATGTCACACAGCGTCTGTCAAAAATTCCAACCTTTAAAGATGGCAATATCATCCGCGTAAGCTACTACGTGTCCCTCCGCCTCCATAAGCCGCAGCAGTTGGTTAACCGTTACAACCCATAGTAGCGAAGAGAGATCGCCTCCTTGCGGAGTACCTCTGCTAACATAGCAGAATACCACCAAGCTCAGAATACACAATAGTGCTGGTTAGCAATTGGCCGACGCAATTGGTCGAAGCAATTGGCCACCGGCACATCTGCTACCACATGTGTCAGGACAGAGGTGATGGTGTTAAGATGGACGTTATTAAAGGCCCTCTTAATGTAGAGAAATGCAACTTAATAATAATCTTATACTTCAAGAGATCTTTCAATCCTTGAGACCAGAGAGTGCATGGCGGTGTCGGTAGACCTTCCCTTGCTTTAAACATGTTGTGTGAGTGCTAGATGAGAGTGACTAATAGTTTGCCTCAGATGTGCGTTTATAAGACTCTCATGGGTTTTGAGTAGAAATTAGGACAGGCCTGTAATCGATTGGTTTCACATGTGAAGCTTTGACAGCCTTCGGTATGAATACCACTTAACTTTCTTTCCATTTGGTGGAAATATAGTTGATCTTGAGACAGCTTACATAGATTGTGTTGTGGTTGGGCTGAAAATATGATATCTGGCCAGTCAACTTAAATGGTTCGACCGAGTCGATGGCGCACTTAATTTTGGCCTCTATGTCAATTTTGTTGACATGAATCGTAGAAAGGTCGGATTGACTAATTTGAGTTATTGGGTTAAGGGAGCACTCGGGAAAGTGTGTGCTTAGCAGAAGATCTAGAGGTAAGGTTCCGTCTGTTTTTTGGAAGAGCCCTGGCGGTGTTGGTGAGCTTGCCAGGATCTTTCTGAGCCGAGCTGCATCAGAAGTGGACTGTATATTGCTGCAATAGAGTGCTCAGGAGGGCGTGAAGCCTTCCTGATAGTTTTTTTTATGTCTTACGCCTTTGTTGATATAACAACCACGCGGTAGCTTGGTCGTTATATTTGACTACCTTGAATGCATGTCTGCACTCTTTTCGGAGCTTATAATGCTCTGCAGACCACCAAAGTGAGCATATCTACATATCTATACGGTGGGGACGATTCGAGCTTTTTAGACAGAAGTGTGTTGTATACTTCCCAATTGGCCTTTTTGGGTTTCTGTATTTTTTTGGGAGAAGGACATTTGTTTGTTAGTAAAACCAGTATGTATCGATGATCATAAAAGGAGTGCACTTTCCACGATATCATTTGGTCATAGAGGCCTTCGGAGATGAGGATAATATCTAAATACTCTCTCCTGTTCTTGATAATGAAGGTAGGGTCCTTCTATTTGCAATATGCAGATTTGTCTGTAAAGGGTAGTTGTAGAGACTCTCACCACGCTTTTTGATGTTTTTGCTGCCGCATTGTGTGTGGTGTGCTTTGGCATCGCCTCCTAAAATGCGGCTTGGGTTAGTCTGTGTGCTGTTTCCAGCTAGATCCCGGAATAAAGTATGTGGTGAAGGACTCTCGGTTTCATGAGCCATATAAAAAGAGTACACCCTGATGGTTAAACTCCCCAGTTCCAGACTGAACGTGATGATGTCACCATCACTGAAGTGAGAAAGTAAAAGTGTATTGCAATTTTTTTTATTAAAATGCATTTACGGCCTTTCCCTTGGTGTGAAAAAGGTTACATTTAGGTGTACCTAATCCTGTCACCAGAAATCCACGGCTCTTGGACAAACACAATATCTACATCACCCGGGCATAGACGAAGTAGAACTGCAGCGGTTGCTGTTTTAGAGTGGTGCAGGTTTATTTGCAACACCCGCATCATCATAAGGGCATTTTTCTTCCGTCATAGTCGCATCGGCATTCTCCGGTTGGAGAAGATCCTGGTCGTAATACAGGCGCTCGAAAGCTGGTCCAAAGTCGGAACCTCCAGAGATGTAGCCACAGCGCTCCTCTTGTTAAGGGGTACGCTCTCCCATCTCCTAATCGCTCTGTTTCTCTACCTCCACATCAACACTTGCTGTTCAACTAGCAAGATTCATATGAACCCTCTGAAATCCATAATTAAGAATTCCATTGCATTTGGCTAAATACTCACCCGTCTCATCAACAACCTGAAAGGTGACCATTGTGGTTGCTCGGGTTGAGCGCTCCACTTTAATCATCTTTCAGTTGCTGGTGGGAGCACCAGGATTTAGCATTCTCATTAGCTGGAGGATTTGTTTCCGGTTATATGTGGTATGTCCTTGGCATCCACTACCTTCAATTTTGCCCCTGGACATACCTCACCAACCCTTGAGATGGCGGCCCTATACAGATCTACCGATCTCGCGACCTCGCAATTAACCAGTCGGATGTTTCTCTGAAACCTTCCTAAACTGTAGCAGCAGGGAGGTGTCCCAGGGTTTTCCAGAAGCACATCCAGGATAATGCCGCTAGTTGCCGCCTTGATCCATTTCTGGTGCTGTTTTGGAATCGTGCCAAGCGGGCTGCCTTCATCCAAAACGCCCACTATATTTTGATTTTCTCCATCTCGGCAAAAGTGACTGGAAGCGGTGCTGCATGGATCTTTGGACGCTTGGACGACAGTGGTTGCTGCTCATCCGTGGACCGATCCCTCGTCGCAGTGGATGGGTACTCAGATGGGGTCTGTTGGTTAATTTCCGCAGCAAGTTGCTGCCCAGGTGGAGTCATTTTAAAAGAAAAGTTCGGTTAAACTTCACTCGGCCAGGCAATGTCTTCCTGGGCTTTGTTTCTTCGACGTCTGGTCCTTCCTGATTGGGTTGGTTTCCAGACGTTTCAGGATTCAATAAGACTTGCCATTTTTTATGATTCCGACATTGGTTGGGTTGGGTCTGGAAATTTGCAGCACATACTGAAGTCTGCTGAAAGTGAATGTTGCGTGGTTGCAAAGACGGTTTCAAGAGGAATGAATTGATTGAAACAAGTTTTAAGCAGATTTGCAACGTTCAGAACCAGACTGAATATCACAGTGAAGATGTCAGTGAGTTCGAAGTTCGTCAATCTATGGAAGATTTGTACTGTGAGGTAAAGGCAAAGATCTTAAGTAGCTGCCCTCAGCGATAAGGACGATCCTCCGGTACAACATAGATAAGCGCGATATTATCGATTTTGAATAGCTCTGGAAATTCTCGATCATTAATGTTACCAGAACTTTAAGGGTAATTTACGAAATGGACAAGTGGCATAAGTTGTTTGCGGCACTAATAGAATCAGTTATGAGTTATCGAAATTTATACACTTAAAATAGGGTTTTTAGGCCCCATTCCGCAGAGTACAATTAAATGTCTAGAATTATCAGCGGAGAATTATAAACAAGCATTAAAATTGCAGTAAAATCGCAAGTGTGCAAGTTTTTTTTGGCATTCTAAAGCTTAAGCGAGCAGATGGGGAGTTGCTGACATCTTTAGTAGATGCAGTTAATTCGCTGCTTATGGCCCTACAGTCATTGGGTAATGATAAGGAAGTTTCTAGGAGCTATTTTGTTCCATCTTATCCGTAACAAACTGGATGAGGAAACATTGTAGAAATTGGAAAGCAAATATGATTGCACGAATATGCTATAATGAGAGCTTTGTCTCTGTTTTTGATTCACCGATGAATCAATCTAGCCAACCGAAAGGTAAGAAAGACAACTGGTTTATGTGGAAACCGTAAAGGTGAACCCAAGCGGTCCATTTTGACGGCAGCTGTGGGAATTCATGGTAGCAATGTATACTATAGTTGTTAAGGAAAGCACTTTTTAAGGGATTTTCCGAAATTTGGATAACTTTCTTCTTTTCTGAAATATGAGGAAGTGAAAGGTTGAGCTTATGTTTGATTTGCTTAAGTATACGTCATCAAACAAGGAAATGACTTTTACCACGTTGTCGCATTTGCTACAAACCTCAACATTAGTTGCTGCTTAGGAACCTGTTGAAGTGCCAGTCGCCACCAGCAGCTTCCAGCAGAGTTCGCTGTCGACAAGTACTTTAACTAGTTTTCTTGCCATGGCTGTAGTTTTTGGCAAGTATTATCCATATAGATGTATTCTTGATTTCGGCAGCCAGCTGCATTTTATCACATCCCAGTTGGTGACTCAATTAAAGATAGAGGTTAAACATGGTCAGTATGCTCTAAATGGAATAGAAAATGTAAGGTCCGAAATGAAGCTACCTTCAAATCAAGAGTGACTAAGTGTACGTCTATGGATTAATTTGGTGTTCTGCCAAAGATTACGCACTACAGCATCTGTAATATTATTAAATGTGCCGAGTAAAGTAAAGCTAGCAGACCCCGCATTCGATTTGGCCGATACGTCGCTAGGAGTCACTCTCTTCTATGAGCTCATGGTTGCTGGCCAAATCAAGTTGGGTTCAAATAGTCCAACACTGCACAAATCCTTGTTAGGTTGGATTATAGTTGGAAAATGTACAATGACCAATGGGATATTTATATTTATATATTTATTTATTTAATATCCGAATAACACAAGACATAAATCTTATAAATTGGTCACAATATAACATTCAATCAATTACAACAACAAGAAAACGTAGACTAAGCCAGACGATCAGGGCTTGCACAAGTTGGTGCAAAGGTTTTGGCAGTGCGAACAAGTTTCGCAGCTGGATTGTATGTTTACAGAAGAAGAAAAACAATGCGATGAGAAACTTGTCTTAATCGTGAACCAGACGCAGTCTAACCGGTTCATTGTAAGCCTCAAGAGATTTTTTTAATCTGGAGCTTAAACCGTAACCCCGCTCTGAAGGACTAATACGCTAAATTCATTGAGACTTAGAGGAAGTAAATCCCGCCCAGATAGACGAGGTGAAATATTTTATGCCTCACCATCCGGTAAGAGTAGCAATGGAAAGTCTCTAAATGAACCTAAGCTGGTCGGACCAACTTAACAACCTGAGGTGTTTGAAATTCAAGTCCGATTTAGGTTTTATAAATACACCTTAACGGCCGATATTTCAAAAATGTTGAGACAGATTCTGGTCAGTAAAGCGGACTGTAATTAACAGTGCTTAATATAGAGACAGAAAAGTTCGACCTCTGCTCCGTTTCTGGCAATTCGTTGCAAAAGAAGAAATAATACATGCTTTGTGGATCTGATTCCGTGGAGCAAGTGAAGAGGTTGAAACTTCATATGAGAGTTGTTACAATTGGGAAGGTTTGACCTCCACAAATGGCGATCAAATTGTAAGCTTGCCTTAGGGGAGTGCAATGAGGAACGGCCACTAAATAGAAGTAAGGACGATAGAATGTGTAAAGACTCTTGGAATTAGTTGGTCGGCCAGCGAGGATCTTTTTAAGTTTTCGGATACCGCCAATCAGTCTGATCACATTACGAATCGTAATGTTTTGTCTGAGTTGGCTAAGTTGTTTGACCCTCTTGTGTTTCTAAGCCCAATTGTGATCCTGGGAAAAATATTCCTGCAAGAGATATGGCTACCATCAAGTTTTGAAAAGCAGTGGAAGAAATATAGAGAAGAGTTGAGATTGGCTTTAGAATGATCGCTTGCACGGTCGGTAGTTTCGCGGAGCACAGAAATAAAGAGCCTAGCTGTGTAGGTTTTTGGATGCATCCTGCCACGCTTACGGATGTGTGATATACGCACGTGCAACAGACAATACAGGAGCAATTTTTGTGCAACTAGTGACAGCCAAATCCAAGATAGCACCAGTTAAGGTTGCTTCGTTGCCACGCCGAGAGTTGAAAGGAGCCTTACTCTTGGCTTGGTATTCACCAAACGGGATAGATATTTCACCGACTCTACGACTGTGCTAAATTGGCCTGCGGGGCAGCGAAATTTGGTTTGATTGCAACCGAAAACACACCCACGGTTGACATACTGAAAGAATGTAAATATGTGTATGATTTCCAAAAAATGCAAGGATTCTTCGGATACATCGTCGTTCTGTGCAAAAGTTGGATGTCTCTGCTAATTCAGAAATTGCACGGACTGCGGCCAAGTTGAAGGGTGGTATTTTATTTATTTTATTTTAGCCCAGAGCTGCAAGTACCATGAATTGACTTATAAATAAAGCGCCAGTCACATCGGGTTCGAAATTTAAATTCTACTTAATTTAACATTTATTACAATACAAGACAATTTTTACGACGAATGGACTTAAATGTTTTTAATTTTATTAATGTTTAAATGTTTTTAATTTTATTAATTTATTAAATTACTTAAATATGTGTGTATTTTATATAATTTTAATTAAAAGCTATTCTTTTTGTCTTGACTAATACTTTATTCTGTATTCTGTATGTGATTTTTAAGTTGAGTATGAAACTGCGGGATGCTTTTAATGGTTTTAAGGTTGTGAGGTAGGTCGTTCCACAGGCGAATTGCATTTATAAAGAACTGCCTCTCAGAGACTAACATTTTAATTCTGGGACATATATAGTTGTGTGTTCTTTGTTAGTTTTTGAAACAGGTATAAGGGTTCCTGAGTAAATATAATTTTGTGAAAAAATGTTAGAGTCCTGAAATCAATCCACGAATTAAGGCTAGCGTTAAAAATCTTGTGGGATAAATGGGATACGTCCTACGTCCAACATTAAAAACATATCGTGCAATGGAATTTAGTGCAACAGTTAACTTGTGCATATCACGTGAGTCACATTGACCAAAAACTTCAACACCATAATAAAGCGAAGGTATTAGGTAAGCTTTTGCAATAAGCATCCTAACATTCACGGATAAAAACATTTGAGTAACTGAGAGCTGCCGCAGCAGTCCGTAAGTCCGTCCAGTCGCCCTCGAAATATGGCTACTCCATGCCAAAGTGTTGTTAAATGTTAATCCAAGATTAACAGCTTGATTCACATATTGTATGGGGGTATCATTAATGAACAAAGTTGGTATTTGAGTAGTATCAAGAGCTTTTTTGTATATCACTAAGCATTTCGACTTTGAAGGGTTGAGCCCCAATCCATTCTCTTTTGCCCATTTATCAATCCTACTTAGTACATTATTACAAATTTGAACACAATCCACAATCTGAGCAAACGGACGACTAACATATAACTGAACATCATCGGCATACATGTGTACTTCACAGTTGGACAAAACGTTCGGTAAATCGTTGACGTAGACAGAAAACAGTAATGGTCCTAAGACAGATCCCTGCGGTACCCCACGTAATAAAATATTAAAACCAGACAAACACGATCCAGCTGCAACTGCCTGTAATCTACCAGTAAGATACGAGTTAAGGAAATCCACTGCAGTCTTAAAAAATTATACAGGTTTTTTAGTTTAGAGCAGAGAATATCATGGTTAACTGTATCAAACGCCTTACTATGATCCAGAAGCGTCAGCAAAGTAACACAGCAGGAATCTGTCTGTTGACGTATGTCTTCAACAATCTTTGTTATTGCTGTAACACAACTTCGATTTTTTCTAAACCCGGATTGATGGTTACTCAGAAGCATATTAGTGTTGAGAAAAATTTGCATTTGCACAGCCATTAGGTTCTCAAGGACCTTAGCCAGAAAAGGCAGAATAGATATGGGTCTGTACTCATTATTTGCCTTAGGAATAGGAATAATTTTAGCTCTTTTCCATAAACAAGGAAAGGTGAAAGTTGTAATTGCTGTATTAATAACATGGGAAATATGGTCTAAGAGATATGGAAGTATTATTTTTATAAATTTGGGGCTAAGATTGTCAAGACCTTCCGCATTAGACTTAACTTTCATGATAGATTCTTAGACATCACAGGTACTAACACACATAAAACTAAAGCTATTATCACAGAGGGGTTCGGCATTCAGGTACTTGTTGCATGTAGCCTCAGGTACATTAAATTGCACAAGCTTGTGATTAAGCGCATTAACATCTACGTCATTATTAACCTGGCGCCTTGTTTTACCAATCCCTAAGTCATTGATTTCTCTCCAATGCTGTCTTGTCGTAAGGCCGTTGGTAGACTTGGATGTATAAAAATTTCGCTTAGCAGATTTGATCATTTTAGTAACAGCACCCCGCATCCTCTTATAATGACACTGCATATCGCCCATTTTTTATTATGTGAGCATTAAACCAAGGTGGTTGCTTTGGCTTTATAACTTTTGTTTTTATATAAACAAACTTATTATAAAGATACTTTATATTGGCGGTCAGAACTTTTATTTGATGGTCAAGACTAACTTCGAATTCTAGTCCAGTGTAGTCAATATTCTTAAAATCTCTAAATTGAATCGATTTTTCCTTATAACTAAGTCTTAGGTCGTAGGTCAAGAAAATAAGTTCGTGTCTAGAAAAAACGGGTACGGGCAACTGATCATACAGTAAGTTCTTACAAACATCACTTACAAAAAATACGTCGAGAAGAATATCACAGGTTTTGGAAGAATGAGTTCATACTCAATCCAATTGTCTCAAAGTTATCTACCAAATGAGTTTCTAACATAAGTTTAATATTTAGGTCCCCTGTTATAATTACATCCGTGTAAGCTAAAAATATGTTCGTAATAACATCCAGAAGTTGTGAATAGTCAATTGAGCGATGAGGTCGATAAATGCATCCTATCAGTGCTTTCGAATTTAAACTGTTGCTAAAGACTTCTAAAAAAATATATTCCATCTCACAATTATGGAAATTTTTGCATAGTACCTTAGCATTTAGCAGTTTATTAACATATATGGCAACCCCGCCCGCATGCCCTACACGATCAGAACGGAACACAGAATAACCATCACACGATATAGACAAATCACCTAAGTCAGACATAAACCATGTTTCCGACACACAAATCACATCAACATTAGACTCCGCAAATATAAATCTGAACTCATCTATTTTACTTGCGAGGCTTTGAGCATTAATATGGGCAATTTTAAGGCCTTGCTTGTAGTTGCTCAGGACTCTAATCATTGATCTCGCTGTGGAACTACTCAAATCATTTAAATTTTGCATTGCGAAAAATAGTTGTAAACAGAAGAAGCACCCGCATATCAAACACATTTTTAAGGTAAAGCTTAATAATAATTACATAGAATTCACACATAGAGGGACCTACAAAAAGCATCTAATAAGTAGATACTATAAATAGATTAAGAGAGAAATTAGGAACGAAAGTCAGAGGCACTGCAGTTTTTCCCCATATCCAGATGGCTCAACAGCAGGAGAAGAGAGATTTGCAGAGACAATAACATGAGACGGCACCAAGTTCTGCACATGATCAACATCTTGCACGGCTCTGGGCACAGCCATGCCAGCAGCAAGAGAGAGGTTATCATCTTGTTGGTAAGGGGTCGGGGGATTGTTGACAGAAGTGAGAGTATGCAGTTGTTCCATGTGTTCAATGCAGTGCACGCTCTCACTACCATTACAGCGCACATGGACTAGGCCACGGCGGGTAAATACTGCAGTGAGCTTTTTTATCTTCTTAAGTCGCATTGACTCTTTGAAGATGAGATAGTGTTCTCTTAAAAGCTGCTCATTAACGTTAACAGCAGCATCTGAGTCAAAGCCAAAAAGGTGGAGCTGCAGTTGTTGTTTGGTATCTTTTCGGTAAGCGCCAATAGTGCGTAAGATAAAAGATTTGTCATGCGCGCTTCCCATTTTAATAATAATGACCGGGTCTACTTGGCTGTTTGGCGTTTGTCGTGCACGGAAAACTTCGTGAATCCTCGGTGGAGGCGTAAGGTTCAGTGCAAAACATAGCGAATTTTAATGTGCCCTCACATTTTCTCCCTCCATATAGGGCACACCATGCATGCGCAGATCACATGCAGTTTTCGCCATATGCTGAGCAGTTAAATTAGCACGAAGCCCGTTCACCTGTTCCCTCAGACAGCGAAGCTCTCCCACCTCCTGCTCCAACCGAACCACACGATCAGTGATCTGCTTCATTTCAATGGCCAGACCATTAAGTTGCTCTTGAAGCACGTCCAGCAAGCGCTGCTCAGCGTCAGCCACAGTAGCCTTGATGAGTTTGGCCTGCTCTTCAAATCGGTGGTTTAGAAGATGAATCAGAGCGGCCGATGGAGCATCTGATGAAGCATCAGAAGGTCGGTCACGTTTGAGGCCAGCCCCAGCATTGTCCTTCACTCATTTTCCTCCAGGTAGTCCCATATTATTTTTTAATTTTTGTGGTTTAATTAGTGAGTCAGTGAGTTGCCGTTATGTGATTTAAATTGAGTGTGAGAGAGTATATTGAGTGTTTGAGATAAGCTTTCTGCTCGTTGCCACTGAGATTAGAATCCACAAGCCTCTCTATAACTGTTGCGGATTTTCCGATCACTAGGAGGTGTGAGATTATGAGAGGAGGTATAGACCACATCGATTTAAAGTTACTCAACGTAAGATTTCAAGAGTAAAGAAAGTTAAGTAATCAAAACTGCGAAAGTGCAAGAGCTAAATCCCTTAATATATGACACACCTGGGGTTCCAAATATCTTGCTGAAGCTGAAGTACCATTTGAGGTAAGGCATCCAATGTTAATGCCTAATGACCATGTAGCTGTAAAAGCTATATTTGTATATACACATATACATGCTAGAGAACTGCTGTTAAGTGTTATTGTAAGACAAAGGTTGTGGGTAATCAACTGCAAAAAATTAGCTTTTAGAACGGTATGGAGTTGTATTGCTGCCTTCAGACATAGACCAAGGATGTCAACTCAAATCATGGAGCAGCTGCCTGCGGCCAATTAGAGATAGTTTTGGATTTGAGCACAAACGCTTTCATCGCAGCATTAGAGCGCCTTTTCCCAGACGTGGACTTAGCGCTGAGAACTTTTGTGACAACGCCACAAACTTGTCGGAGCCGCTCAAGAGTTACAGAATCTAGCAGAACTCGTCTGGAATGAGAGCAGCCGTAACCAAACTCTGGATTAATGTAGCCGTCTTGGAGAAAAATTCTATTTCATACCTCCACCGTCGCCTCACTTTAGAGGACTTTTTGAGAGCGCTGTCAAGGTGGCTAGGAAAATGTTAGTTGGCTGCGCAAACGGACTAGAGATGTTTATTCTGGAAGGAGCTTTCAAGGCGGGGTATGTTCTCTCTAAAAGTACATTATTAATTTAATTAAATTAACTGAACTTGTTTGTAGTAGCTCATGCTGCTGGTCTACAGGACCAAGACTTTCAAGTTCACCTGACCGGTGTTAACAGCGCAGAGCAAAAACGAACCTTTGTTACACTGTCCAACCGAAAACGCAGCTAAAATTCTAAACGAACAAAGAATTAAGATAGGATGGACTCGCTGAGTACTCGCCGAGTAATACAGGACACTTACAGATGGACTGCCAGGGTCCGGACCGAAGGGACCTCTGTATTAAGTGCGGAGAAAGCGGCCACAAAATGAAAAATTACACAAAGCCACCAATATGCTGTTTATGTGCATACGAGAAGCACAAAGAGCTAAATCACTTCCCAGGAGCGAGTAACTGCGCTGCCAGTAAGAGGAAAGAACAAAAATGAAAGTTCTCCAAGCTAATTTACATAGAAGCAGGACAGCGGACGCTCTCCTCTCTCAAATAGTTTTGGAGGAGCAAGCAGATCTAGTAATAATAAGCGAACAGTACAAACGAGAAAAAAATGGCACCAGGCTAGAAGACGAAACCAAAACTGCTGCAACATGGATTCCAGGAGTTAGTAACGTGCGACATCTGAGGGACGATCGAAGTAGAGGCTAAGTACTGGCGCAAGTCGGAGACTACAATATAGTTAGCTGCTACCTGACCCCAAGTGACGACAAAAAAACATTTCAGGACAAACTCGATGACATTGAAGACACTGCAACGCAAATGAAGAAAAACCTTATTGTAGCGGGCGATTTTAATTTGAGAGCGGAAGAGTGGGGTATGCCATTAACCAATTCCAAAGCAAACCAATTAACTGGAAGTCGCAAATGTTGGAGCAACTGCGACATTCAGGCGAGTGGGAACCGTCGGCACGATCCCGGATAAAACTCTGGTGTCTAAAAACTTGACACATAAAATCGCAGACTAGAAAGTCTTAGATACCTACAATGGAAGCGACCATTAGTACATCTCTCACGTCCTAAAAGAAAACAAAACAAGAAACGTAAATTCAAACAGCACGATACGCAGTCACAGGTGGAACATAAACCGATTTAACATAAGCCTTTTGATAGAAGAGCTTGACAGAAGAACAACTGAAGCACAGGACACTTATAGCATAGAAAATATAGTCAATATTATGTTATGTTAACTATAAAAAAAGCTTGTGATGCCGCTATGCCCAAAACTGGTAACAGACGCAGAATTGGACAAGAGGTATAATGGTGGACGGAGGAAATTAAAACATTGAGAGAAACGTGCATCAGGAGAAGGCCGATATCGCCATCCGTAACAGTAAGCAAGAGAAATGGAAAGCCCTGTGCAAAGACGTAAACGCCGACCCATGGGGACTTGGCTATAAGATTGTGATGAAAAAGCTCAGGACAAAGTGCCCATTTCCAGATATAGAGGAACAACAAATGGATAATATAGTCAAAGCACTATTCCCCGAATACCTATTGCGTATAATAAGCAGCTATCTTGAAAACCGCAAATTGATGTACCAAACTAATGTTGGAAAAAAATGCGTACAAATAACGTCGGGAGCAGCACAGGGATCCATCCTAGGATCGGAACTGTGGAACATTAGCTACGATGAAATTCTTCGACTTGAAATGCCTGAGGACACCCTTTGAGTTGGATATGCAGATTACATAGTAGCAGTCATAACGGCGCGGGACTCGAACGGCTTACAGCTGGCGACGGAAAAATCAGAATTACTGCTGGTCACCGGACGACAGATCCCGCTAGAGGTGGACTTGAGAGTGATTAAATACCTGGGAGTCAGACTTTACTCAAAATTGACCTTCGGAGCACAGCATGCTAAGTCACTCAGCAGGCTAATGGCAAACACAAGTGGACCGATTCAGACTAGACGGAATCTCTTGATGGAGGTAAATAATGCCATCCTGCTGTATGGCAGTGTGGTCTGGGCAGATACTCTGAAGGCAAAATGCAGATTAAATCCTTTGCTTGCAGTCCAAAGGACAACTGCGCTGAGGATATTACCGCACAGTATCAGGAGCGGTTGCTCAAGTCATAGCAGGAGTGATCCCGATCGACCTACTAGCAAGAGAGCGCAAACAGATCTATAGGATGCGACAAACGAGAGAAACTCCAATACAATTTCGGGAAATCTGTAGGGAAGAAACTATTGCTCAGTGGCAAGACAGATGGGCAGCCGAGAGCACTGGTAGGTGGACGGCCAAGCTTATACCAGACGTTATAGAATGGGTCCAAAGGAAGCACGGCGAAGTGGACTACTACATCACACAAATGCTAACAAGACACGGATACTTTAGCACCTATCTGCACAAGATAGGGAAATGCACAACGCCTAGCTGTGTATATATCGATGCCGAATTGGACAACGTAGAGCATACAATCTTCCACTGTGAACGTTTTGCCTCAAAGCACAATAGGCTAGCGCAGGTGATTGGATATATTACACCAGAGAACGACGTTGCCAAAATGACTTATAGCAAGGGAAACTGGACAGAAGTAACAAAATTCGTTGTAGATGCTGATTTAAGTCTAGCTCTTTGAAGCTTGGGATCACAGATTTATGTATTATTCCTGTAGCTGATATTATTATTGGTATTGTTTTAGCGGTTTTCTGTTTCCATATCCTCCTTAGTTCTTCTGTAAGTTGACTATATTTGGTGATTTTTTCTATATATTTCTTGTGAATATTGTCATTGGGCACGCTTATTTCAATGAGATATGTTGTTTTTTCTGTTTTATTTAGTAGGGTTATATCTGGTCTATTGTTTATTATAGTTTTGTCTGTGTTTATGGTTATATTCCAGTATAGTTTATGGGTCTCGCTTTCGAGTATGTTTATTGGTTCATATTTGTAGTGAGGTGTTTTTCCTGTTAAAAGTTTGAGATTAAATGCTATTTCTTGGTGAATTATTTTAGCTATGTTATTGTGTCTCTCGGTGTATTCTGTTCCTGCAATCAATATGATCTATTGTTTCCATTTGTTGTAGGCACTTTCTACATTTGTCGTCCGACACATTCGGATCCCTGACTATATACTTTAGATAGTTCCTGGTGGCTATGAAGTTGTCCTGTATCGCAAGAGCAAATCCTTCGGTTTCGGCATGAAGGTCTCCTATTTTAAGCCATGTATATGAGTTAAGTTTGTCGAGGTTGTCATCGCGCATTATTTATGGGTGTTACCCATGTATTGCTTTCTCGCTCCACAGATCTGTCTTTTCTTGAGTATTGTTTCTTGGTGTTGTGTATAAATGTTCTTGTAGGTTTAGAGGGGTGTAATTTATATCGGTTTTCGCTATTGATTGATGCAGGTTTGATGGGTGGTTGAGGAAATATTTTCTAAGGTAGCTATCTGGTTATTATGTAGATTTTGGATGTCTATCATTCCTCTTCCACCTTCCTGGCGAGGAATTGTTATTCTTTGGATGCATGAGTTTGGATGTAGCTTCTGTGTACTGTCAGTAATTTTCTAGTTATTATTTCTATGTTGTTGAGATCTGTATTTGACCACTTAATAATTCCAAAGGAATAAGTTAGGATTGGTATTGCAAAAGTGTTTATTGCTTTAAAAAGATTTTTGGAGTTGAGATGTGTTTTGGTTAGTAACTTAATTCTCTGTCGATAAAGGTGGGTTAATTCTTTCTTAATCTTGCTGTGGTCGATTATAGTACTCTGTTGGAGTCCGAGATATTTGTATGTTTCATTCGCACTCATATTGACTTCGTGACTTCTCCGTTGAGTATTATGTCGTTTGATGTTTCCTTCCATTTCCCTCGTTCATGATGTTGCGTTTTGCACTTACTTATTCCGAATTCCATTTGAATGTCTGAGGTGAATTGTTCTGTGAATTCAAGTAGGCTTTTTAGCTGGATCTTTGTTCCTGCATATAGTTTAATATCATCCATATAGAGCAAATGATTTATTTTGTGGATTGTATTTGAGTCTTGTTTTATGTTAAAACCGTAGGGTATATTGTTTAGTGTGTTGGATAGTGGATTGAAACTTAGACAAAACCAAAGAGCACTGAGAGAGTCTCCTTGAAAGATTCCTCTGTTTATTTTGATTTCGTCTGTCTGTATATTTATTGAGGGTGTTATTTGATTGATTGTTGTTTTCCATTTCTGCATTAGGTGTTCGAGAACATTTCTGATTTTTGTATGGATTTTATATATTTCCAGAACTTTCAGAAGCCAACTATGTGATACAGAATCAAATGCTTTCTTGTAGTCTATTTAACAATAGTGTAGGTTTCTATTCTTTATGATGGTTTGTTTTGCTATAACTGCATCTTTTATTAATTGTTCTTTGCAGCCTTGGCTGTCCATTATACTATTTTTCTTTTTATTGTGGCTGTAATTATTTTGTATATGGTTGAGAGACACGTGATTGGTCTATAATTAGCTGGATTTGATGTTTGATCGTTTTTAGGTTTTATATAAGTCTTTCCGGTGGTTAAGAACTCGAGGATTTTTTATGGATCTTCGATTATTTCATTAATTAGTATAGTGATGTACGGGTGTGTGATTGTTAGTTTTTTGTACCAAAAGTTATGTATATTGTCTTTTCCTGGGCATTTCCAATTTTTTGTTTTCTTAATTATTTCTGTGGTTTCTTCTAGCGTTATAGTGCATTCTCCCTGTGTTTGTAGATGGGTTTGGTTATGTTCTTCCTGCTCTATCCATTTTGCTCTTGAATTGTGCTGTATGGGGTTACTCCAAATACCATTCCAGTAATTTGTGATATCTGTTTTCGTGGGTGGTATTGATTCATTTATTGTATTGGCTAATGTAAGTTTCCTATAGAATGTTCTCTCACTGTTAAAGAATGTTTTGTAGTCTATTCTTCTTTGGTGTGATTCCGTATATCTTTTTAGTCTTGCTGCATATACCTTCAGCTTTTTTTTTTTAATGTCTGCTATTTCTTCAATAGGATTCTTGTATTGTCCTTGAAGTTTGGATATGTGTTTAATTACGTTTCTTGTTTTGTTTCCATGGTATTGTGTAAGTCTTCCTAGGTGTTTTCGGCAGGCATTTATTTTATTTTCTTTTTGGATCATCCATTTAGGTTTTGAATGTTTGGTGGGAAAAGTTTCTTTGCATAAATGCATTCAAACGGGGGTTTTAGTTGTTATAAATGAAATCATTTAATGTCTTTTTGGTCACCATTATTAACAGCGGGGAGAGTATCTCTCAGACTAATAAAGGCAAAATCAGGGACACACACACACACAAAGGCGACTGTCTGTTTCTACGCTGCCTCTCGATGTTTTTGCGCGCATTATGCTTTGGGATTCCCAAACAGTTATGCCACCGCAGGCATGGAAAGACTTTAGAGAAACGTTCAGTTGGTAGGCAATGATCGCTGATGATAGAGGGTGGTTCCTCTTGAAACAGCTGTACGATCTACCAGCCTCCTTTGTGGTGTTGTGTTTCCGTTTAAAGTTATGCGAAAGCATTAACATGACCTCGAGCCGGCTAAAAACTGCAGGTTTACTCAGTAGAAAGGTCACAAAAAACCAGTCACATGTACTAAAAACGCAAGGCACGGCGTTGTTATTGTATGAGCCTAAGACATTAAATGGTTTCATTTATAACAACTAAAACCCCCGTTTGAATGCATTTATGCAAAGAAACTTTTTGGTCACCATTATTAACAGCGGGGAGAGTATCTCTCACACTAATAAAGGCAAGACCAGGGACACACACACACACAAAGGCGACTGTCTGTTTCTACGCTGCCTCTCGATGTTTTTGCGCGCATTCTGCTTTGGGATTCCCAAACGGTTATGCCACCGCAGGCATGGAGAGACTTTAGAGAAACGTTCAGTTGGTAGGCAATGATCGCTGATGGTAGAGGGTAGTACCTCTTGAAACAGCTGTACGATCTACCGGCCTTCTTTGTGGTGTTGTGTCTCCGTTTAAAGTTATGCGAAAGCATTAACATGACCTCGAGCCGGCTAAAAACTGCAGGTTTATTATTATTTTTAATTATTAATTATTTGCTATCTACCATAAATGTTTGGTTTCCATTTAACTCGACTATCTTTCATCGAATCTCCGCAATTTCTCTAGTTGTTCTCGTTACTTCGTAACGAGGCATATATAGTTTAATAGGCAAAATATGATCCCTATAAAAGCAATTCAATTTTTTTTTATTGCGTCGAGCTTGTATAAAATTTCAAAACAACATTCCAAATTTGTTTGCTCTAGCTCTCTTAATCTCCGAGATCTAGTAGTTCATGCAGAGGGACGGATTGCCTCTGAGGAAGGTTTTAAATCATTATTTTTATAGTGCTGAGACGGATGCTTGAAGATCATTACTGGATCCATACATAAATTAATTTATCCATAACCAAGTCCAAAACACTCTTTTCATTTCAGAGAATGCTTAAAATGACGAAGCAATTGCTAAAGATGAGCGAAGATCCCGAAATCGGAACATTTCTTGGAATAAATTACTCTGAAGAATCCGATGCAGAATCAAATATTCTACTTGAGGACAACTTATTAGATGGTCTAAGCAATTGGCTTGATCGGTTGTTTGAGGGGACGACACATAGATACTACATTAATTATTGGCCCGACTTCCCCACTAAATAATAAGCCTCTAAAATGTCATGAGCCTATTTTCCTCGACTGCCAGAAAATTATTATTAGGGTATTTATGACCCTGTGGAGTTGTTTAAATTGAGGAAATTATTATTTGTTTTACAAGTCGAAAACTAGCAGAAGAAAATCGCTTTCTCCAGTCAAGGAGTTGTTGAATTAAGGAATTTTCATTTTTATTAATCAAGAACGCTACAGCTCAACTGGGGGTCGTGGAAACTCTAAATGAATATACTTGAAAATTGTTTTTGGCGCTCATAAATTTAGTTTTTTGTTGGGTCTTACACAGCCCTAGGAGTCAAAATCCGAGCTCCTCTTAGTCTTCACCTACAGATGAATGCCGAATCCGTTACTTTAAAGGTGGCGCCAATAGCTGGTGAAGGTGAAAAACATCTTCATTAGATGTCCCGAACGGGATCGAACCCACGACATCTTGCACAGCAGGCACACACACTATCCGCTGCCAAACACCTGGCCACAAGGCTCTAATATATGGTTATTTTTTAATTTAATCTGTTAGTTGTAAGATAATCTCATATTAAGCGGAGTAAAATCACGGCTATAAATATATTAATTTTTGTCTTTAAACTATGAGATTACTTTTTTTATTAAATAAAATATTTACTAAAGATAATGATTATAAGAGAACAAAGGTTGCTGAGTTAGGTAGTACACTTATAGCATTTTTCGATCAAACTTCTAAGACAATGGCCTTGTTTACATAATACATCAAACATCATTCTTCAAAATAAAAATTGATTGACCTATAATAAACGCTTTAATGGAATTTTTGGAAAATCATACTATGCGTATTGTTAAATGGCATCTTGTGTATTGTCTGAACAGCAGCACAGGAAGACTCAAGCGAAAGGAAGGCTGGTGTGCAGAAGCAGCAGAACCACAGAAAAAGCGATTAAAGCCGACTCTGACAATTCCGAGGAACTCCAAAAAATTCGAGCTATCATATTCAAAAGGATCGCAATGGTCTGTTGCAACTTCTGTTGCGGTCAGTATCTTCGCTCTGTTGATCTTTAAATCATCTTGAGAAATGAACAAAATGAGTCAGGTCTCCTAGAGGGACATGATGCAGAGTTCATAGCAATCGCAAAGAAGGCGTCGAAAGCTATCTCCGCAGTATACCCACATATACATCAAAAGTTATGGTGCGCCTATCCTTAAGGCCAAAAGACATGGTGCATTGTCCGTTATGACTCCTATCGGAGAGGAAGTTGACAACAAGTCAACCGTTTAAGTTTCATATATCCGGACTGTGTTTGTGCACCATGAATACTGCTCCGCAATTTTCCTAGATGTTGTCCAAGCCGTTGACAAAGTTTGGTTGGACGGTCTCATATTCAAGATAAGGACAATGCTTCGTACAAATACACACTAGGTACTAGAAAGTTATGTTAGTAACAGATTATTTACAGCTCGTCAAAATGAGTACACAGCGGAAGAGTTTACCATAGAAGCCGGAGTGGCGCAGGGTAGCGTTCTCGGTCCTTTTCTATTCTTACTGTACACTGCCGACATACCAACAGACCCTCGACTTAGATTAGGTTAGGTTGCGATGGCTGAGAGCGACATGTCGCCCTTTCACTTAGGCCCCTGTGGGCCATTGCGATGTCTTATGTGTTTCCTGTTTACCCTTTTTTTGTTAATCTGGTGTGTGTCCATTGTGTGGACAGAATGAATTCTCTCTAGTTCGGATGACTCCGAGAGATTAAGTAGAAGACGTTGACCAAGTGCTCGTAAGTTCCTTCTACTCAGGGCGGGGCAATGGCAGAGGAGGTGTTGTACTGTTTCTTTTTTATATCTGCAGCTTCTGCAGAAATCATGGGGAGTGACGCCTAGTCATGCCGATAAGTCAGTGACCCATTAAAGCTCCCACCAAAAGCGATATGTGTTCCTTTCTGTGGCGTAAAAGCGCCACAGTGCTACCGCACAGGGGCAGAAGTTTTCCCACCTATCCGCAGCGAGACGACGTGCATCAGCTTTTGTGTGCAGCTTAAATGTCGCCATAGGCATCCCCATCGTGCTCTTTTCTGAAAGGAGCTCATTGGTGGTACCTATTCCGGCCAGTTTGGTGAATACTGAAGTCTCGTGCGATCTCATTTATAGATGAGCGGCATTTAGTAAGCGTTTTTGTATTGTTAGTGTGTGAGTCAAGGGCTTTAAGGGCGGCTTGACTGTCTGAGTATATGAAGACGTTTCCTTCTCTGATTGGTAGCGTGCTAAGGTAGGTGGCCGTTTTCTGGATGGCCGCCACCACCGCTACAGTGATCAGGAAGGCGGAACGACAAGTTTAAATTTAGGTTGAAGGAGAAAACTCCCACTCCTACTTTTTCGTTTAGCTTAGAGCCATCAGTATAGATGTTGATGGCATTGACTCTACTGTGGGAAAGGTTGTCCTACGCGTGTCGGCTTGGAATGCAGACGTCGTATGATTTGGAGAACGTCGTTTGTGGTATGCAGTAGTCAGTATGTAACGGTATGCCCATTTGTTTAACAATTATGGTGGAGTGTCCCGTATTACCCTCGTTCCAGGCGTCAAACCCCTTTGGTCTAAGGGCTGTTTTTGTTGCCAGTTGCTTTGATATAAGGTCTAGTGGTAGGAGGTGAAGAATAATATTTAGCGCTTCCGTGGGTGTGGTTCGGAGAGCGCCACTAATACAGATGTCCACACTTCTCTCTACCTGACAAACATACAAACTCGCGAGGTGAGCGGACTCGATTTCCTAGTGCTCCGATCAATCAAGCGAATAAACATAGTCAAACATCTCCTAGTGAAAGTGTTTTAGTGTCCAGTGAAACAGTAGTGCTTCCTTTGCCCAAGGGCAAACATTCAAGGGCTAAAAGCGCCCAGTGCAACTGGAAACAATAACCAAAACTCAAGTCCAACTAATCAATTACCTGTGCGCGCTAAGTCGACATGGTTTTGTTTATGTCCCACAGCGCACTTTCGGCTACAACCGCAGGCTGGAAATTCATCTCCACCACGGCTCTATCAGAACGGCACTTCTGTGTGCAAGTGCGTGTGTGTGTACGAAGTGCTCTCAGTCGGTAGTGCAGTGCGATCACAAAGCAGACGATCGGTAAAGCAGTGCCGTCGCGGAAAGCAGCAGCCGCGGCACATATACACCACTCCCACCCCCACCATACAATAGCCATGAGAGCGTAGGAGATGTGCACACGGACTACGGCGCCGGCGACATGAGATCGAACAAAAAAAAACGAGGTCAACAAAAAAAAATAAAATTTTTTCTTTTTATTTTTTCTATTATTTTTTCTATTATTTTTTTAATTAATTATTAAACTATTATATTATTTAAAAACAAAAAAACCGAAATATTTGCTACTCTTAAATATACGCGGTACTCCAAAGGCTCCTGGGAGAAATATGGCATAAGGTCAAGTAACCGACCAATCGCCAACCCAATCGCTTGGCGACGCCCAAAAAAAAAAAAATATATACACCAATAAAATTAGTTATAGGGCTCTGGCGACCGAGATGGGGCGGTATAACCTCCACCAGGCAAAGCCAAGGGAAATCTCTAGCCATCGTGGGACTCCCACTTTGAGCCCAGAGACAGACAGGGCTGGAACCCTGTCGTCACCGCACAGTAGGTTGTACAGCAGTGGTATTTCAGATTTCCACTTATCTGCAATATCAGGCAGATCAAGAGGTGATGTGGATGCAAAACAGGCTGAAGCCGAGCTATTAGCAAGGTTTCAAGCCCGCTTTAGGATCGCAAGATCTCCACCGATTGCAGAGCCATCCTCTGCTTCTCCGATGATGACCGAGTACGTGTTCCAGTCCCATGTAACTGAGAATACCGAAGCGGTCGACACTCCAAAGAGGAGCAGGGAAACGACGAGCCCTCAAGAAGCGAACAACAAAAAGCTGAGAGTGCCTAAGAGCACCATAACGCTAACAGAAGAGCTGGATCCTGATTGATAAGCTGATCCATACCTTTGCCGATAGAAAAGCCAAAACAGTCAGCCACATCAACTAGGCGAACAAGGATGCATTTGCCCAAATGAAAGAGCTGCAAGCAGAGATCAGATCTCGGTTACTGGAGAAACACCAGGAGAATGGCACGGCCGCTAGCGCCTTTCAGATCCGTAACTTCAACTGCACTGCAGTGCCCAACGAGGGGACAAAAAGGGGAACGACCACAGCAGAATGACCCAGAAACAAAGAAGAGCGAAAACAATGCGCAACGCAGACAACCCCACCGGAAAACCGCCAAGATCGAGACAGACCGTCGCATACATAGAAGGATATGGAGAGAACAACTCCAGAGCTGCACGGTCAACCCACAGCAGCACACCCGGACAAAAGGCAGAAGCACCAACAGGCACAAAAAGCTGTCAAAACCCAACCAAGCAAAGAGGGTAGGTCTGCACACCATGTACAGGATCAGCAGACAGTCCAGACGGCAAATAATCAGGCGGCAATAAAAGATGACGCCACAAGCTGGCAGAAGGTCAAACCCAGGCTAAGACAGCCCCCAAAGAAAGGCAGTAGACCAGACGCACTCCTGGCTAAATGCAAGGACCCAGCCTCATATGCTGAAATCCTTAAAGCGGTACAATCCGACCAAGCGCTCCAAGCCTACAGGGAAAATGTTTGCGGCATAAGACGTACGGCTGACGGTGAACTACTCATGCAGATGAGCAAAGCAGGGGATGAAGCAACCACAATGTTGCGTAAGGCAGTTGAAAATGCTTTTGGAGATAAGGCAACAGTGAGGGCAATCTCTGACAAAATATCCATTGAATATCCTGCAGGTGGTGTTTGCCCACATTGAAGGAGATATACCGGCAGAAGCAGTTCCCAAGTTACGCAAAGCATTCAGGGGTACCCAGACGGCTATTTTAATATAGTCCAAAGAGGCATCGGAAAAACTACTTTCAATGGAGAAAATCCGCATAGGATGAGCGGTATGCCGCGTGCGTCAGAAAACCGATCTAGAAGATGCTTTAAGGGCCTGGACTTTGAACACACAGCCTCCAGGTGCAGAAGTGCTCACGACGCCTCGAAGCAATGCTTCAACTGCGGAGGCACTGTGAGGAACGGTGTTCCCCACAAAGAGCAGAGTATGCAGAGGGGAAGTGGAAGTGAGGGGAAATGCGGCGAATTCAGGAGAACGGCGAATTCAACAGTAAGGGGAAATGGATGGGAGGCCACGGAAAGTAGCAGCACGACGCTATGGGTCGGTGTGGGTATTAGCGGAAAGGCCGTTAGGTGCAAATGGGTGACCGGTCGGTGCACTCGCACTTGCGAGACGAAAGGGCGATCATGCAGATGGACCAATGACAGGAGAGCGACTCGGCCTTCGAGCGCTGTTGCTAGGCAGCGAGAAGTACCGTTGGGAAGCGGCGAGCCTCGAATGTTCTAGAAGGCGACAGGAGACAGCAGCAGACAGCCCAGGAGGGCTATTTAAGACGTCGCTTTCAGAAGGAAATGAATCAGTGTGAACCGGAATTAAAACGAGTGCGAATCGAATACGCGAGTCTGAAGTGCGAGCAACGGAAAGCGACGGAACAACGTGGAACATAGTGGCGTGATCCTTTGCGGAAAGATCAGAGCAGGAAGCTGAGCGCAAGCGTAGACTGTGGGCTGAACGTACGGTCAGCGAGAACAGTGAGCGATAAGCCAGCGTATCCTGCGGGTCCTTGAAAGGACAATAGTAGGGAAGAACGTGGAGTGTTGTGCGATTAAGGAGGCCGGCGAGTGAGCGATTGCTCTGTGAGGCACGGCGTATCCTTAGCCAACTATACCCTGCGAGAATAGCGAAACAGCTAGTTAGGAGGCGGACCTTGCGACGTGGCAAGGATACCTCAGATAGGATCAACCATTATAAATCGAAGATTAAGGTAGTGATATCGAATAAAATAAAGTGAACCAGACGCCTGGTGCATCCTAGCATAAACCACACTGTGTTGTTATTGCAAGTCCAATATAAATTTGTTGGAACGAATCTCGACAGCCCTGAGCAAAGCCTGCACAGGTATACGGGTCAGAAGAGCTCGTTACAACTGGCGCCCAACGTGGTCTTGTCGATAACATCACAGAAAGGTTATAAATAAGTAAATAAAGTGCAAAATGGGGCGGTCATGGATTTACCACCTTAGAAAGGAGGATTTGATCCAACACGCGGAAGAATTCGGATCGAACTAGAAGGCAACATGGACAACATGAGGAAACAATTCGGAGATTGGATAACGAAGAACGAAAACTCCGCAGAATGGAGGGAAAGGATCAAAGCAATGTCGGAAGTATACGGTAAGTCACCACTACCAAAAACAGTAGCATCTCTAATACCACCAAAAATGGACATAAATATGGAAGAGCTGTCAATTCCGTCCATGGCAGGGATGAAACAAGCAGAAGAAGACACAGAACAGCGGAAACCAAAAGTAGGGCCGAAAAGACAGACAATTGATACAAGCGAATATGCAAAGGTAGCCAAACAAGTCAGAGAGTGGGCATTTAGATTCGACGGTACTGCAAAACCATTGGAGTTTATAGAACAAGTGGAATGGTCAGCAGAAATGTACGGACTTAATCTAGACATGATTCCTCGAGCCATGCCAGAGCTCCTAAAAGATAAAGCCCTAAAATGGTATTTAGCAAACTACAAAAACTGGAAAAAATGGTCTGAATTTGTGGAAAGCTTTAAAGCATATTTTCTTCCGAGAGGCTACTTCAACAAATTAGCCGAAAAAGTTCGACAAAGAAAACAGCAGTGGAACGAGGAATTTAAAGATTTCATGTTGGAAATGCAAACATTAATGCGTCCCCTACAATGCAGTGAAACTGAACAACTAGAGATAATCGGGGAAAACTGCATACCGGACCTACGAGCATTCGTACGCCCGCACAGGGTAAGGAGCCTAGACACACTGATGCAATTGGCAGATGAGTTCGAGGCACTGGAAAGGGATAGGGAGACCTTCAGACAAGAAAACAGAAAGGAGCAGGCCAAAGCGATTCCATTGGCTATGCCACGAAGAGCGATCGGGGAAGAAGCTTGCCGGAGGTGTCAAGAAAACGAAAGACACTGGGTCAATCGGGGTCCGCCAGGGCAACCAAGAACAGGACCAACGAGTAACGGAAACGAAAATTTCGTACAGAATCCAACACAGGCTTGCCGCAGATGCGGAGAATCAGGCCACTGGGCAAGAGAGTGTCAAAATCGACGAATACTATTCTGCTGGCAATGCGGAAGGGTTGGCGTACGCACATGGGAGTGCTGCAAGCAAGCGGGAAACGCTCCACGACCTCAGCCTCCGAGGGGCGAGCAGAGGTCGTCCGAGTCTGCCTCTCAAAACTAGTGGGAAACTTTCAAGAAGAAGAAAACCAGTTGTCGGCATGGGTAGTGATTGGGGAGAAGCGAGTAAAAGCCACAATCGACACAGGGGCAACAGGAAGTTTCGTAAGCCAAAAATTATGCGACAGATTGAAAAATAAAGGGGTCATAAAACAAACAAAGAAACAAGTACGACTGGCAGACGGTAGAAACACGGAAATTGGTACCCAACTGACCATAAACATTAAGTTTGGCACTCAATGCACAACTATCGATTTGATGGTATTGCCAGGAGTGATCGATCAGTTGGTATTGGGATGGAATTTCCTGAAAGGATTAGGGGCAGAAATCGCGTGCGCAGGTCACGTAGCATTTATTCCGGCGCGAAGTCGCAGGGGTGGATGGTTGGAGGAAAAACTGTCAGTGGCAGTGGAAATAAAAACAAAACCAGAAGAAGAAGAAAGAATCGAGAAATTCCTCGAAAGAGAATTGGCAGAATTGGCCCAACTAAAAGGTACGTCAAACATAGCAGAACACAGAATCACCATGAAGGACAATAGACCGGTCAAACAAAGGTACTATCCGAAAAACCCGAAAATGCAAGAAGAAATAAACAAGAAGGTGGACGAGCTACTAGAAATGGGATGCATCGAACAGTCGAACAGCCCATACAGTTCTCCCGTAGTCATGGTGAAGAAAAAGAAGACCGGCAAATGGAGATTCTGTGTAGACTTCAGAACGGTCAATGAGAAATCAGTAAAAGATGCATACCCTATGCCCAGGATTAACTACATCTTAGATCAATTGAAAGAAGCATGCTATATAAGCAGTTTGGATCTAAAGGATGGTTACTGGCAGATCCCACTCGAGGTAGACAGTCGACCAATGACGGCGTTCACAGTCCCGGGAAAAGGATTATTCCAGTGGAAAGTAATGCCATTCGGTTTACACTCGGCATCCGCCACATTCCAGAGGGCGTTGGATCAAGTCATCGGACCGGAAATGATGCCACACGCATTTGCATACCAAGATGACATAATCGTGATAGGGCGTACGCTGGACGAACATATGGAAAATTTAAAAGAAGTCTTCCGAAGGTTAAAAAGCGCAAACCTACGCATAAACCCAGAAAAGTGTCAATTCTTTAGGAAGGAGTTACAATATTTGGGTCACCGAATAACGGGTGAAGGCATATGTACAGATCCAGAAAAGGTGGCGGCGATCGCCGAACTAAAACCACCAACCAACGTAAAGGAACTACGACAGTATCTAGGCGTGGCATCGTGGTATCGAAGATTCGTACCAGATTTTGCAACAATGGTACAACCATTAAATTCCTTATTGAAGAAAAAGACTAAATGGGTATGGACGGAAGACCACCAGAAGGCATTCGAAAGTGTAAAATCAAAACTCACCGCAGATCCAGTGCTGACATGTCCAGATTTTGAACGTATGTTCATATTACAGACCGATGCCAGTGACTATGGTATCGGGGCAGTACTAACTCAAGAGACCAAGGAAGGGGAAAAAGTCATATCATACTCCAGCAGAACGCTAAACCAAGCAGAAAAAAACTATTCAGCTACAGAGAAAGAGTGCTTGGCGATAGTATGGGCAATTAGAAGACTAAAACCGTACCTAGAAGGATACCATTTCAGAGTAGTAACAGATCACATGGCATTGAAGTGGCTAAATAGCATAGAGAGCCCATCAGGAAGAATAGCCAGGTGGGCATTGGAGCTACAACAATATGATTTTGAAATAGCGTACAGAAAGGGCCAACTGAATGTTGTAGCAGATGCACTATCAAGACAACCGCTAGAAACGTGCAGAAGAGCTAAAGAAGGTGAACCGGGGGAAAATCGGAAAGAGAGCAATAATTGTGAATGGATACAGGAAATGACGAAAAAGGTGCAGAATAATCCACAGAAATTCCCAGACTACCTGTCAGAAGGTGGAGAACTGTACCGTCATATTCCTCATCGGGCAGGGAACGAAGACGTGGTTTCGTGGAAACTATGTGTTCCCTCAGGATCAAGAAGGAGAGTACTAGAGGAAAACCACGATGCGGCTGCGGCGGGTCATACAGGGTCGAGAAGAACAATCGCAAGGATTGCGGCGAGATATTATTGGCCAGGAATGCATAGAGATGTACGAAGGCACGTAAACAAGTGCGAAACATGTCAGAGGTATAAACCAAGCCAACTCCAAGCAGCGGGGAAAATGCTTACTCAGGTCCCAGAAGAACCATGGGCAACAGTGTGTGCGGACTTCGTGGGTCCACTACCAAGATCAAAACACGGCAATACGATGTTATTGGTCATGATAGATCGTTTTTCCAAATGGACAAATGGACGGAACTGGTCCCATTGAGGAAAGCAACGGCAGAGTCGTTAAAGAAGGCATTTAAAGAAAGAATAATATCAAGGTTTGGGGTGCCGAAAGTCGTAATAACGGACAATGGGGTACAATTTACAAGCCGGATATTCAAAAGGTTCCTGGAGGACATGGGGGCAAAACAACAATTTACAGCCCCGTATACCCCACAAGAGAACCCAACCGAACGTGCAAATCGCACTGTAAAAACAATGATAGCGCAGTTCGCAGGAGAGGATCAACGAACCTGGGACGAAAAATGGCCAGAAATCATGTTAGCAGTAAACTCGAGCGTAACTGAATCCACCGGATACTCCCCGGCTTTCATTACACAGGGAAGGGAACCGAGATTGCCGAAGGCATTGTACGATGAGGTGACAGTAGGAATCGGGCAAGAAATTCAAAAGCCGAGCGAGAACGCGACAAAATTAAAGGAATTATTCGAGGTCATCAGGAGAAATCTGGAGAGGGCGGCTCAAGATCAAGCCAGATATTATAACTTGAGACGCCGTCCATGGAAGCCAGAGGTGGGACAAATAGTATGGGCTAAGGAGCACCATCTGTCAAAAGCAGCGGAGGGATTTGCTGCCAAATTGGCACCTAGATATGGTGGACCATATGTAATATCATCGGGTTTACATCACCCGTAATATGCAGATTACGGCATAAAACAGACCAACGTGAGCGAACAGCTCACGTCAGTGAGCTGAAGCCACAGGGAGATGATCTCCAACTATAAGGTCCACCCTAAGGATGAAAAACTGATGCTCTTTCAGTTATAAGGTTCACCCTAAGGATAAAAACTGATGCTCTTTCAGTTATAAGGTTCACCCTAAGGATGAAAAACTGATGCTCTTTCAGTTATAAGGTTCACCCTAAGGATAAAAACTGATGCTCTTTCAGTTATAAGGTTCACCCTAAAGGATAGAAACTGATGCTCTTTCAGTTATAAGGTTCACCCTAAAGGATAGAAACTGATGCTCTTTCAGTTATAAGGTTCACCCTAAGGATAGAAACTGATGCTCCATCAGTATAAGGTCCACCCTGAATTTAGACACTGAGGACATAAAGTCCACTCAAATAGAAATAACAAGTTAAAATTCAAGGTCCACCCCAGCAGAAAAATCGGAAGAGTATAATAAAAGAATAGGGTCCAGCCCAAAAAGACTGTTTCCCCAGCTTGTTGCTATGCGGTAAGAACGGCGAAGTGCGGCGAATTGGCAAAAGGAGGGGAAATTCAGCTTCCCAAAAGGGAAGAAAGAGACAGCGTTAGAGCGAGGCAACGAGAGGAGGAACCACAGTTAGGATTCCCTCCGTTAAGATGCAATGATGGCCGCCAGAACTCTAACGGAGTTCCAGTCGGCTATATAAAGGGCTGCAGATCAAAATGATGCAAATAGTAGAGAAAAACAGGTTACTATGGTCGCACCAAGCAAGGCAGCAGGAGTCATCCGCACGGGACGAAGAGGCGGAAGGGACGAGGATCGCCGACTGGGAGATGGCAGGCGGCGCTTGCCATTTGCCAGTATGGGGACTCGGCACAGGCGTAGGCGGAGTACTACCCCTGTGCTACAACTCCTGGCGTCCCCGCTGGTGTCGGAGGAGGAGGAGGTGGAGGAAGGAAACTTCCTCTCACCGATTCCTTCGCCGCAGCAGCTGGGAAGTTGGAGCAGCAGCGAGGACAGCGAGCCGGAAGGGCAGAACATAGATTATGTTACCCTGGTCGGCATCGCTGAGCCGAGCATGGGAGTGGACGAGGAGGAGGCGGCGGCAGGACCGCAATACGACCCGACGAGGAGCCCGGACCCCATATGGAGGCCGGCTAGACCTCCGACGCCGATGGTAATCGTCATCTCGGACGACGAGGAGGACGAGGCGATGCCAGAGGCCGGAGGGAAGCCCGAAGCGGAAGGAGAGGAGGAAGGGGATGGGTCCCGCCCACTCGGTCACAGTGGCACACAACCACTGTGAGGAGTGGGTGGCGGATCCATCAGGTCACCACTACGGTGACGTGGGCGGAGAAGGTGGAGGCCGAGGAGAAGCGACGGTCAAATGGCCGGGACCCGAGGGGCAGACCGCCAAGCCCGGTGGTAGAAATACCAACGTCGGAGGACGAGGCAGAAGAGGAGGTGGCGGTGGAGCCAGAGAAGCCAGCGGAAGAGCCGGAGGAAGGGGTCGCGATGGAGGAACCAGAGAGGGCAGCGCGGGAGTCAGAGCCGACGACCGGAGAAGGGGTAGAGAAAGGCCCGTGGGTGTGGCCTGCACCGCTGCCAGACCATGGCAGGCAGGTGGGGAGGCAACAATCATGCCCCGGTCCTGAAGTGCGAGCAGGCAAGGAGGAAGCGAGGGCGGCCTTCAGGCGACAGGCATCTTGGCCTCAGCACAAGCCGAGCTGCTCTCGGATGAGGTGGAGGCAGATGGGCCTGGAGGAGTGGCCACAGGAGGCGCTGCGGGCGATGCTATCGAGGAGGGACGGCGGAAGGCAGGCCAGATGGTCCCATATCCTGTGGATCGGGGCCACAAGATATCGGCTTAGGCTGCGTGGAGGAAAGGGAGAGGTATGGGTGGAGGAGGCCCGAGAGTAAGACGAGGTTGAAGAAAAAAAATAGTAAATAAAACACATGAAGAAAAATAAATAAAACACAAATGAACATTTAAACATTCAAAAGTTTCATTATTTATTAGCCGGAACAGGTGCGAGAGAAGTTACGATACAAGGGGAGGGAGGCGATTTCACATACATGCACGGAGGGGAGACACTGTCCAAGGGGAAAGGGAAAACACGGTCACAAATACGGCGGAGGGAAGGAGAAAAGGCAAGGAAAACGAAGGGAACACACGGGTACAACAACACGGCGAACACGAATGGTTTGTCAACAGCAATATACGCGAACGTCACGAGGGGCATAGGGGGGCCGGGGCCATGCAGGTGGTCGATGCCTGAAATAAGGCTGGAAGCGGCAGGTTAATGATGGCTGCATAGGAGGGTAGGGCATCGGGCATGAGGGGGCAGCGGCTGCGCAGTCGACGTCGAACGACGTCGGATAAAAGAGCTGAAAAGGAAAGTAATTTGGATAAGAAACAGTACAGAAAAGGGGAAAGAAGAAAGTACTTACCAGCGGATAGGAAAATTTGGAATGTCATGTGCAGCCTGCGATGGGAGTTATGCGATTACCAGGTGATCGGTGTATCCGATAAAGTAACGAGCGAGGTGACGATAGTCATTGGTATGGGAGTCACGAGGTACCGACGTCACGATGTATCCGATAAAGTAACGACGGTCACTAGTACTCGTGATTTGGGGAACGGGGCCATGACTGATGGTCGGTCGATCGATTGTTCGGATGAAAAGATTTGATCGTGGCGGGAAGTTCGAGTGGGGATGAAGGCATATAGGAAATGGGACATTTCCGCTTCCCGAAGAAAGAGGGGAGTGTGAGGAACGGTGTTCCCCACAAAGAGCAGAGTATGCAGAGGGGAAGTGGAAGTGAGGGGAAATGCGGCGAATTCAGGAGAACGGCGAATTCAACAGTAAGGGGAAATGGATGGGAGGCCACGGAAAGTAGCAGCACGACGCTATGGGTCGGTGTGGGTATTAGCGGAAAGGCCGTTAGGTGCAAATGGGTGACCGGTCGGTGCACTCGCACTTGCGAGACGAAAGGGCGATCATGCAGATGGACCAATGACAGGAGAGCGACTCGGCCTTCGAGCGCTGTTGCTAGGCAGCGAGAAGTACCGTTGGGAAGCGGCGAGCCTCGAATGTTCTAGAAGGCGACAGGAGACAGCAGCAGACAGCCCAGGAGGGCTATTTAAGACGTCGCTTTCAGAAGGAAATGAATCAGTGTGAACCGGAATTAAAACGAGTGCGAATCGAATACGCGAGTCTGAAGTGCGAGCAACGGAAAGCGACGGAACAACGTGGAACATAGTGGCGTGATCCTTTGCGGAAAGATCAGAGCAGGAAGCTGAGCGCAAGCGTAGACTGTGGGCTGAACGTACGGTCAGCGAGAACAGTGAGCGATAAGCCAGCGTATCCTGCGGGTCCTTGAAAGGACAATAGTAGGGAAGAACGTGGAGTGTTGTGCGATTAAGGAGGCCGGCGAGTGAGCGATTGCTCTGTGAGGCACGGCGTATCCTTAGCCAACTATACCCTGCGAGAATAGCGAAACAGCTAGTTAGGAGGCGGACCTTGCGACGTGGCAAGGATACCTCAGATAGGATCAACCATTATAAATCGAAGATTAAGTTAGTGATATCGAATAAAATAAAGTGAACCAGACGCCTGGTGCATCCTAGCATAAACCACACTGTGTTGTTATTGCAAGTCCAATATAAATTTGTTGGAACGAATCTCGACAGCCCTGAGCAAAGCCTGCACAGGTATACGGGTCAGAAGAGCTCGTTACAGCACAAGCCACGCCTCAAAAGGCTGCAGCAACAAGCCTGCGTGCATACTCTGCGTGAGGAGCGGGTCCAAGAAAAGCGTGCACAACACCCTCAGCTGGGCTTGCCCGCTCTACCAGAAGGCAGTGAGGAGCGAACGTCCAAATTAAGTTTCTCCAGCTTAATTTGAACCACTGTATAGCGGCCCAGGAGCCATACCAAGCCAAGCCAGGCAGCGTTTGGATCCAGAACCAAACGTATGGAGCAGCAATCTGGAGCAGCGGAAGCACACCTCTACAGCTCAGCGAGCGGAAAACAGCAGCAGAATTTGTTAGAGCCAGGTGCGGAGACATATACTGGTATAGCTGCTACTTAGCTCCCAGTACGCAACTCGCCGAATTCGAGCGCATCATAGATGAGATCGCTTGATGGAGGACTCCCAAATCGATGGAACCGCAGAACAGCGCTCAAACTGCTTGGCCCAGGCAATGGAGAGAGCTTGCGACGCAGCAATGCCACGTAAAAAGAGAGGCGGAAATAACCACAAGCCCCTGCATTGGTGGAACGAAGAGATAGAGCATGCTCGCATGGTGTGCCACAATGAAGCGCTGCCTTAGAAGACCGCTGGACCTGCAGGTATACCATCAGAAAGAAATGATGAGTACCACTTTCCAAGCCCAACGAGCCGCACTGAAAAAAGCTATTATACGCAGTAAAGCAAACTGCTGGAAACAACTCTGCGAAGAAGCCGAAGACCAGCCCTTCGGTTAAGCATACAAGATGGTGATGGGCAAGCTTGCGAGGCGGCCCATACCCACGTGCCCAACGCAACTCGGAAACATCGTCGAAACCCTGTTTCCACTCCAGCCCAAGATTGAACCGTTGGAATTACATGGATGACGACTCAGATCTCACCACAGATGCCAGTGAGGTACTTGAGGCATTAGCCAGATTACAAGCGGATAAAGCACCGGGGTCAGATGGGATCCCAACCAGAGCCGTAAAAATGATTGTCGAAGCCCAGCTCGAAGTATTTACCGACCTCTACAGCCTCTGTATCCACGAACGAATCTTTTCCTCCAGATGGAAACTCTAAAGACTGGTGCTACTCCCGAAAGGTGAAAAAAATGCGGAGGATCCCTCAGCATATAGACCCCTCTGATGCTGGACACGATCACTGCCTAGTCACGACATTAGACGTCCGAAATGCCTTTAGCTCTGCAAATTGGACCAAGATCCTTGAAGCACCTATAAGGCTTGGTATACCCAAATACCTTGTACAGCTGGTGGCCAGTTATTTTGGAAACCGCACTTTGCTGTATGACACGTCAGAAGGTCGGACGTCACACCAGGCTACAGGTGGCGTTCCACAAGGCTCTGTTATAGGGCCGATGTTGTGGAACGTAATGTACGATGGAATCCTCAGGCTGAACACACCAGCAGGAGTGCAAATCGTTGGCTTTGCAGACGACATCGCCACCACGGCAGTGGCTAAGAACCTAGCTGAGGTAGAAGAGAAAACCACTGAGACGGTGGTACTAGTCACCGAATGGCTGGACGCGAATGGATTAAGCTTGGCTCCCCAGAAGACCGAGGCAGTTCTCATAAGCAGTAGGAAGCGTGTGTAGACTGCTAGTGTAAGAGTCGGAGACCAACAAATAACATCGAAGGAGGCTTCAAATACCTTGGGGTAATGCTAGATCACAGGCTCTCTTTTAGAGCCACCAGCAGTATGTAGAGGAGAAAGCTGTTAAAGCCATAAATGCATTAACTGGCATAATGGCGAACATTGGCGGACATAGGCAGAGTAGCAGATGGATGATCTGCAATGTGGTGAGGTCAATCATTCTCTATGCATCGCCAATATGGGCCCCTGCAATGGCAGTCTCATCTTACAGTCGTGGCTGCAAAGGCGCTTACAGACGATGTGCGCTAAGGGTGATAAGTGGCTTCCGAACATTATCGAACGACGCCGCCCTAGTACTCGCGAGTATGGTCCCGCTCGACCTCCTTGCGTTGGATAGCAGAAGCTCTCCTACAGAACATTCGCGACGGGAGCGTACGATGGCACAATGGCAGACGAGGTGGATGACATTCGGCGGTGGGTGGGTAGAAAGCACGGACAAATCGACTTCTACTTGAGTCCTATCTTTACAGGTTTGAACACGAGACGGATCCGTTTTGCACACACTGTGCGCGGGCTATTGAAGACGCAGAACATGTCTTTTTTGTCTGTCCGAGATTTTCTACAAAACGGGAAGAGTTAAGCATAAGCATTGGGAGACCATTCACAGTCGCTGACTTGATGGATATCCTACTTAGCTCGCAAAACAATTGGGATGCTATTTGCACCTTAGCCGCAGTAATCATCAAATCTTTGCGTCGCGCTGAAAGATAACGCAATTCAAATTCAAATCCTAGATACGGATCTAAATGAGGCTCTCAAGCCATCTCCCCCTCATGAGGTAATACTTAGCGGTGGTTCCGCGAGAGGGAATCGGAAAATAGGGGTGGTTTTAGTGGGTGAGGAATTCCAAGCCCAAAAAACCCTTCTCTCTACCTTATGCAAATTGTTTAGGGCTGATGGTTTCTCAGCGCTGGCCACCAAACTAGTGCTCCGTAGAGTAGTATGGGATGGATTACGGCTGTGTTAAGCCAGTGACCTATAGAAGTGGAAAATCCCCATTTGCTGCCTATGGCCGTTTTGCAATAGTTGTCTTTTTTTATGCGTTCGTTTATGATGTCATTCCAGAGCTGTTTCCTATCCAGAATGACTCCCAAGTATTTGGCCTGGGTATGGGACAAGATCAGCACTGGTAAAAAAGGTAAAAAGCACTAGTTCCGTCTTCGCTGGGGTACGCCCAAGCCGTCTGTGGAAATAGTCCACATTTAAAAATGGCAATATCGTCAGCATTAGCCACCACTACGGGTTCCTCCGCCTCCAGGAGCTGCAACAGTCGGTTAACTGCTACAACCCATAGTAGCGGAGAGAGTACGAATCCTGGCGGAGTACCCCTGTTGACATATCTGCGACCAGATGCAGGTTGTTCTGTAATAGGTAATTGTACAGTGACTCACCACGCTCGTTGATATCTGTGCTACCCCAGAGTGAATGGTGTGTGTTGGCATTGCCTCCTAGGATGAGGCTTGTGTTCATTTGTGTGCTGTTTCCGGTAAGGTTCCGGAATTAGGTTAAGTCCTTTATTGGTATACTTTTTATTCACTTCACTATCTACTCCCAAGTTCATTCATTTACAATTACTCTACTCCTAGTTAAGCTCTTTCCTTCCAAGCCCATTATGGATCTACTTCTAGTAAAGCTTCTACCGCTTAAGCCCATTATGTTCCTGTTTAGATTTTTTAGTTAGAAATAATCATTCATTATGAAGATGAGCAGAAACTCATTTGTAAGCGATAGTCCATCCCTAAGCCGCCAACCCGAACGAAACTGCCGCTCGCACACACACACACCTTCCTAACGGAAAAGAGTAAGATTTTTGCGAGTGCGGTTGCGTTTTCCACAGTCGTCCCTCATAAGTGAAAATCCTCGATAAGTTTCTTGTGCGAAGAACAAGCTTACTGGCGTGGGACTCCAATAGGCATAGGCACATACCTGGTGTGTTGACATCCACGGCGCAGCGCTGTTTTGGACGATTCCATCTGGGGTGTCTTGCAGCCCCGCCTTGCAGAGTGTGTTGGAGGCCGCCTGCCTGGTGTTTCCCGCCCACTTCTTGCTTGTTGGTGTGTGGCGCCACAGAAATAAAATTTGGCTCCAGCTTTCACTGTGCTGATCGTGCCACTCATACTATCAGCTGTTGGCAGGGTTGAGAAGCGGATTTTACAGTGAGCTTACAGAGGCCCAACAGCGAGCTGTTAGAGCGCACAGGCGGGTTGTTTTGGCGGTCCATTTGAACGGATGGGTTGAAATTCAAAATCAACCCCAAAATTTTCAAACGTCTGTTATTATCGTAAGGTGAAAAAGGAGTAAAGGTCGCGGAACTGACCAACTGCCAACCTTTCCGCTGCGGCGGCGCACACCTAACAGGGCTCTATCGACCGGGTCGGATAGCGGTATTGCTCCCAACAGTTAAACGTCAGAGGGAAACTTTTGGCCACCATCCTTAGGATAATTAATAAATTAATTAATAAATTATATAATTGTAATTAAGGTAGGAAAATTCTGGAGCTGCCAAAGCAAGGGGCGCTTGCTCGATGCCAGCCGACAAGATCGCCCCAGGAGAAGTGGGGCACCCCTAACGCGACGATGGCGCAAGTTACGAGGCCGCATGCTGTGGTTATTACTGAAATGGTAGAGGATCCATTCGCAAAAGCGGCAAAAATTGGAAGGACTCTTCCTGGAGATCCACCGTCGGCAGTTGCGGGGCAACTAACATCTGCGACAAGCTACGTAACAGACTCTGAGACCCCAAAGAGGAACAGGGAGGAATTAAGTCCCTCAGGCGAAAACCGGAGCACGCCTCCTAAAAGCGCATGGGACCGGGCCCAACAATCGACAAACAGACGCGGGTACTGGGGAACATGCTGGAGGAGATTCTCTACTTGGTGAACGAGAAGAAACCGGTTGTGCGCCACATCAACCAGGGGATGAAGGATTCGCTAGCAAAGATGAGGCAGATCCAGCTGAGCGTATGTGAAAACGGGGAATGCTGCTCCCTATGCAATGAGCGTATAGCACCCGAGCGTTCACCATCTGCATACGTTGCGAAGGAGCACTTAGCCCCGGTGAAAGCTGACAACTTAGCTCAGACTACGCCCACCAGGGAGTAACCATCAATATCGAGCAAATCGGCAAGGCAGCTAAAGGGAAAGATCAGTCTGAGTGTTCGACCCAAACCTCCCCTAGGGTCCGTAAACAGGGCGCCTTCGCGCCTGCCGACCGAACCCCAGCGAAGACACGCCCAGAGATGGCCGTAGCTAATGAGGAGAGAACTGAGGCTGCAAGCACCATCAAGCCAGTGGGCACTTAACCAGGTCCCAAGGATCAGTAGCAGAAAGTTGAAAGGTGATGATAGAAAACGACCCGACGAGGTTCCGCCCCAAAAACCTCGAGCAGACGCAATAGTCGTCTCTTGCAGAGCCGGTCTCTTATATAGTGAAGCTATTAATATGATCACGTAAAGAAGGTCCGACGCACGGCAAAGGACGATCTGTTGCTCGATCTGAACGGGCCAGGCCTGGAATATACCCAACAGCTGAATGCTGAGATGGAGCAGGTGCTTGGGGACAGCGCTGGTGTCCGGGCCCGGACAGGCATCGCGAACCCGTTTATTGGTGGAATGACCAAATCGCAGAGGCCAGGCTCGCCTGCAACCGCTCAAGGAGACGGTATCAACTCTCACGTGGAAGTCTAGCCTATAGTGAATGTCAAGCAACATACCGCATATGCAGGCGAGCTCTCAAGACTGCTATCATGGAGAGCAAGCGAAAATGTTTCCTTGAGCTGTGCGACTCTGCAGATCACGACCCATGGGGAAGGGCGAATAATCGTGGTGAAAAATCTAAAAGCGCAGGTGCCCCAGCGAAGTGACCCCATACTCGTAAAGCACATAGTCGAGGAGCTATTCTCCCACAGAAGAGAGATACTGATAGCTGGGACGGAGTCGGCGCCATATACGACCATAGGCGAGGTGTAGCGTGAAATATCAATATAAGTAAGGCTCCAGGCCCAGATTCAATTCCCAATAGAGCCCTCCGACTTGCGCTGACCCTCCAGCTAGGGTGGTCGATATATCTCAAAATATCAATATCGATAATATCAAAAATCTAGACTTTCAATATCGATATCTGATATATCGAGACCAAAAAACATCGATATATCGATAATATCGTTGTTTTCTAAAGCTTACACAAACCAGGAAAAGATATTACAGAACGTCTACGTCTATAACACCACTAATGACCAGTGCAAGTTTTCGTTCCATCTGATCTTTCCAATAGCAGAACTTAAAGGTAAGATTGAATTACTTTTCTTAGGTCAGGCTATATTTTCAAAAGTAACGTTTTTTTTTTAATAACTCTTTTCATTTTTTTCTTGACTTTTGACACAACACTTCACAAAATTAGAACCACTTTCAAATATCAAAGCAAAAGGAACATTTTTTAATTTATGTAATTAATACTATGACCAAATAAATTTTTTGATTTTCAGAGTACAGAGCTTAACGACTAACAGATTTTGCTTACTGGATAATCTCAACAGAAAGATTAATTCTTTATATATTGCATATATTGTATAAACTGTTTGATTGGTGCAAACTTTTTCAAAATAATGGTTTGAAAACGATTTTAACAAAGCCAGATGCTCTGTATCAAATATACTCTACTATTGTTTGTTGGTCAAACTCCGTTTTATGGACGCTGTCGGTTTCTATTGCAACCACTGATTTCTCATTGCACTTTTCTTTATTCTACAATATACATTTTGTATTGGAGCGCTTTTAAAGCAGAGACTGACAAGCGACAGCACGATTGTCCCGACTGGCTTGGCCCCTTACTCTGCCTAAAGGGCAATGGGCATTGCTACGGTCTTGAAATGCTTCTTCGTATAGGATAATTTGTCTAATCGACTCTGCCGGTAAGCTGTTAGAGAAGATAATTGCCACACGCCTGGAACTGGCCATTTCTACAGCTGGTGAACTCTCGCATCGCCAGCTTGGTATCCGGAAAGCACGGTCCACCATCGGTGCCATCAACATGGTCGTAGAAAGCGATTGAGGGAACGAGATGGAAGGGTGGCGGCAAGGAGTTTTGTCTATTGGTCACACTGGACATACGCAATGCCTTCAGTTCGGCAAGGTGGAGCTGCATTCTGGGTGCGCTGTCAAGCTTTGGAGTCCCCCGATATCGGCTCCTCATTATCAGAAGGTACCTCAACAGCAGGGTGCTGAAATACGACACTTCGGCTGGCACGGAGTCGTACCAAGTAACCGGTGGTGTCCCGCAAGGTTCCGTACTTGGACCACTGCTTTGGAATGCTATGTACGACGGGGTACTTAGAATAGCTTACCCTTTTTGTTGCAAAGTCAATCAGTCAACCAGTGAATAGCGCAGATGTTATCGATGGGACTAGAGTTGGCACCTCAAAAGACCGAGGCGGTGCTGATAAGCAGCCGAAAAAAGGTGGAAACAGCTCAGATCACAATATTGTATACCTCTGTGGCCTCCAAGAGGACCCTTAAGTATTTGGGAGTGATGCTGGACACTAGGCTGAGCTTCCGCGAGCACGTGGTGTATGCAATCACAAGGGCGGCTACAACCAACAGGGCATTGTCAAGGATAGTGCTCAACACCCGAGGCCCGATACAACAGAGACGAATGCTGCTCTGTCATCGCTGCCCTGGCGCATCTGGAAGAGCTGGCTGCCGACATCACCACAGCGTACACGGAAACCCACGGCAAAGGCTATACTGCTGCGATGAAGAATTCTTAACTCAGCAAAGGTGCAGAGCCTAGGGAGATGGCAAGATCGCTAGGATGCGTCCTCCAAGGGTCCCTGGACACATCGGTTAATACCAGACCTGAGCATGTGGGTAGGCAGGAAGCACGGTCAGGTGAAGTTTTACCTGACACAGGTCCTCAGTGGCCACGGCTGCTTTCGCAGCTACCTACACTGTTTTGGCCACGACCAAAGTGCAGAGTATACCTGGTGCGGCAAAACTGAGGAAGACGCGGAGCACGTGCTGTTTGCCAGTGACAGATTCACTCGCGAAAGGGAGCAACTGAAGGCGTCTCTCGGAAGGCACATAACCGTGGGGAACATGGTCCCAATAATGTTGCAAAGCAGCCGGAATAGGGAGCTGATAAGCACTTTCTCGGCCCAAAATATGGTGGAACTGCGCAGAGCAGAGCGCCTAAGGAGAACCGGTGTTGAGTAGCGGAGCTAAGGTCTCTGCGAAGCATTGCTTAGCGGCAACACCGCAGAGATGCAGCCCCACTCCCAACTTTAATTTAAGTTTGTGCATATAGGTAGAATTAAATAAACGAATTAAAAACAAGTAAGGGCGCTGTAGTCGAGTTTCCCGACCACAAAATACCCTGTTCATTTGTTTTCATTTATTTCTTTGTGACAAAATGTCATCCTAAATGTAGGCAACACTTTTGGTAGTCCTGGCCAACAACTGTGTGGGGGGGGGTTGCTCTTACTGTTTCGCTTATAACTCCGGTGTTTTTTGTCCGATCTGATTGTACTTTTCAGAATAGATAGATATTGGGCCTAGCTTGATGCATACTAAACCACGAGGCTCTAACTTGAAAATTGTGGATCTGACGGTTGTTTAGGTGTAGAATTTCTAGAGGAGGTCTTGGTTTTTTGGGGATAAAAGGGGGACGGGGTGGAATTTTCCAAATCTGAAACAAACTTGATCTGCGTACAGCATAAATCTACCTTCGTGCAAAAATTTGTGGCTCTATCTCTTATAGTCTCTGAGATCGACGCGTTCATACAGACAGACAGACGGACAGACGGACGGACGGACAGACGGACAGACGGACAGACGGACAGACGGACAGACGGACAGTCGGACAGACGGACAGACGGACAGACGGACATGGCTATATCGACTCGGCTGTTCATGCTGATCAAGAATATATATACTTTATGGGGTCGGAAAATTTTCCTTCTCCCTGTTACATACATTCGCACAACTTCATGATCCCCCTTTTCCCATTTTCAATGGGAACAGGGTATAAAAAAAAAAAACCTAACGATTCAAACGCAAACGACGCCACCAAACTGAAATATGCAGCATGCACACACACAACACAGACTTAACGACGCACATACACATGGCTTCGGACCACGGATCTCGCAGCGGGCAACACAAACAACAACAACACAGGCACTGAGCAGAAGAAAGCAAAGAGCGGCCTACCAATATCGCCGCGGACATCGAAGTGTGCTGCCGACGCCGTCAGTGAAGTTCTTGGAAAACAAAGGTCTGGCAAGCGCCAAAGTTGGAGAGCGCCGGGAGTCGAAAAGTGATCGCGGAGCATTCCAGTCGTGGCGCAAAGAGTTTTCACGCGAACGCCAGTAGCGAAGGAAAGCACAACCAGTAACACCGTCAAGGACCAGTCCCAGTACCAGCGAGGAAACAAGTAAGTGCGGAGAAGAAGATTACGTGCCAAGTCAACAAGCAGATGTGGGTAGTGGGTAGGCCGCCTGGTGGCCATTTTTGTGTGCTAGAGGGTGCGGTATAGGCCACGTGTAACCTAAAAGCTTATAATAAATTCTTGAAATATTTACTTAAACCTGCCAAGATTTCTCACGAACAATCTCCCACTCGCAGACTGAGCCACTTCATCTCCATCTTTACATACCATGGGCTTCCCATCCACGTTATTGGCGTCGAACATCAGAGTCGGCCGATTGACGGTGGCCAAATATCCTAAACCTTTTATTTAGCCGTCTTCGAGTTCTCGTGTTTGCCCAGGTGTCTAAGCTCAAATTCGAGCGATCCAAGGCAGACCACGTGCCACAGCTGCCCATTCCTGCCAGGTGGTAAACCTCGGAAATAGCTGGCGGTTGTTTTCTGCTCTAGGTGATAACCTCAGGACTGGGAAGAAACTACTTCTGCGCTAGGTGTTAAGCTCAGATGTAGTGGACGCGATATCCGCTGTAGGTGCCAGATCTCGGATATCGCTGCCGTAGGACACACGTGACTTCCGCTAGGTAGTTTTCTTGCGCTGCCGTACGATTTGTGATCGCTCTAGGTGATAAACCTCAAGTACAGGCAACGGTAGCCAACACCCGCCACTTTGTTTTCCTAAGCTCTTCCCTTTCCTTCGATCCCTCGTATCTGCCTAGGTGTTAAAACTGAAATGCGAGTGATCCTAGATGCGGCACGAAAAGCGACTGCCATTCCTGCTAGGTGATAAAACACGGATATAGTTTCGGTTGCTCACTTGCTCTTGGTGCTAACCTCAGAGGCAACCTGAGGCCGTTTCTGCACCAGATGTTAACCTCAGAAACGGTTGGTCACTATTTCCGCTTAGGTGTTAAACCTCGGATATAACCGATCGTAGAAGACCCGGTCCGAGAATTCTAGCCTCGTTAGGTCCCTGAGCCCGCTTAATGGGTTTCTCATTTTCCTTTTCTACAGCCTGATATTCGACGTGACTCAGATTTCCACCTGAATTGAGCACGATCCCCTTTCAGTCCTAGTTAGTCCCAGCACTTATAAACCTTGCTGTAAGTGACCTTGGCCAGACTGAGCCATACCTCAGCCTAAGACACTACCTTACCAGGTAAGTGGTGGGGAGCTCTCGGTGTCATGAGACATGTAAAAAGTGGCCAGCCTGATGGTCGAGCTCTCTAGTTCCAGGCAGACCTTGGTGGTGTCTCCATCACTGAGCTGAGGAAGTAGAAGTGTGTTAAAATGCTTTTTGGTTAGAACACATGTTCTCATTTTTCCCCTACCCTTGGTGTGGAAAAGGTTATATTTTAGTGTCCTTTGGCCATTGATTCTGTCACCAGAAATCTATGGCTCTTGGACAATCACAATATCTACTTCACCCGAGAATGTTCGAAGTAGAAGAGCAGCGGTTGCCGCTTTAGAGTTCTGCTGGTTTATTTGCAACATCCGGATCATTTTTACAGAATCTCTCCTCCGTCAAGAAAGTCACCTAGCTTACGTGGAAGAGTGGCTGGCCAACTGACGCAAAAAAATCAATGAGCCAAAGTGTAAGCACGTGACATTCACAACCAACAGAAGCACCTGCCCCCGCTATCCGTAAACGCAACTTTGATCCCTTAAGGGGGGAAACCAATTTAGGAGGCCGAAAATCGAGTGTTTTTTGCGTTTTTTTTTTTAATGAGAAAGAATAAATAGAATTCATTTAAACTTGGAGGCTAGTTTATTCCTATTTTGAACTACACTTTTAAATTTTTGGATGCCATTTCCGCCGGAAGTGGTGGAGTTAGAATCTGGTGTTCATTGACGATCGCCATCAGAGTTGACTGCTGGCGGGACACATGGAGGTCGCAGTTATGATCTGAAATCATTAATTTTTTTTCTTTCGTTAGTAACATATTTTCTAAGAATATGAACCAAACTCTGGCCAAAAGAGTTGAAAATTGAATGTTTTTGAGGTGTTTAAACAAAATGTCATGTTTTTATATCATTTTTTTCACCTTTCTTACATAAGAAAAAATATATTTTACTTAATAATATCATTCCAGAGTATGGTTCATATTTTTCGGACTTGAATAAAGAATACTCACACAAATTTTCAGATCGATTCGTCAATAACTTTTCGAGCTAGGATTCCCGCAAGTTGAAAAAAAGTCGTTTCGAGAAAAAGGCATTTGAAAAGACCGCGCGCTTCGGCACTGAATCGACCGGTGTTTAACTTAGTGCTCATATCATCGGAACTAATTGGAATTTCGTTTTGAAACTTAAGCAACATATTCTTGAATAGTTGTACTAACAATTTATGCAATAAAAAAAATCGATTTTTTGAATCATCTAAACTGGTTTCCCCCCTTAATCAAACGATCTTGATTCGGTGGAGCTTACCCACTATCATATGACACGGGATTTATATATATATATATATATATATATATATTTAAAACTTTTTTTTCGGAATGTTGCGTTTTTTGAATGGCAGCTTTTTGCATCTTGTGATATAAATGCTGATTTAAGTCGAGCTATTTCAGGTTTGGGATTTGCGATTTATGTAGTATTCCTGTAACGGATACAATTGTTGGTACTGTTTAAACTCATTTTTGTTTCCATATCCGTCATAGTTCTTCTGTAAGTGAACTATATTTGGTGCTATTTTATATATATTTATGCCCCTATTATGGTATTATAATTTTGCCCTGAAGTTTGCAACGCATAGAAATAATTATTTCCGACCCAATAAACTATGTTTAAGTATGCATACAGGCTGGTTCATATCCACCACCCGAGCTTTGTCGTTTTAAGCATAAGCTTAGCATAGGCTAGAAATAAGCTCTCTGTTGTACGAGAATTGAAATTCGAAAGTGAAAAGAAACACACGTACATCAATACACGAAATAAACATTTACAAAACCACGAAATCAAAGACATTTGTTAACATTAAATAAAACGAAGTTAACTACCAAACAGTGATACAAAAGAATCCACTTTTAGTTATCGTTCGAGCCGGATAACTAAAAGTTTCGGAAATACAGGAAATATATTCTCCCACAGTTCGCATCGGTCGATATTTATCACTTTGAAAAAAACTCCCAGGTAAGTACAAAATTTGTACCAATAATTCTTAAGCGTATTTCGTAGGATGTGCTGTTCATCCAATGTTTGAAAAAACGAATAAAAAAAAGAAATAATCAAATTGAGAGAACAAAAATTCACCATCTTTATATGTACAGGGTTGTCCATATTCGACGGACCCATCTGGCAACGCCATAACTTTTGACAGAGATGTCAGATCACTTAATGACATACCGCGTTTGAAGCGTCAGTCCAAGCAGATTTTTACCATGGAACAATACACGCCACGCGAGCGCTCTGAAATAGTTGAAATTTACATTCAACAGAACAAGTCAATTGTGAAAACTCAACGTGCTTTTAAAAAATTAAAATTTCACATTGAATGGGACCGTAAATAAGCAAAATTGCCGTATTTACGCCACTGAAAATCCTCAGGAGATTCAAGAAGTGCCTCTTCAGGACGAAAAAGTCACAGTTTGGTGCGGCGTTAGTGCGAAAACGGTCATTGGGCCGTTTTTCTTCCAAAATGAAAATGGCCATGCTGTTACCATCAACCAGGAGCGTTATCGCGACATGATGACCAATTTTGTGATGCCAATTATTCGTCGAAAGCGTATGAGGCAGTTCTGGTTTCAACAAGACGGCGCTCCACCGCACACAAGTCGCATAACAATCGATTTTCTGAAGAAATTGTTTCCGGGCCGTTTGATGTCGAAAAGTGGTGATTTGGACTGGCCACCGCGTTCGCCCGATTTGACGCCGCCTGACTTCTTCTTGTGGGGATATTTGAAGTCAAAGGTTTACGTTAACAAGCCAAGGACCGTAGAAGAGCTCAAGGACAACATTAGTGAAGAAATAGCCGCTATTCCGGCCGAAATGTTGGCGAAAACGATGGAAAATGCTGCAAAAAGTTCACAATACGCCATCAACGCCAGAGGCGGCCAGTTGAGAGATATCATATTCAAAAATTGATGTAAACAAATCTACTTGGAACAAATTAAATGATTAAGATTGCCAACCGCCAAATTTTTATTTTTTACTTTGATTTTTTTAAAAAAAACATGGGTCCGTCGAATATGGGCAACCCTGTATTTGCTTTTACATACGTACATACATACAACATTAAGATCTCCCAATTTATTTTATCTGCCGAACGGGCAATATTCATCCACATACATATACACACAGATACCAGACAAGTGTCCATGAAAATAAAAATTGACAAAACAAACCAAACCTCCTCCAAAATTAAAAAGATTGTGTTGTGCAATCCACTTAGCATGCAATTTTTTAAGTCTATACTATCGTTACAAACCGTTTATAATGTCAATCATGAGAAAAATAGTTGGTAGTATGCAGAAATTTTCAAGTCAATCGGGCAAAAAATAGATTTTTGCATATGGAATTTTCCAGCAACTTTCTTTGTGAGCGGATTTTTCGAAATTTTAAATACTTTGCTTGCAACTCGAGTTTCAAGACAATCGGATAAAAAATAAAATTTTCCCCCTTGTCCCTGCCGACAAATATTCCAACATCGAAAAATGACATCTCGACTTATTTTACTTATTATCTTTACAAACCGAATTTCAAGTCAATCGAGTGAAAAATAGATTTTTGTATATCGAACTTACGGGGAATTTTCCTTTCGGGTGGATTTTCCTAAATAGAAAAAGCACGTGTCCAATTATTTCGCATACTTTGCTTACGAACCGAGTTTCAAGTCAATCGGATGAAAAATAAAATTTTACCCTTAAATTTCGACGCTTTTCCGACTTTTCCGGGTGGAATTACTGAAATGAAGAGCCAATGCATCAGCCTGGGTGATAGGCCCCAAGTGCAACTCAGCATCTTCTGGGATGCATATAGTGCGTTGGTCGCCTTCTTCACTCTTTCTTCCACATTTAGCTTGCATGACAGTTTACTATCGATTACTACTCCCAGGAATTTAACGTTATTCTTTCTGCTTTAGTGAAATTCCATTTATCTTTGGTGGAGTCCATTGCGGTACCTTGTATCTCTTGGTAAAGAGAATGAGGTCCGTCTTCACCGCATTGATACTAAGTCCGGCTTTGTGGCCCATTTTAGTATCTCTTTAAGTGTAGAGGCCATGATTGAGCTGAGAGTAGATGGACATTTTCCCACGATAATTATGCATATGTCGTCGGCATAAGCGTTTATCTTGGGTGCTTTCCTGCGGAATTTCGTTAGCAGTTCGTTAACCACAAGGTTCCATAGAAGGGGTGACAGTACTCCGCCTTGAGGCGTGCAGCCATGTGCCTCCTTCGTCGTGGTTTTGGTACCCCACTCAGCTTGTACTCTTCTGAAGCTCAACAGGTTGTATATCCACGAGTCCAAAGCCTTGTGTATTGATACAGCTCTTAGGCTGCGCATTATCGCCTTCGTGGAGACGTTGTTGAATGCACCTGATATATCAAGTAATGTTCCCAAGGCATACTCTTTATGGTACATTGCTTCCTCGATGGTGGCTACTATGGAGTGGGAGTGTAGCGCTGTTTCCACCGATTTCCCTTTCGTGTATGCGTGTTGCTTGTTCTCCAAGGTCAGGTTTATGCCTTCTCTTATGTGGAGGTTAAGTAATTTTTCCAATGTTTTAAGCAGGAATGAAGTGAGGCTAATGGGCCTGTAGTCTTTTGGCTGCAATTGACTGCATTTCCAAGCTTTGAGTATAAACACAACACGTGCTGTCCTCTAGGCCACAGGTACGTAGCCCCCCCAGACAGGCTTCAAAAATGGACTGTAGCCATGGTACAACTAAGCCTTTGGTCGTTTTTAGCATGGCGGGAATTATGCCATCCAGTCCGGAAGATTTGTAGTTCGCGAACGAGTCGATCGCCCTTCGGATTTTTCCTGGAGTGATTAAGTTGGTTGGGATGTTAGATTGTTGAGTGTTCAGGTCCTGAAGCGTATCTGGATCGGTGACTATAGTACATCCCGGGAAATGCGCATCGAGGAGAGCGCATGTAGCTTCATTGTTGCTTTCTGTCCAGTGACCTTCGTCTGTTTTTAGTTGACTCTGCATAGGTGGCTGCTTTGAAAGCAGCTTCATGAGTCTGGCTGCTTTGAAAGCAGCTTCATAAGTCTGGCTGCTTCCGAGACCTTCTCTATGCTGTTGCAGAAGGCTCTCCACAAATGTTGCTTCGCATTCCTTTTTCTTTATTGAAGAAGCGAAGTCTTATCATATACTCCTCCCAGATGATCACTTCATCCGCTTATTTGGCTAGTTTGAAGCATTCCTGAACGTCCTTCCTCTGTGTTTTTAGTTTTGAGGTCCACTAGGGGGGTCTGGTTCTTCTTTTTGTAACTGTGAGCTTACACGAGGTTTTGTATGCTTCGATGAGATTGACAGTGAGCGTATTCACGGACTTCTGAATATCTCCCACCGAGCAGATGGACGTTGGCGTCGGCAGTTTTGTTTCCACTGTCTTAAGGTACTTCACCCAGTCGGTATTCCGGGGGTTCCTATAGACGTTTCTAGTTTGACAATAGTCGAATTGGATCTTGAACTGGATGTACTTGTGGTCGGAGAAGGAGGGATTATCAAGAACTCTCCATTCTGACGCCTAAGTACTGTTCTCTAAGGTCATGGTTAAGTCTAGGACGTTGGCCGAGGTTGGTCCCACATATAAGGGTACGTCTCCAACATTTTCTATACTTAGACTGGTTTGTTTTATAAAATTTAAGAGAGACTAACCTCTGTCGTTGATGTCCGGACTGACCCACACAGTGTGTAGTGCGTCGACGTCCTTTCCGATGACGAGGGGTTGCTTCTTGTAGCTTGCCTCCGCCGGCAGTCTTCCGAGTTCAGCCGGTGGTGCCTCCCGCTCATGCACCATGTAGCAGGACGCCAAAACAATTGACTCGTAACTGCCACCCTCCATGGCCACAACAGTGAGGTCGTCCTTGCTGTAATTAATCATTTCATGCATAGTCATGCCTTTTCTTATCCGGAATGCCCGTACTTTCTATACTTATTTCGGTTGGCTAAAAGGTGTTGAAGTTTTCCAACTTAAGTGCAGAGACCCAAAGTTCCTGAACTAAAGCCAAGGTTAAAAGAAGCTCCGCCGAAGCGATCTTGCTCTTATGCAAGTTGACCTGGAGGACCTGCATGACTAGTGTCCGCATACTCCGGTCCCGATGGGTCAGCCTGCAAGGTTGTATCGCCATCCTCATCTTCCTCCGCAGACTGTACTGCCCCCTTAATATCGAAGCTGCTGGCTTTTTCGACCATCGTGCAAATGCAGTACCTTCCAGTCTCTAGTTGGGACATCAGGATTCTGGTATGACGCGTGGAAAGAGTACTTTCGCCTTCGGAACGGACGGAATTCAAGTTCTGTTCACAACCTCTGGCTGGGCACTCTCCCACAGGCTTCCCACATCTGCAACGACGCTTGTGACTCACTTAAGGGTGGGGTCGTCCTTGCATCTTAGTACTTTGTCTCCATACAGCCAGCATGCTCCGTCAAACGCTACAGGTTGCGCTGCTGGGTCCTCCATCCTTTTAAAAATTCGCACAGCTTTTCTTCCACTTTCTTCCACTGTTCAGGGTTCATCTTCCCGTTAGAGCTACGGTGAGATGTCGTTTTGCTTCGTCGATAGCTGACTCCTAGGGCTGACTGTTCTTCTTAGAGGGAGGGGTTGTGCATGTTCCTGCGGCTTTTGGAGGGGCTTTTTACAGGCAGGGGCCTCCGCCTTCGCTTGCTCAGTTGAGCGCTGCCGCTTGTTGGCCAAGCACTCCTCCATTTTATTGGCGTATTTGGCGGAGGTGGCTTGCATCGCCGGTTTCTCCGCGAAGTGTTTTCGACCCTCCTTAGTCTTTTGCTCGGCCCACGCAAGCTTGTTTCTCTCCTCTAGGGTGAGCTCACCGCTTCCGTTCAGTCTCGCCTTGATTTTTTTTTTTTTTTATGCTGTTGGTATTTATTGGATCTTCTCTTAAAGAGACTAACAATAATTTTTCAAATCTTAATCTAGGAACTATTTTAAAAATTATCCCCTATTGGAGGTAGTTTGTGTTCTACGGCCCTTCAAGTCAGTCGCTGGGTTGGTAGGTCGTTTCTTCGCAGGCGAGAATGCGTTGCCAGCATTGTGAGAGATTTTGCAAGTTGGTTTGGGTGGGCAAGAAGCTTCTCAGAATATTTGCGCTTAAGTTCCTCTATTTCAGTTTCAAACAGTGGGATGCTGAGGTCATTGTGGATACAATCATTGCGAATGTACCATGGCGCTTCAGTGATGGTTCTAAGGATTCTCGACTGTGATCTTTGGAGGATGTCCACGCTGCTCGCACAAGCATTTCCCCATAGCTACGAGCCATAGGTCCAGACAGGCTTTATGATGCTCTTGTACAGTAACACTTTATATTCCAGCTTTAGAGGGGAACGGGAGTTAATTAGCCAGTGAAGGCTTTACCTGAAGCTTTACCTGAAGTTTTTTCGAGTCTATGTGTTTGCGCCATGTTAGCCTTCTATCAAGGTGTACACCTAGGTATACAACATCGTTTGATTGCGGGATCAAGGTCGCGTTGAGTGATAGCTAGGGGACAGGTGCTTCTGTTAAGTGTGAACGTCATGTGCTTACACTTTTGCTCGTTGATTTTAATACGCCAGTTGGCCAGCCACTCTTCCACGTCGGTAAGATGGCTTGCCAAAAGTCTTGTTGCGGTAATTGGACATCGTGATCTGCTTAACATTGCCGTATCATCCGCAAAAGTACTTATTGTAAGTCGAGAGTCTGTTGGTATGTCGGCAGTGTATAGTACGTATAGGAAAGGACCAAGAACACTTCCCTGCGGTACTCCGGCGCCTATGGTGAACTCTTCTGTTATGTACTCATTTTGACTAACTGTAAATACTCTGTTACTGGCGTAACTTTCTAGGACTTTGTGTGTTATTTGGTGGAAGCATTGTCTTTATCTTGAATGTAAGACCGTCCAACCATACGCGGTCAAATGCTTGGGCAACATCTAGGAAAATGGCAGAGCAGTATTCGTGGTTTTCAAACGCAGTCCGAATATCTGAAGTTATGCGGATGACTTGCTCAATAGTCCCGTGTTTAGCTCGGAACCCAAATTGGTGTGATGGAATGATATTTTGTGCATAGGAATCAATTTTACGGAGTGAGATCTTCTCAAAAAGTTTTGATAAGCAAGGTAGCAGACTAATGGGTCTATATGATGACGCTTGGGTTTTATCCTTTCCTGGTTTATGGATCATTATGATTGTGGACTTTTTCCATTGGGTTGGGAAGTATCCACATCGCAGTACTGCATTGAAAAGTCTTGAGATATATGTTATGGCAGGACTTGGAAGTTCCATAATCATTTTAGGCGTAATAAGATCATGTCCAGGCGCTTTTCTGGGTTGTAGATTTCCGATAGCATTTTTTATTTCAAGTGAATGAACTTTAATTGGGTCAGTTTGTGCGGTGATGGGAACCAATGGAAGTGCATAGCCATTAGTTGGTGGATTTGGCTGGAAGACATTTCTAAGGTGAAGTGCAAAGACATTTGCCTTCTCTTCGTCACTGCGGGCCCAACTTCCACTCTGGTCCCTTAAAGGCGTGTCTACCTTTGCAGGTGGCTTTATGCTTGCATGTGCTCTCCATAGAGGAAATTTGGTGCTTGTAGGCGATAGTTTTTCTATGTAACGGCTATGGGCTAGCTGCTCTTCCGCTTCGAGTGCTTTGCGAAGTATGCGTTCCGCAAGTCTCAGACGATTTTTTGACGCAGGCAACCTATGGTGCTGCCATTCTCTTCTTCTTCTCTTCTTGACCAAGTGTATTAAAGAAATCTAAGAATTGTTTTTCTGATATTGTAAATCGTGGGGGACAGTAAACCGCAGACTGAGTGATATTGCCTCGTTTAGATTCTACGCATATCGATGTGGCTTGTAGGTAGGTTTCCGAATATCCCGTTAGTGGATAATGTTTGATGCGGCTTCTGACTAGGATACCAGTTCCGCCATGGGCTTTACCATCTGGGTGATTTGTGCCGTAAAATGCATATCCCGATAATTGGAAATTATATCGGTCCGTCAGATGAGTTTCCGCAAGAAGCATTAAGTCGATTTCATTGTCTTGGAGAAATTTGGATAACTCCACTTTGTGGCGAGGAATGCCATTTGCATTCCAGAGTGATACTCTCAGGAGAGTAATTATTTGGGTTGTTGCGAAACGAGCAGTTGAATGAAAGGCCTTGCATTCTCATCTGTTCTTGCATTGCGTTTTGCTTATACACTATAAAATCTTTCAGGGTTTGTTGTAACGATAGAAACATGGCTTCTAAGCTACTTGGGTTTGATGGTTGCTCCTCATGTTTTGTTGTCAGAGGTGCCTCAGTTCTAGTTTCGTGTGAAATTGTTCCTTGTTTCAAGACGCTTGCGAAAGAAACGCCTTGGGTAGAAGTCGATGGGGCAAAAGACGATTCTCGTAGCTTTTGTGAAGAAGACTCCAGGGGTCGATTGCGAGGGTGTATACGTATTAAGGTTTCCATTGGAACGAGCAAATTCCGTGCGCGTATTAATCCTGCTCTTTAGATCTTTGTATACTTGGCAACCTCTGTAGTTTGCGGTGTGGTTACCTCCACAGTTACTGCATTTTTTAACTGATGGATCCTCCTTGTTTGCGAGGCATGAGGCAGTATTGTGCAGCTCTCCGCATGCCACACAAACAGATCGCAGAGCGCAGTAGACTTTGTGTGTCCAAGTTCTTGGCAATTGGTACATTGCACTGGATTTGTGCGCTTGTGCGGTTCCTCTACAGTTACTCTGCGGTGCAATAAGTAAGGTAGTTCGTAGATGGGGTGCACCTTATTTTTGTTAGGAGCTATGTCTTTCGGGCTCAGTTCAACTTTGAAAAGCGGCTGGGGTTTTTTTCTCTGTTTATTAAGTTTATTACGGACTTGACCTTAAATCCCTTTTCTTCCAAAGCATAAGCAACTTCCGTTGCAGGTACACTTGATTCTATACCTTTGATTACAACTTGTAGGCCTTTGCTACTTTTTAGTTGGTAGGTGTAGTAGCTTTTATTTTCAGCTCTTAAACATTTTTCGACAGCGCGATAGTCGTCATCGGTGTTAACTTGGAGCTTGGTTTCGCGTATGTTGTCTTTGCTGACGGATGTCACATAGAAGTTGTTATTGCCTATTAGCGCGACAAGCTTTGTTACTAGGGCCGTACAGCTGGTATCCCTAATGTAGATTGGCGGAGGCTTTGGTTTTGCGGCACTTGCAGCTTTTTCTTCAGTCTCAGCGTCAGACTGTTTGGCAAGAATTTGGAACCTATTCCCAGTGAGGGGATCTTTGACCGCAGGTTTATCGCTTGTTTTGTTCAATTTTGGTGTATTACCGCTTCTTTTGTTTTGCGGGCTTAATTTTCGTTTGTTTATTTTTACATACCGATCGATGCCGGTCTGCACATACGAGCGGGTGGTGGGTGTTGTGCTCACTTGTGTATGTGTTAGTGGGAGCGCGTGCTGAGTGTACGCTGGTTTCTGCATAGTTGTTGTTGTTGAGTTCGAACAGGTTGAATGCGCTGGAGTAAGCGTTACCGTACTTTTTGTTGCATTTGCCGAAAAGTTCATCATCGTGGGCTGAGGAGAGGGGGTGGAGCATTGGGAGCTCCACGTCGCGGTGGTAGTATGAGAGCTTACAGTCGCCGTGCTGGTGGGCTCGGGAGAGACAATTGCAAAATAAGCGTTATTGCGCTGTGTAGAAAGCCGGCGATCGTCTTGTTGTTGTTGCATTTGGGCATTGAGTTGGCTCTGACTCATGGTGTTGTTAGTGTTCTTTGCACTTGCATTTGCTGAATTTGTACGCGTAGTCATTCAATTAATTTAATTTAATTAAATATCAACTATTAGATATTATTGGACAACATAAGCACGAGTGCTTATGAATGTCCATTAAAGTCTTTTATCGCGAGTCGAAAGTTTTTGTTTTAACAACTGATTTTAAAGATTTTGCAACGAATAAAACCAGAGCTCGACAAAAACACGTCTTCACACTTCAACCGACAGTCGGCTTGATTTTGAGAGCCGCTTTATACAGGGCTTTCGCTCGCATGCCCTCCTCTGTTCGTTTGGCTTTATCCTTATTTTTGGTACTAGACCCCGGACGAACTGGAGATAGCAGCAGCTTTTCCTTAGCCTCTGTATTAATTAAACGTCCATGCGATTCACAGTCCGAGTCTGTATCGACTGCAGTACCGCGCCACACTTTGGTCTTTGTCGTGTTGGAAGTAGCTGTACAACTGTCCTGGCCTGCTCCAACCACGAGAGAGGTGTGTCCGCTGGCGACACGAAGTGGGGATTTCTCCCCACCGTGTCCGCCGGTGGTAGCAGTCCAGCCTTCCACCGACGTTTGGACTGATATCCCTGCCCGAGTTGGGTTGTTTGTGTTGTCCATTGTTAGTGTACCCATAGTAATTAATTTTTATTCGTGGGAACCACCCCATAGCATTTTATGCCAGCTGCCAGGCACCTCTAACCATGGCTTTGGCTCAGCTCCACCCAACATTGTGCTGTTGTGGTAGTGTTGCCCATCACCTTAGCATAAGAAAAAACTACTGTACAAAATTCGGCTTCCTATCTCTTATGGTTTGAGCTGCGCGACGGTCTCCAGTTAGTCAGGTTAAACACCTTTATATAAAGTGTGATTTTTTAAGAGCTATAGGAAAGTTTTTTAAATAGAAACACATAAAATTCAGAAAAATGCATGAAATCTTTATTTGAATTGATAGTAAGGTCTATATAATTTAATGTTTGAAGATTATTTCATGCAAATGTTGACCGTGACTGCGCCTCAAATGGTCCAACCGCTTAGTCCAATTTTGGCATACTCTTTCCAACATTTCGGCCGGTATCTCACGAATAAATGCTTCAATGTTGTCTGCCAATGCGTCAATTGAAGCGGGCTTGTCTGTATAGACATGAGCTTTAGCATAGCCCCTCAAAAAATAGTCTAAAGGCGTTAGAACGCACGATCTAGGCGGCCAATTGAACGGTCCCGAACGTGAAATAAAATGTTCACCGAACTCGCCTCTCAATAAGTCCATTGTTGCGCGTGCTGTGTGGCATGGGTCACCGCCTTGTTGAAACCACATGTCATGCAAGTCAAGCTCTTGCATTTTGGGCAAAAAAAAATTGGATATCATCTCACGATTGCGCTCATCATTCACAGTTACGTTACGATTCGCATCATTTTTGAAGAAGTACGGTCCAATGATGCCACCAGCCCATAAACCGCACCAAACTGTGACTTTTCTGGATGCATTGGTATCTCTTGCAATGTAAATTTGGTGCGAAATTTAGTCACAATAGCCCGAATAGCCGCTTCAGTGGGTCGATTAAACTGACAATAAAATGGAAGAAGCGCGCGATGAACTTTCTTAACAGAGCACGCATTTTAATAATAAAATTCAATAATTTGCAAACGTTGTTCGTTTGTAAGACGATTCATGGTTAAATCATAGACCAAACTAAAGATGTTTGACAGTGAAACAAAACACGAAACGTGCGTGAGCTGTTTAAACCAGTGTTGCCAAAAAGATAATAGCTAAAAAATCACCCTTTATTTATATAGAGAGATTATTATTATTAATGGTATTATTTTTGTTAACATACGCACGCATATTTGTTTTCTTCGGCTCTACTTCGACGCTGCCTTCGCTTCCGAACGCGTCTTCCCACTCTCAACTCACTCGAGTGTTTCCCGGACAGTTCTCACTGCGGGCTAATAGTGCCCGGCTTTCCACATCTATAGCAAAACATTTTGCGTTCCCTTGAGAGACAGTCCCGGAAACAAAGCCCTTCCCTTCCGTAGTTCCGCGCCACGACACGGGCCTCTTCCACATCTACTGTCGGTGACTCATACCGGATAACTATCTGGTTCACTGTTGGCCTTCCTCCAGGATGATACAGTGGATGTTGAACATAGGCATTGCGTCCTCAGCGGCTGAATGACCTCTCTACCTCCTTGCATTCATCACCCAGCTCGTCCACAGATAGTACATCTATAGCATAAAAACACAGTGCGATGCTCTCTCGCAAGCCTTTTTTAATAATGGCAATACGGGATCTTTCCACTAGAGAGTTGGCGCAGATGGTGGATGAATCATCAACTCCCGATGCAGGAAGTTGTTATCGCTGCATCGGTTCGTGCATTTTGTCATGCTCAGACTGAATTCCTCTAAAGCGATCTAGCAGTGCACGTCTCATTTGTGACCAGTTTTCAATCCTCGCCTGCCTCACATGCACTTAGTAGCAATCTAGTGCACGACCGTTTAAAAGTACGTGGAAGTTTCCCAAAATTCCCTGCAACGAGCACTGGTATTGCTGTTGTAAGTATTCCAGCCTGAAAACGAAATCTTCTACTGCGTTTTTTTCATCTTCTCCATTAAAGGCAACATTCCTTCGGTCGATCCTCGTATAAGGCGTCTCACAATGGTGTATAACGTTTCTTTAGCCATTTTCGCTATTCCGAAACTCGCCCGCTCTGCGATCCTCCACTCTCCAAGATGATGGTTTAGAATTCCGAAAATTCCCAGCTTAAGCATCTTCATAATACCCCCGACTACTCGAGACCGTATCAGAGGTAAGCCTATTCTGTTTTGGCGGTACTGGTGGTGGTCTTCCTGTCAACTGATATCCTTGCAGCTGATAGCCTGGCTCATCGCGATTAAGGGATTTAGGAATTGCTCCTTGGCGGTATGTCGAGCCTTGTTGGCTTGTAGGATTCACAGCTTCCGGAATCTGTTCCGGCTGACCCAAATGCCTATCCTCTTGTGTTGGCCGATGATTGATAACCTCAAAAGCCTCCTCATCCCCAAAAATCCTTTTCGCATCTCTTTCTGGAGTACTTTACTGATGCCCGATTCTTGGCTCCGCCTATAAATTTCGTGTGCATGTGCTAAGAATACATTCAACGGAGATGCTTCTTCCGATTCAATCGGTTGCTTCGTTTTTAATCCGCTCGCTTCTGATTCGCCACACGTTGCTGTTGCTTCACAAAATTCGTTGGCGTTCTCATAATTCCCCAAGACGCCAACGACGGTCGCGTTGCTGATGCCTCTTAATCGTCAGACTCCCATACATCCCCTCCATCCTTCGGAGGAACTTCATATCTTAACCGACTAGCCATTGACAGCTTCCTTTCATCACCTGCCATTTTGAAATAATTTACTTAATAAATCCCTTACTTAAAGCTCTATAATAAATAAGGACGGCTTATTTAAATGACTGATTAAATACTCCAACAAATACGGAAAACCAACTAACACTTTTCACTAAATTTTATCGTCTTCTCTTTCTTTTCAACTAATTCTCACAACAAATTGGGGAGATAAACCATATCCAGCCATGAACCGAACAGCTGGCGCTGCTCTATGCACTCTTTTGGACTTCGAAGGAATATGGGATTCGAGCTTCTGTCAGATGTTCTTTTCATCAGTATTGCTGATGAACGACATCAAAGAGACTGCTCTACACTAAAGGCCTATTTTAACATCTTCGTTTTTTCCCTTTTAAAAAAATTTTTTTATTTTTATATCGTCGTTCATAGCTGCACTTTATATCTGATGCTGCGCAAGATAATCCTGCACCATCCTGGGTACCCTGTCTACCTACTCCTGTCCAGGTCAGCACAATTCCACAACTAAGAGCTATAGAAAAGATTGAGGCGCAGTCACGGTCAACATGTGCATGAAGTAATCTTCAAACATTAAATTTTATGGACCGTACTATCGACTCAAATAAAGATTTCATGCATTTTTCTGAATTTTATGTGTTTTTTTTTTTAAAAACTTTCTTATAGCTCTTAAAAAATCACCCTCTACAAAACTGAAGCTACTCTAATTTCACATTTATTGGTATCACAGATTCGCTGATCATCTCGAAGCCACCAGCCGATAGTTACTGGTCGCCAATCAATCCGCTTCTCAAACGACGGCGACATACCGAGGTTAACAAACATCTCCATGAACCTTTCTACTCCGCAAATTAAACTTGGTTTTAATCCCTTCTTCTTAACCTCGAGATCATTCATAACTGCGCGGTTAAAGGTCTTTCTGCCACTTAAGACGTCAGGCTAATTGATCCTCCGTCCTCCTAAGTGAAGTTTACGTATACGGCATCTTCTCGACGGAAGATTCTTTACAATTTTATTTTTTTGGACAACTTATCGCGACTTTGCCTGCAGCCATAAGAAGCATATGTCCCATACATATCAAACCTCTATCTCTTACCATCTCTGAGATCTGTGCGTTCATACGGACAGACAGACAGACAGACTGACAGACTGACAGACTGACAGACGGACAGACGGACATGGCTATATCGACTCGGCTGGTGATGCTGATCAAGAATATATATACTTTATGGGGTCGGAGATGCTTTCTTCTGGCTGTTACATAGTTTTGCACAAACTTAATATGCTTATAAGATGCTTCCTTCTGGCTGTTACATACTTTTGCACAAACTTAATATACTCTATGTACTACGGTACGGAGTATAAAAAACTAGTGCATAATACATAGCTAAAAAATAGATTAAAAGAAGATTGCAAGAGACGAGTCAACAATCATCGACAGAGAAAAGCAAGGGTAAATCATGCAAGCTCGCTGATAAGTCCCTACAGGTGAATGCAGACACTATACAAAGCAGTGGTAAAAGTAGAGAAAGCGATGCCGAAAGACTCCAAAAGAAAAATTGCCGTTGTGAATGCATTAACCCGAAAATAAATAAATACAGACAAAAAGGCTGCCCAGGACAGAAATGAAGATGATGAGGACGAGGACGCAAAACTTATTCAAAGCTTTTATAATAGAGATGACATTTCTAACCAACATAAATTCTGTATAAAAAATCCAGATAATTAAGCAGTTGGCCAAAACTCTGCTGAAGACTCTGCATGCAGATTTGGCGAGTTACTACTTTACTGTCTAAATCGGTAGAAAAGTTTCTCCGCCTTAGGAATCTTTATTTCCCCAAATCACAGCTTCCTCATCCTAGCCACAGGTGTGAGCCCCTGCTTTTCATTATTACTGTTAGAATAATGAATTAAACGTCATCAGCGAAGGGAGAGGGGCTAATAAATTTACCAGTGTGGTCAATTATGAAAACGAGGCTTCTCACCCTCACCGTTTTCTACCTTATTTATAACGAACGTACGTAACGTACGAGCAACTGAAATCATCCATTGTGGGCGAACGAGTTAATCAATTGTGCTCACCAAGACAGTTTTAGAATCGTTGAGTATTTCTCTGCCTTAGCCATTTTTTTGATTATACTGCAAAAATCGCTGAAAATAAAGAAAATGTTTGTGATTTCAAATACAACTTCCCATTTATGTAACGTACGAACGGCACCTAAATCAGCCATTATTTCTTTGTTAAAGCAGACTGACCAAAATTTATTTTTCAATTTGTAAAAGTACTCTCCAAGCATATACTGTCGTAGCGTTAAGGCAGTTTACCGCTTGAGCGCAATTCGGGTATGTAGCGCGTTTAGGACAATTTCAAATGAGGCAGTGCTTGTCGTAGTAGGAATGGTGCCATTGGGCTACCTGGCAGCGGTGTCGGAAAGTGCTTACAATGCATCGCGCGATCGGTCCCCAAGGATAGCATACCCCGAAAAAAGAGTGGCAGCCAGAGAGGACAGTCTTAGGAAATGGCAGAGAGTTTGGGACTAGTCCCCCAAAGGCCGCTTGACGCACAGGATGATCCCCAAAATTAAGACATGGATTGAGAGGCCACATGAAGAGGTAAACTTTTACCTCACCCAGATCCTGAGCGGCCTCGGTTGCTTTAGAAGGACTCGGTTGTGGAGGACGCACAACACGTCCTCTTTGAACATGGACGACTTGATGGTTTCAAGCAAGCAGTTCTGGTACGCCACAAGTATTTTAGCAGCCGGTACACTCATCGAACTGCGCAGATTGGAGCGACTGAGACGGATATGAATAATATATGCTGCGAAGCATTGCCTTGCGGTCGTTCCGCAGGGGCATGCAACTAATTTATATAAACATAAAATCCGTCCTTCTTATGTGTCAGGTAGCCTTAGTTCAATAATCTAAAACAAAACGGAAAAAACGACTCCGAAATGACCAAGATAATGAGCTTGAGTCAGAGCAATAGGAGATTTCGATTAAAAATTTTAAAACATATTGAGAGCTTAATTAATATTTAGTACAAGACAACTACAGCACGTAATAAAAACTTACCAATTTGGGTGCGTTGTCTTTTTGACAATCAAATTGAGGACATACTTCGGAGGAGGCCTCATCTCCGATTTTAATGGATGAAGAGTGAAATATACAGCTAAAAACCTAACTTGTAGAAATATGGAATGGCGTGAAATAGCCATATATAGTACATTGAAAACCAAAGAGAAGAGTTCGACAAGTCATTTAACCAGACAAAAATTAAGCATGTCGAAATATTAATTAAAACATACAACGACATCCGATCTATAGTTAATAACACTGTGCAAGTCGAAAAAAAAGACATGACCAAACTCGACGAATGCCCATTTTTCGGGTCCTAGGAATTGAACTGCATCATTACTTTTTTGAGTTACCACGAGCCTTTCAAATGATTTTTTTATTTTTTGTATCAAGTTTGCCATTTCCAAGATGCTACCATTAAAAACAAAATAGTTTTCCATACTAAAACTAGTTTTCCGACCGATTGTTCCAATGGGAGCATATAATAGCCATCCGATCCAGTCGGTTCCGACATATTAGTAGCGTGCAGCAAAAAGATGACTGTGCAAAATTTCAGCTCGATAGCTTCAAAACTGAGAGACTAGTTCGCGTAGAAACAGATAGAACAAGTAAGGGCGCTGCAGTCGAGTTTCCCTACCACAAAATACCCTGTTCATTTGTTTTCATTTATTTGTTTTTGAAAAATTGTCATCCAAAATGTAAGCAACTCATTTGTCTAGTCCTGACCAACAACTGTGGGGGTGCTCTTATAAGCTCAATTGCTTCGCTTATTACTCCGGTGTTTTTTGTCCGATCTGATTGTACTTTTCAGAATAGATAGATATTGGGCCTAGCCTGATGTATACTAAACCACGAGGCACTAACTTGAGAATTGTGGATCTGAAGTTTTTTTAGGTATAGGATTTCTAGAGGAGGTCTAGGTTTTTTGGGGATAAAAGGGGGATGGGAGGGAATTTACCAAATCTGAAACAAACTTGATCTGCGTACGGCATAAGTCTACCTTCATGCAAAAATTTGTGGCTCTATCTCTTATAGTCTCTGAGATCGACGCTTTCATACAGACAGATGGACAGACAGACGGACGGACAGACAGACAGAACGACATGGCTGTTCATGCTGATCAAGAATATATATACTTTATGGGGTCGGAAATGTTTCCCTGTTACATACACTCGCACAACTTCATGATCCTCCTTTTCCCATTTTCAATGGGAACAGGGTATAAAAACAGACAGACAGACCGACGGTCAAGAATATATATAGTTTATGTAAGGTGAACCAGCTGCAACTAATCATCCACCCCTGGTTTTTGGCAGTAGCAGTGAACGTTGCCCAACACTACGCAGCAGGCGGCAGAGGCAGAGAGAAGCAGATAAACAGTCGTCACCAGCAGCCGTATAAAGTAGTCGTGAAATTGAGATTTAAAGCGTTGTTTTGCATTTATCCCTATTCTTTTTACTATTGTTTACTGACCCTAATCATTAATAAACTAAACACTTTACATTTGGGGGCTCAACCGGTCGTGAGCATAAAAGAACAAAAAACTGAGTGCATACAAACAGACAGTGAAAATTTCAATATAAAAAGCAGTTAAAGTCGTGGAAATTTACATGTTGGACAGTTTTTGAATGCGGTATAAGCAGTAAAAGTTATCTTTAAAGTTGTGAAAGTCGGAAAGTTGAAAGTTGGCCAAATTCAAAAACGCATGTGCAAATTTCTTGAAAAAAGAGCAATTCTTAGAAGGCGTGTGTTTTTTTTTATTTCCAAGTTTTTTAAGACTAATACTAGGCTAATACTAATACTAATACTAGGGCAGTTACAGAACCGGTTTCGACCCCTGTGGGACGGCCGTAGAGCATTGCTTCACAGGGGACGCCCCGTTTAAACCTTTCCCTCTCCAGCCTGCGGAGCTTTTTCATAGTGAACGCAGCAAAATTGCTAGCTGCATCCCACACCTCTTTCCTCTCGATCATGGCAGCAATCAGGTTATCGGCACCTATCGGTGCTCCGACCGCCGTTGCCAGCCTCTCTCTTTCCGCTGCAAATCTCCCGCAGTGAAAGAGGATGTGTTCCGCATCTTCCACTTGGCCTCCTTCACACCAGGAGCATTCTGGGGAGGAGTCATGCCCGAAGCGGTGCAAGTAACTCCTGAAACACCCGTGGCCACTAAGTATTTGGGTTAGCCAGTGGTTAACCTCCCCGTGCTTCCTTACCAGCCAGACCTTAATTTGGGGGATGAGGCGATAGCTCCATCGGCCCTTCCGCGAAGTTTCCCACTTGGTTTGCCATTGCCGGATGCTATTGCTCCTCGCGTCCTCTCGTGCCGTGCTCCTTGGCTGGTCTATAGGGGCAGCCTCGGTTGCAGGCTTAGCTTCCAGAGCGAGAAGCTCTACCGGAACCATGCCGGCGATAACAAGTGCTGCATCGTCGGACATGGTTCGAAAACCGCTACAAACCCGCAGCGCACACAGCCGGTACGTCGCGCGAACACTTCTACTGTAGCTTGGCACGGTCATCGCTTGAACCCAGATCTTGGCAGCATAGAGGATGGTGGACTTCAGAACTCCGGCAAGGAGTAGCCTTCGCTCCTGTTTCGGTCCCCTGGTGTTCAGCATGATTCTGCTGAGTGCGTTTCCTACGTGCTGCGCTTTTTCACTCACCACTTGCAGGTGCTCGCGATAGCTGAGTCGCGTGTCCAGCATGACTCCGAGGTAACGAATCGCTCTCTTTGTTGCAATGGTTTCGGAGCCAACCACTATATGTGCCGTCTCTACAACCTTTCTGTTGCTCACAAGGACAGCCTCCGTCTTGTGGGCTGCCAGGTCAAGGCCAACAGAGTCTAGCCACCGAACGATGCTAGCAATTGCCTCGTTGCACATGCTCTCCGCTGTAGCAATCTCCTTTGCCACTACGACTAGCGCCACATCGTCTGCAAATCCAACGATGTGCGTACCTTCAGAGAATGCCAGTCTCAAGATGCCGTCGTACATGCTGTTCCACAGTAGCGGTCCCAGGACTGAGCCCTGGGGTACCCCTGCGGAGATAGCGTGGGATTCTGGGCCGCTGTCTGACTCGTATTTGAGTAGTCTGCCGGCAAAGTAGCTCCTGATTGTTTTAAGGAGGTAGTCCGGGACACCAAAATCGCTCAGAGCGCTCAGTATCTTGCTCCAGGACGCAGTGTTGAAGGCATTTTTAACGTCTAGGTTGGCGACCAGACAGTACATTTTCCTTCCTCCCTTCCAGCGTGTGCCTTCTATGGCGTTGGATGCAATTCCAACCACCTTGGAGATGGCATCTGTGGTTGACCTCGCTTTCCGAAAGCCGAACTGGCTTGGAGAGAGGTCGCCTCCGGCTACAATTGCGGCCTCGAGCCTCTGGCTGATAATCTTCTCGAATACTTTCCCCATCGTATCGATGAGGCAGATTGGCCTATAGGAAGATGGCTCCTCAGGTGGCTTGCCAGGTTTTGGAATGAGCACCAGTTTTTGCATCTTCCACCTCCTTGGAAAGACGCCTTCTATTAGGCATTGGGTAAAAGTATCCAAAAACACTTCCGGTCTTAGGGCAATAGCAAGTTTTAGGGCACGATTTGGGTGTGTGTGTGTGTGTGTGTTGAGCGCAAAAGCAGCAGTCGTCGCGTGTGTGTACATACACAAATTTTCTGTATTCGATCGAAAGCTTTGGTTGTTGTAGTTGCAGCTGCATGTTGGACCTAGTTGTTTTTGTAGAATTTTGTTCGATGCAAAGCAGAATCCGTGATGAAATTGTCACGTACGCCGAATAATAAGAAGAAAGAGGAAAAATACGAAACGCCGAATCGAGTTACAAGGCAACAGCGTAAAAACAGTGAGAAAAAAAACCAAAAGCGAACAAAAACAGCAAAGTAAAGAACATTCTGGAGAAGAAAAGCAGGAAAGTGAGAAAAATTTTGAAATTGAAGAGCAGCGAAGTAAAATAAAGTCGGTAAAACAGAATCGTGAAAGTGAAATAAATATGCCTTTAGATGATTTGAGTGATCAAGAGCACGACGGAGGTGCTCGCTTAAACGGAAAGTTGGATCAACTAATAAAGTTGTTTGTGCTTAAAGCGGAGCTGGATGAAAAGCGAGCAACGGAGTCAAAAATTTCCATTGACAATTTTGAAAAGATTTTGAATGACTTTGATGGAAGTTCAGTGCCAGTGCAGAAATGGTTCGAAGTTTTTGAGAAAAGCGCCGATGCATATAGACTATCAGACGAACAAAAAAACAAGAGTATGACGTATACGAGCAAAGTCGAAGTCGAAAACGTGCGCGTTATTGCGGATCAAGCTCGAATGAAAACAATTTCTGTCTACGGATTGGATATTCAATGTCTAGTAAACACCGGATCCGATGTTACAATCGTAAAAAAGAGTGTGGCCAAAAATATTGATAACATTGAAATTCAGGAAAGTGCGTCAACTTTGTGTGGTCTGGGTAATAAAAAAACAAAGCCGATAGGATTCTTTAACGCTGAAGTAATTGTTGATCAGTTGTCTACTACCCATAAATTTTTGGTTGTAGATGATAGTAAAATCGATTGTGATTATTGGGGTATGATTTTACTCAAAAGCTTAGACTTTTCGCTGACCCTAAAGGATTTACATTTTCAAGCCTCGATTTGAAACAAAATGACATTGAAGAAGACATATGGTGTGCAACGTTTTCCAAATTAAGAATGAAATAACTGTTCCCCACAAGTATGAGCAAATTGTTGAAGGCCTGATTAAAGAAAGCTAACAGACGACTGTTGCTGAAAAGATGCACTGCCCAATTGAGTTGAAGATTGTACCCGATGGGGTTGTCAAACCATTTCGTCATTCGCCTAGCCGTCTCTCTGTGGCAGAAGCAGGGGCTGTAAAGCAGCAAATCGACGAATGGCTTAAGCAAGGCATTATACGCAAGCTGCCGGTAGTCTACACATACCCATAGAAAGATGGCACACTAAGGGTATGTGTAGACTACCGGCAGCTTAACTTAATGGTTCTGGAAGATTGTTTTCCAGTACCAGTTATGGAAGACATTTTAGAGAAGCTGCAATGTGCCAAGTTTTACACTGTAATGGATCTCAAAAACGGATTTTTCCATGTTCCAGTGGAAGAAGGAAGTCGTGCTTATACAGCTCTCGTAACCAAAGAAGGGCAGTTCGAATTCAACAAAGAACCATTTGGATTCCGAAACTCTCCAGCAGCGTTCATCCGTTTTGTAAATCACATTTTCCAAGATCTCATTAATGACGATATCATGCTGCTGTACATGGATGATATTATCATTTTTGCTAGCACAATTGATGAGTGTATTGGAAAAACTAAACTGGTTCTTAAAATGGCGGCGCTGTATGAATTAAAAATTAACTGGAAGAAAAGCGCATTTTGGCAGACCCGCATACATTTTCTTGGTCATATCATAGAAGATGGAAAAATATGGCCTGGAACAGAAAAGACAGCAGCTGTAAACCGTTTTCCAGTGCTGAAAAACATTAATGCAGTGCAAGCATTTTTGGGCCTCACAGGTTTATTTATAAATTTATACCGGGCTACGCACAAATAGCACGTCCATTAACCAACCTGCTAAAGAAGGATGTCGAGTTCAGCATGGGTACCATGGAAACGGAAGCAGTCCAACGGTTGAAGCAGTTTTTAACAAGCGAACCTGTGTTGCATTTATACTCAAGAGAAGCAGCAATAGAACTCCACACAGATGCATCAAAGGAAGGTTATGGCGCCGTGTTGTTTCAGTTGTTTGACGGTGAGCTACACCCAGTATATTTTTGGAGTAAATAAGCATCAGAAGCGGATTCAAAGAGACACAGTTATATCCTTGACGTTAAAGCTGCATATTTAGCTCTAAAGCAGTTCAGACACTACTTATTGGGAGTTCCATTTAAGTTGGTAACGGATTGCATCGCATTTAAACAAACAACGAGCAAGCAAGATATCCCCAGAGAAGTTGCTCAATGGATATTGTATCTGCAGGACTTTGATTACACAATTGAGCACAGGGCTAGCGATAAGATGAAGCACGTGGACTATCTAAGCCGATATCCGGAGAAATGTTTGCTTATAACTACAGAACTGTCAGCAAATTTGAAGAGAGCACATTAGAAAGATGAGCATATTAAGGCCATAGCCGAAATACTCAAGTCACAGCCGTACGAAGATTTCAAATTAGTTCAGGAGGCACTTGGCGTGGGTCGCTTCGCAATCCGTAAAACGTTGCACACAATTCAACAACAATATTGGATTCCTCATCTGGAGAGCAAAGTATCCAAGGTAATCGCCAATTACATTAAATGCATAATTCACAACAAAAGGCTGGGTAAAGCAGAAGGTCTCCTAAGTTGCATTCCCAAGGGAGATGTGCCGCTGCACACGTTGCACATTGACCATCTCGGTCCAATGGATACCACATCGAAACAATACAAATACCTTCTGGTGGTTGTCGACGGCTTTTCAAAGTTGACCTGGATATATCCAACAAAGACGACTGGACAAGACGAGGTAATCAAAAAGATGACAGATTGGTCGGCTATATTTGGATTCCCTAGACGTATAATAAGTGATAGAGGTGCTACATTTACTGCAAACACGTTTGATGAGTTTCTAAGCAGCAACGGGGTCGAGCACGTCGGGTCAACCACTGGAGTACCAAGAGGGAATGGTTAGGTTGAAAGAATCAACCGTTCGATTCTACCAGTCATTGCGAAGCTGTCTGCTGATGATCCAACGAAATGGTTTAAATATGTCCCTGACGTCCAAAAAGCCATTAACTTTCATGTGCATTCTTCAACTAAGTTTTCGCCGTTTGAAGTTATTTTCGGAACCAAAATGCACGGTACAGCGAATCATAACTTGCTTGAGCTGCTAGAGGACGAGTTAACCACACAGTTTCAGTTGGAGCGCCAAGAGTTACGCAAGGAGGCACAAGTACATATTGAGCAGGCGCAGGTAGCCTACAATCGAAAATTTGATAAGAAGCGTCGAAGCGAGCACATATACTTCTTGGGCGATCTTGTGGCCATAAAGTGAACTCAGTTTGTGGCAGGTCGCAAGCTTGCAAGTGAATATCTGGGGCCCTATGAAATTACCAAAATTAAGCGAAATGGCCGCTATGACGTTAAAAAAGCCGCAAATGTCGAAGGGCCCAACTTAACAGCAACCAGCTGCGACAACATGAAGATGTGGCGATATGTCGAAGAGAACGATGACCTATTATCATCTGGGACAGATGATTCGGATCAGGAGGGCCGAATGTAAGGTGAACCAGCTGCAACTAATCATCCACCCCTGGTTTTTGGCAGTAGCAGTGAACGTTGCCCAACACTACGCAGCAGGCGGCAGAGGCAGAGAGAAGCAGATACACAGTCGTCACCAGCAGCCGTATAAAGTAGTCGTGAAATCGAGATTTAAAGCGTTGTTTTGCATTTATCCCTATTCTTTTTACCATTGTTCACTGACCGTAATCATTAATAAACTAAACACTTTACATAACTGCTTCAATGTTGTCTTCCAATGCGTCGATTTTGGAGTGAATATCAGCCAGAAGCATTGCAAGAGCTACCAATGCATCCAGAAAAATTCCCAGTTTGGTGCGGTTTATGGGCTGGTGGCATCATTGGACCGTACTTCTTCAAAAATGATGCGAATCGTAACGTAACTGTGAATGGTGAGCGCTACCGTGAGATGATATCCAACTTTTTTTTGCCCAAAATGCAAGAGCTTGACTTGCATGACACGTGGTTTCAACAAGACGGTGCCACATGCCACACAGCACGCGCAACAATGGACTTATTTGGACTTATTGAGAGGCGAGTTCGGTAAACATTTTATTTCACGTTCGGGACCGGCCAATTGGCCGCCTAGATCGTGCGATTTAACGCCTTTAGACAATTTTTTGTGCGGCTATGTTAAAACTCATGTCTATACAGACAAGCCCGCTTCAATTGACGCATTGGAAGACAACATTGAAGCATTTATTCGTGAGATACCGGCCGAAATGTTAAAAAGAGTATGCCAAAATTGAACTAAGCGGATGGACCATTTGAGGCGCACTCACGGTCAACATTTGCATGAAATAATCTTCAAACATTAAATTATATGGACCGTACTATCGATTCAAATAAAGAATTCATGCATTTTTCAGAATTTTATGTGTTTTTTTTTGAAAAACATTCCTATAGCTCTTCAAAAATCACCCTTTAAAAACCCGGCTGAAACAGTAAAGTCCCTGTGCAAAAATAAGCTGCACATAGCGGATTCAGAAATCAAAACAACCCGTAAGCTGAGCGAGCATGGAGGCAAAATGAGCATTATGGTGGCTTTCTACACTACCGATGCTGTACAGGCGGTGCTAAAAAAATTTAAACTCCTGAAAGGAACGGCACTATATATTGAAATAGAGCTCAACAACAAAAGGAAGATGCAGAAACAGATGATGCTCGCAGTTCGTAGAGAACTACTGGCCCTTGATAAGGAGAAGCGAGTGTATGTAAGGGATGATAGATTGTGCGTGAACGACCAATGGTTTTACAGGAACAAAAACCGTGAGCTACTAAGCGAGGGTAAGCCGGCAAAGCCGATACTGAAGGCGATCTATGGTAACATTTCCCATTTAAATTTAAGCTATGAGGATTTGGAGTCGAAAACAGCTCTGAAAAACTAAAAGCACTCAGAAGTCGGAGATCCAAAAACCAAATTAATATTACAATTTTAGCCTATAATATATCAGGATTAAGATGCAAATTAATGTTTAAGCACTTTTTGGAGTATGTTACCAGCCATGAGATATTCTTTTTGTTTGAAACCTTCATTGAACGTGGCTTCGAGGAGATGTCTACCTATTTTCCGAATCATATTTTAACGTGGATACCAGCGGAGCCGATACATCAAAAAGGACGTGCCAGTGGAGTATGTTTATACGGTAAAGAAAAGCGCATAAGTCACATTGGTAGATTTGAACAGCTCGAGAACAAAGCGGTCGTGCACCTTCAGCAGAATCATAGTGTACTAACCAGGGATGCAAACCACTCGAATATAAAGACTGGTTCGGTTCGGTTCATTACATGGATTTTTGAGCTGACTGAACTGCGGTTCCGGTTCGGTTCAGTGGTTCACAAAGGTACATTATGATTTCTATTGTCATGTGACTTTTGCTCACTTTCAAATTGAACTCCTATTTGAATATCTTTAAAATCCTTTGAAGATTGTCCCAAATATATTATGTCCGGATTCAAAGGATTCGTCTATATGTTCCTTGAGGAACGATCTTCGAAAACAGAGAATGTCGGCTAGAAAAGATTAGAATAGAAAAGTGTAAAAACTGAAGAAATATTACAGAAAATTCCAAATATTGTCCACTAGATGAAAGAATTTAGATTGATGGTATGTATATTAAGAGATCGGAGGGCAATTACAGAGGACTTGCAAGATTACTTGTTCTTAAATTTTCGTCAAGTCATCCTTAAAAGTTCCGACATCGGTAAGAATGTAGCGCAAACGAAATGTAGAAAAATGATCTTAGGGAAACGATTCAAATTCCCAAATTAATAAGTATCATTGGCTAGAGGAAAGCGAGTCCCGTCTTAAAACTCGTTAGAGAACTGAACCGAACCGAACCGATTTTATTTGTGGTTTTCGGTCTGGTTCAGCAATTGGTTCACCAGCTGGAATAAGCGGTTCGGTTCGGTTCAAAACCGGTTCGGTTCAGAACCGGTTTGCATCCCTGGTACTAACGATTATGCCGACATATTTAAATTGCAACAAATGGACCCGAGACTACAATGACTTGTATGATACTTTACTGGAGGGTGCGATCAACAAGGTAATAGTAGTAGGTGACCTTAATGGAAGGATTGGCGACCAGCAAGCGTTTAATTTGGAAAGATAGCCAGAGAATCTCGGGACAAAAATCTAGACGCTAATGGAAAAAACATCATAGAAATGAGCGAGTGTGCAAATCTAACGGTACTAAATGGGAGAACAACTGGAGATTTGGACGGCAGCTTTACCTTTATGCGAAGAGAGGCGGCATCGACAATAGATTACTGCCTAATCAACGGAAGGTGGCATAAAACTCTGCACGACACGATGAAACACTCTCTGACCATCTGCCCATAGTAGGGCAATGTGTATTGAAGTCAGAAACAGGAAGTGACAACTCTAACAAAAGCAGTCTACTGCCGCAGATGAGATGGATCCCGAAAAAAGTTGAACGCTATAGGACTAGACTAAACTTAGAACTCGCAGAGAACGGAGAATAGCTTGAGGCTAGTCAGAATGGCATCCAAGTACTAGAGAACTGCGTCAGAAAGGCTGCTAAGTGTATGGAATCTACCCGACCAGTAAATGCATTTAAGGGGGGAAACCAATTTAGGAGGCCGAAAATCGAGTGTTTTTTGCGTTTTTTTTTTTAATGAGAAAGAATAAATAGAATTCATTTAAACTTGGAGGCTAGTTTATTCCTATTTTGAACTACACTTTTAAATTTTTGGATGCCATTTCCGCCGGAAGTGGTGGAGTTAGAATCTGGTGTTCATTGACGATCGCCATCAGAGTTGACTGCTGGCGGGACACATGGAGGTCGCAGTTATGATCTGAAATCATTAATTTTTTTTTCTTTCGTTAGTAACATATTTTCTAAGAATATGAACCAAACTCTGGCCAAAAGAGTTGAAAATTGAATGTTTTTGAGGTGTTTAAACAAAATGTCATGTTTTTATATCATTTTTTTCACCTTTCTTACATAAGAAAAAATATGTTTTACTTAATAATATCATTCCAGAGTATGGTTCACATTTTTCGGACTTGAATAAACAATATTCACACAAATTTTCAGGTCGATTCGTCAATAACTTTTCGAGCTAGGATTCCCGCAAGTTGAAAAAAAGTCGTTTCTAGAAAAAGGCATTTGAAAAGACCGCGCGCTTCGGCACTGAATCGACAGGTGTTTACCTTAGTGCTCATATCATCGGAACTAATTGGAATTTCGTTTGAAAATTTGACGCGTTAGGTCGGAGAAATTCCCGGAAAATTCTGCATGCTAAATAACTATATTTCATCCGATTGACTGGAAATTCGGTTTGTAAGGAAAGTAAGTGATATGAATTGAGATGTCGTTTTCCAATGTTGGAAAATTTGACCGTAGGACCGGAAAATTCCCGCAATAGCGTCGAGAAAATTTTATTTACCATCCGACTGACTTGAAATTCGGTTTGTAAGCAAAGTATGCGAAATAATTGGACACGTGTTTTCCCGATTTCGGAAAATCTGCCCAAAAGGAAAATTCCCGGGAAAATTCGATCTGCAAAAATCAATTTTTCATCCGATTGACTTAAAATTCGGTTTGTAAGGAAAGTAAGTGAAATAAATTGACATGTCATTTTCCGATGTTGGAACATTTGACCGTAGAGTCGAAAAATTCACGGAAAAGTTTGCAAGCTAAGTAACTATAATTAACCCGATTGAATTTAAATT
>JAWNNO010004908.1:0-203043 GCA_035044985.1 Lordiphosa fenestrarum | reverse complement strand
TTGCTTCACAACATCAAAGTAAGCTTCTAGGTCGTAATAGATTAGAAATTTCCAGCTTGACGATACGACTTCCACCTGACCAACTTTATCCAAAAAAAATCACTGTATCCTTTTCAACTGAGCGTATGTGTAGTTTGCTACTGTTATTATTTGGAATTAATGCTGCGCTAGCGACTTGCAAAATCATAAGCAAGCTAAGCACAGCTGTTGTTGTCTGGCTGACATTAGGGCCTTTCTGCTTTGATTTCTCTTTTGGCGTCTCATCGTTTTCGCATAATTTATTTAACGCTCTTTTTACTTCCCCACTGGTTTTAATGGTGACGACACGAACTTTTTTGTCTGGACCCAGAGCAGTTTTCACCACTCTGCCCAGAGGCCATCTTCCTGGCTGAGTGATTTCCTGCTTCAGCAACACCATCTGGCCTCCCTGCAGGTTTGGTTTCTCTGTTCTCCATTTCACTCTCTTTTGTAAAGAAACCAAATAGTCTTCTTTCCATTTTTGCCAGAATTCTGCTCTGATTCGCTGCAGGTATCTCCATCGATCCAGTGATCCGACTTTTTGATCTCTGCTGTTATTCTCCGGGGATCCAATAAGTGGTCGTCCAATCAAAAAATGCCCAGGTGTGAGCACATCTTCAATCTCGTTTGACCCGTCACATGTTACTAACGGCCTGGAGTTTAACACTGCTTCAATTCTACATAACAATGTAGAAAATTCCTCAAACGTGCAACTGTTTTCCCCAATTACTCGCTTTAGGTGATGTTTGAAAGACTTTACTCCTGCTTCCCACAATCCTCCCATGTGCCTTCTTTCAATTATTGCGGTGCCATTTCGGAATTATTTTTTGTCGCCGCAGATAATTCTTTATCCAGCTTTCTTGTAAAGAATCTGTGAAGTTGGCAGCGAATTTGAAAGGGACCTGCATAGTCCACTCCCGTGGCGTGAAATGGGTGATTTGCTGTCACTATGTAGGTCGGTAGATTTCCCATTAGTTGACACGCTGACTCCTTTCTGTACCCAAAGCAGGTTACACAATTTCGAAGATGCTTTTTTAGCGCATTTTGTAAACCAAATATCCAATATTCCCGCTCCAATAGATTTCTCATTAGCTTCATTCCTTCATGAAGCGTTTTTTTGTGCGCATTATTTATTAGCAGCGAAGTTATATGCGATTTTCCCAAAATAATAGGATGCTTCATTGGATATGGCAGCGTTGAATTTTGCAGTCGACCTCCTACTCAGCACTCCTTGATCGTCCAGGAACGGGTTAAGCGGAAGGAGTTTGCTTTTCGTCTCCAAAGGCTTTCTATTCATCAACTGGTTTATCTCCTTCCCAAATTCCAGCTGCTGTTGTAGCTTTATAACAATTGTCCTTGCTTTTGTATATTCGTTTTCAAGGGGACAAATATTCTGTGTTGCTCTCGATCGTAGCTTTCCAACGAAGCGCAGAACCAAAGCGATTACGTTTTCCAGCTTCTTGATGCTAGAATACTTTGACAGCAGCGGAATAAATGGGTTGTTATTTTGCAGCACCGTTGACACAACAAATGTTTCAGCATCTTTATGGTCTGGCCATTGATTGGCAGGCCTTGACAACCACTTTGGTCCGTGCCACCAAATGGTTTGCTCTTCCAGCTTTTTAGGTGAAATTCCTCTTGAAGCTAAGTCAGCTGGATTTTCCTCGGACCTTACGTAATTCCAAACCACTCCTGGCAGTTTTTTTTGAATGTCATCTACTCTTGTTTGACGAATTTGTCTTTGCTCCGTCTGTTTTTGATCCAAGCCAGCGTAATTTGTGAGTCACACCATGCGACAACTTTACTTTTGCTTCTTAACGTTTGCTGGAGTTTAGCCAGCAGCTTCGACAACAAATGAGCTGCACATAGCTCCAACTTTGGTATTGTCTTCTTGTTTTTAATAGGATTCACCTTACTTTTGGCTGCCAGCAAAGTGACTTGGCTTCCTATTTTGGTATACACGACGGCAGCGTATCCTTTTCCTGAAGCATCACAAAACCCATGAAGTTCGATTGTTTCAGATCCCGTGCTTCCAATCCAACGAGGAATCTTCAGATTTGCAAGAAATGGCAACTCACAAGCGAATTCTCGCCAAATCCTTACAGTCACTTCATCGAGTTCTGTATCCCAAGAGAGTGTCAATTTCCACAACTCTTGGATAAAACTCTTCCCTTGTAAGGTTACGGGTGTAAGCCATCCAAGTGGATCAAATATCCTTGCCAATTGTGACAAGACTGAGCGCTTTGTTATCCGATCCAGCAAGGGCATTTTGATGCTGAAGGTGAAGATATCTTTTGATGGGTCCCAATGTAGACCCAATGTTTTAACTGATTCGTCTTTTTTTATCGTGATTTTGTCGACTTTGCTTGTATTTTCGATCGTAGCAGTAATGTTTTCGTCATTGGCGATTCATTTCCTTAGGTTCATGCCAGCCTTCACATCACATTTCGAAGTATTTGCTGAGTTTCGATACATCCCTCAACAGTGTTATCTCCAGTCATCACATCATCCATATAAAAGTCTTCTTTAATGACCTTAGATAATGCATCGTCATTCTGGCAGTGAATATCAGCCAGTTGCTGTAATGAGCGCACTGCCAGAAATGGTGCAGATGCCTTTCCATATGTCACGGTGCCCAATTTAAACTCACGAATTGGCTCCTTTGGATCTTCTCTCCATACAATGTATTGATAGTCCTGATCCTCTGTTTTGATTTTGATCTGCCGGTACTTCTTTTCAATATCAGCGGTCATTACATATTTCCACAATCGCCAATTTGCCAGAATGTCGAAAATATCCTTTTGAATCTTGGGCCCGATGGCCATTACATCGTTTAAGCTGAGTCCATTACTTGACTTTGCAAAGGCATCAAAAACCACCCTTAGTTGCGTGGTTAGGCTGTCAGTCAGAATGACTGCTTGATGTGGCATGTAATACTTTCCTTGACCTTTCGCTTTTACTTCCACCATATGACCCAGCCGTAGTTACTCTTCTATGAATGGTTTATATTGTTGGAAAATGTTTTTATCCTTTTTAAACCGTTTCTCCATCTGCATCAGTCTTGCTACTGCTTGTCTGCGCGAGTCTCCTAGCTCAAACTCGTTGCGAAAGGGGATTGAGACAACAAGGCGTCCATCAGTATCCACTGTAGTCGTATTTTTGTAATGATCTTCGCAGCTGGATTTCTCAATTGTTTTAATATTTTCATCCTCCTCCAGTTTCCAGAATCTCTCAAGATCATCATTGGAAATGGTTGTTGATGCAGCGATGATTTTATTTGGTTTTGCCATTGGAATGTATTTCCCGACACTATCCAACCAAATTTCGTTTTTTGGCCCAGTGTCCCTTTAACAGATTTCGTTCCTGGCCCATCATAATCGCCGGAAACAAATCTGCGCCAACAATCAGGTCTATCCTGCTGGCCTTGTTGAAGTTGGGATCGGCAAACTTCAATTTTTCCAGTCCTTATTGATGTCAATGTCAATATTCTTAATTGGCAAGACTCTCTGTGTTTTGACAACATCAATGCCTAAGTACATGTTTCAAATTTGTTGGCGAATCTAGGCTTCATTTTCAGTTGAACGCTGTTCTTGGAAATCTCTATGCCATTGGAAAATATTCCCTGATTTCCACCACCTCTTTTGTCCCTGGCAGCTTTAAAAGTTGAGCAGCTTCCTCTGATATGATTGTCCTTTGCGATCTTCCATCCATAAGTGCTCTTAATATTTGATAATTGCCGGTCGAATCTTTGACATTTATCAGAGCTGTAGCTAGAAGTGTTTCCTGCCCCTTCTTTTGTTTGAGGCAGTTTACACTCTCCTTCTTTGCTTCCTCATGAAGCAATGTGTTGTGGTTTCTGTTGCATTTAGCATTTCCAAGATTTCTTGCAGTCTATCATACTATGTGCACCAAAACAGCGATAGCACAAGCGATGTTTTCTGAAAAACTCATTAGGTTTAACAGTCGCCACTCCTCTAAACTTTTGGCACTTCAATATGTCGTGCCCATTAATAGAGCAGAATCGGAAACTTCTTTGTTGTGACCACTAACCACTTCCATAACCACTTCCTTTGGCAATGGGCTTACTGAGTTAAATAGGTGCCCAATAAATTCCATCACGTCTTTTAATGACTGGATTTCCCGGTTCTTTGTTTTAATATGCTGCTCGTAGAGTTGGAGAGCCTCCGGTGAGAATCTCCGCAGGAGAAGATGAGCAAAATGACGTCTACCTCGTCGCTAAGTTCAGCTTTCTTCTTTGCAGCATAAATACAATTTTTTGCGGCATCCATAAAAACGCGTATGTCCTCTTGAGATGTCATTCGCAAGAGTTGCAGATCCAAAATTTCGTCCAAATGGGCAGAGAAGATTTTTCTGTTATTTTCATACCGCTTGTAAATTAAATCCCAGGCCAATTCATAATTTGCAGCATTGTAATAATAGTAATAAGAATATCCAAGACCGTTTAATTCTGGAGCGTCTGCTCCGTTGTGTTTATTTATTGAGAATGAATCTTATTTGTTCACGTTGGGTTCAGCTAACCCGAAACGTGCAATGCTTATATCTATGTGCTTATATGTATATATGTATAAGTAAGTTGGTATATACATATGTATGCAGAAGGCATGCATATGTTATGTATGGTTTGACCACTTGAGCTGCAAAGTGCATGCTCAGCGTTCCCACGCGCCGCGATCGGCTTGTGTATAAGCGATAGATCGTATTGCTTGTGCGCTGGACCGTTTATGTTATTCTAAGCGGTCTTTTAATGTACTTTGGGCATTTGTATATTTGTATTTATTATGACAAAGTGTCACAATGTATTAACGGATTGTTATACCCTTTGATTTATGATAATGGTAGGGTAGATATGCTACACCTCCCTTTTTAAAGAAATGACGTAAACTTGTAGTCATTTAATGTTAGTGTTAATATATTGTATTTAATTTTTAAAAAGAAATTAATTTGTTTCTTATTATAAATTTATGTATTGAAAATGTTTTTATCTCTTTTTTTTTTAAACCTTTGTGTTCATGGACAATTTTTTTTTTATTTTTAATATATTTGAATTTACGTTTTCTTTCATTTTTAATTTTCTTAGAAGAATTAAAATTTTTTTTTTTTTTAATTTTTTTTTTTTGAGTTGATTAGACCCCTTTTTTTCATGAAACGTTTCATTGAATATAAATTTTTAGCCAATCCTTATGTACTTCTGGTTTCTTATTTTTACTATCTTTAATAAAAATGTTGTCATTATTTTCTATTTTCTCCACTATATATGGTCCTAAATATACTGGGTCTAATTTGTGCCCTGTTTCGTTTCTTATAAGTACAGGGTTGCCCATATTCGACGGACCCATGTTTTTTTTTAAAAAAATCAAAGAAAAAAATAAAAATTTGGCGGTTGGCAATCTTAATTATTTAATTTGTTCCAAGTAGATTTTTTTACATCAATTTTTGAATATGATATCTCTCAAATGGACGCCTCTGGCGTTGATGGCGTATTGTGCCCTTTTTGCAGCATTTTCCATCGTTTTCGCCAACATTTCGGCCGGAATAGCGGCTATTTCTTCACGAATGTTGTCCTTGAGCTCTTCTACGGTCCTTGGCTTGTTAACGTAAACCTTTGACTTCAAATATCCCCACAAGAAGAAGTCAGGCGGCGTCAAATCGGGCGAACGCGGTGGCCAGTCCAAATCACCACTTTTCGACATCAAACGGCCCGGAAACAATTTCTTCAGAAAATCGATTGTTATGCGACTTGTGTGCGGTGGAGCGCCGTCTTGTTGAAACCAGAACTGCCTCATACGCTTTCGACGAATAATTGGCATCACAAAAATTGGTCATCATGTCGCGATAACGCTCCTGGTTGATGGTAACAGCATGGCCATTTTCATTTTGGAAGAAAAACGGCCCAATGACCGTTTTCGCACTAACGCCGCACCAAACTGTGACTTTTTCGTAAATACGGCAATTTTGCTTATTTACGGTCCCATTCAATGTGAAATGGTAATTTTTTAAAAGCACGTTGAGTTTTCACAATTGACTTGTTCTGTTGAATGTAAATTTCAACTATTTCAGAGCGCTCGCGTGGCGTGTATTGTTCCATGGTAATCTGCTTGGACTGACGCTTCAAACGCGGTATGTCATTAAGCGATCTGACATCTCTGTCAAAAGTTATGGCGTTGCCAGATGGGTCCGTCGAATATGGACAACCCTGTACTCTGTCTCCTACTTTTAATTCAAAATTTTTTGTTTTTTCATCATATGCTAGTTTCCTATAAGCCTTGGCTTTTTCTAACATAATTCTAGCTCTTTTGTATGCTATTTCTAATCTAAACTTTATTTCCTTAGAATAGTCATCTAAATTATAAATAGGATCTATGTAATTAGTTTTGTTTAATTCTATGAACTGTTTTGGTAGTCTGCCAAATACTAGTTCGTATGGACAATACTCATGCGTTGCTGATGGTGTCGTGTTGAAGCAATAGGTGAAATATTGAATCCAGACGTCCCAATCAGTTTTGTCTGCAGAGATGTATGAACGAATGTATTCATTAAATGTTCGATGACTTCGTTCTATTGTCCCTAATGTTTGATGATGATATGCAGTAGAGGTGAGATTCTTGATCTTCATATACTTGCATAAATCTGTTAAAATCTGGTTTTTATACTCTGTTCCCATGTCCGAGATGAACGTCTTCATTGGACCAAACTTGAGTATGAAATTTTCGAATATAGCTTTTGCGACATTGTTTGCGCTTTTGCTTTTTATTGGAATGGCTACTAAATATTTTGTAAGGTCACATATTAATGTGACTATGTATTCATTGCCATTTTCCGATTTAGGTAGCGGACCAACTGTATCCACTATCACTATGTCGAAAGCATTCAAAGGTGTTTCTGTGAGAGTCAAAGGAGTTTTTGTGTGCGTCTTTGTTTTAGACACTTGGCATTTTTGACATCTACGTACGTACTCTTTTATATGACGTGTCATATTTTTCCAGTAGTAGTGTCTTTTTATTTTCGATAGCGTTCTTGGTATGCCGCTATGACCTCCTTGAATTGGGTCGTCATGGTAGTTAGACAGTATTTGTTTTATCTCTTTTTCATCTTTTATTTGGGTCACCGGCTGGAGTAGCGCTACTCTTAAAGATTTCAATATTTTATTGCCCATATTTTTAAAAGAATCTATTGAAACTGATTCAAAGATCTTTTCGCTCGGTGCCACTTTGAGTTGGCTGATTTTTAATATACCGGCCTCTTTTTCGAGCCTTTGGAAGAACTGACCTAAGTCGAGAATTCCATTAGTATATAAATCGCTAACTTCAATTCTTGCGATAATTTTATTTCCATGTTTAAATAAACATTTAGATTCTGTTATGCGCAAGGTCACTACTTTTCGTACTTCATCATTTGTAATGACTTCATGTACGCTGGGCTTAGATGCATTTTTATGACTTTGTCTTGGCAGAAGTTCATAATTTTCTGACTGTACAGTTTTTATTTTGTCTACTTTGTCGCCTGGTAGTGACTTTCAGGACTTTATGTTGCATATCTTTGAGTTCTTTTAAATTAATACGCGAAAGTGCGTCTGCTACAAAATTATCTTTCCCCTTTAGGTATTCTACCGTGAAGTCGTATTCTTCAAGCTCTTGTCGCATGCGAGTTAATTTCGAACTGGGATTAGTCATAGAAAAGAGATATGTCAATGGTCTGTGATCCGTTTTAATAGTAAAGTGTTTGCCATAAATATATGGTCTAAAATGGGTAATAGCCCAATGAATTGCCGCTAACTCTTGTTCTGTTGTGCTCTTATTGCTTTCCCCTTTTGTAAATGAACGAGATGCATAAGCTATTGGGAGCTGAATTCCGTCACGGTTCCGAGTTAGAACCGCTCCGCAAGCTTGTTTACTAGCATCTGTTATAATGCAAAATTCTTTGCGAAAATCAGGATATTGTAGTAATGTGGGGTGCATAAGCTTTTCTTTAAGGTATTAGAATGCGTTTTGGCATTCATTTGACCATTCTTTTTACATAATCTAGTTATGTGCCGGGAATAATCGGCGAAGTTTTTTATAAATCGACGATAATAATTGCAGAATGCTACAAATCGTCTCGCGCTGTCCGCATCATGAGGGACAGGATAATTTTTGATGACGTCAAATTTCTTGTCGTCTGGCAATACTCCTTTGTTAGTGCATTTGTGACCTAAGAAAGTCACTTCATGCATGAAAAATGAACATTTTTCTGGATGCAACTTTAGGTTATATTTCCTACACGTATTAAAAAACATCAGTTAAGTTTTTAATCATGTGTTTTTCGGAACATCCTATCACCATTAAGTCATCCATATAAAGGAATGCCTGGTAGGGTTTCTAAACCTGAGAATGCTATAGTCATCATTCTTTGAAATGAATTTGGTGCTATATTTTTTTTTTTTTTTTTTTTTTTTTTTTTTTTTTTATTTTATATATATATATATATATATATATATATATATATATATATATATATATATATATATATATATATATATATATATATATATATATATATATATATATATTTTTTTTTTTTTTTTTTTTTTTTTTTTTTTTTTTTTTTTTTTTTTTTTTTTTTTTTTTTTTTTTTTTTTTTTTTTTTTTTTTTTTTTTTTTTTTTTTTTTTTTTTTTTTTTTTTTTTTTTTTTTTTTTTTTTTTTTTTTTTTTTTTTTTTTTTTTTTTTTTTTTTTTTTTTTTTTTTTTTTTTTTTTTTTTTTTTTTTTTTTTTTTTTTTTTTTTTTTTTTTTTTTTTTTTTTTTTTTTTTTTTTTTTTTTTTTTTTTTTTTTTTTTTTTTTTTTTTTTTTTTTTTTTTTTTTTTTTTTTTTTTTTTTTTTTTTTTTTTTTTTTTTTTGTCCGAACACATCGCTGTACTTGGTGCAGAGTTCTGTAGTTGACTTTTGAATTGTTCTGGAAAATTTTTCTTTAATTTTAAAAGTACTTGTTCGCTTCTATATTGTGGATTAGTGTTATGAACGTCGTAATCTGTAAAACTTTCAAATTGGATATTGTTTACTTTGACCAATTGGTCGAAATTAGTTGTGTTTAGAAGGCGAATGTATGCATGTTTGGATGCTGCTATTTGTATTTGCAACATTAATTCCGTTATGTATTTCTTGATTAGGAACAAATATATAATCATTTACTGTGTTAATGTCTATTTTTCGTATAACTTGGGATCTGGCTGGCAGAAGAACTGTATTGTTGCCAGCACTATATGTTATCGGAACATAAATAGGATAATTCAAATTTTGAGGTCTAAGTATAAACCAGTCTTCACTTGGTTTGAATCTACTTGACAATTGAATTTTTTAATAAAGTCAATGCCTATTATTCCATCACACGGTATCGAAAACTCTGGTCACCAATGAAATTCGTGTGGAATAATATATTTTGTTGACTGAAGTTCTATTGAAGTTGTTCCTTGAGATTTTATTACACCTTGGCCTATGCCTTGGATGTTTATAATTTTTCCTTTTTGAATTTTGAAGTCATCTGAATTTATCTTTAAAAGTGAGAAATCTGCACCAGTATCTATTAGGAATGTGAGTTTATTTTCAGTTGAATGATTAATATATTAAGACTCTAATTGATGGAATGAACCTTTGCATTTACTGGTTGTTTCCTGAAGGGTTCTGAGAGTTTTCCGGCATATTTTGCGCCACTCTCACATTGTTGTTATTATTGCCTTGATTGGAGTTACCTCGGCCTCTTCCTCGATTTTGGCCTCCTCTTCCTCCACGGTTATTGTAATTATTGTTGTTGTTGTTGTTAGCGCCTCGGTTGTAATTGTTGTGGTTGTAATTGTTGTGGTTGTAATTGTTGTGGTTGTAGTTTCTGCCACGATTATAACCTCGGCCTACTCTATTATTGTTGTTTGCACCTCGTTGATAATACATGACAGTGTTACTTCTGACCTGTTATCTCCGTGCAGCTATTCACAAATTTGGAAACGGCATCATTCATATTTGTGAATGTGCCTGCCTGCATGATAAGTTTTACCTTATCAATTGAACAATTCTGGGTCATTGCTTTTACAGCTGTTGTAGTGCTGTATTTGTTTGCAAGTGATTGGCTTAGACCTTTATTGATATAGGCGCCTTCAAGGGCCTTTGCCAGTTTTTCCACCTCTTGGGTGTATTGGTTAGCCGTTTTATTTTTCTGTTGCAGATTAAAAAGCTTGGCAGATACAACTTCTACCGATTCTTCTTTTACTGCATTTGATAGTTGCGTAATGATTGCAGCAATTGTCTGCTCATTACTTATTAGATTTCTCGCATGGTCTTTTAGCTTTGTTTTTATAAGGCTAATGGCTGTTAGCTCATGTGTGCCTTTTAAGGTTTCTAATAGGTTCAAAGAATCTAGAAAACTTTGTAGATTTTCCGGCCTACCGTCAAACTCTGGTATCAGAGATGTGGCTAGCTTGATAAATTCTACAACTGTTTGTGCCATTTCAGTGATTGTTATTTCCGGTTTTGTTTCGATTGGATCGCTTTCTTCTAGTGTTTCAATGTCACTATCAGATTCAGCGTCGCTTTGTTGAATTGATTCGTCTAATTCTTTTAATTGGTCGGGATTAAACTCCGCCAATTGATTTAGTCTTTCTGGTACTTTTATCTGAATATGTCGCCTATTGGTGACAGTAATCAATCTTGTGTTCAGTGATTTTATTACCCTTAAACATTTACTATTGTGCTCAGGTGTGAATTTATTTTCATACCTATTTACTAAGGTAACCATATTATTGTATTCCCTTACTAATATTTCTATATGGTTTTTTAGTGTTTCCGCTTTTATAACTGCATCTTTATTGATGCATTTGTAAGATTTATCAAATTTGTAACGAAATGAGTCTATTTGTTTCGCAATTTCGTTCCTTTCCATTCTTTTACTGGAATTTTCTTACTTTTTGTAAGCGTACTAACCATGTAGTTGCTATACCTAAATTTTCTGTTTTCTTCTTATTCATTTTTAGATCTTATCGAAGTTGTTCGCCCTACTTATGTATCTTTTCTTAATAATTTTATTATGCTTAACATAGATTGTAAGCAGAAATTGTAAAACTGACACTATCGTGATAATTAATAATAGGATCCACAACGATTGTATATCGTCTGTGTGATCAATTATTTTGACGTTGTTTACAACGTTGGCAGTATTATCTTTTGCCTCACTAGAGTCACTAAACCACCCCATTATGTAATTTAATTGTTTTTATATATTCAATGAAAAAAATTTTTGGTGAGAATTTTTATGAAAAGATAATTTTTATGTTTTTTTTTTTTTTAAATCTATCATTTGACAAATGTTTTATTGCAGCTGAGTATATAGATACCCAGCGCCAGAGACATGAAAATATTAGTTGTTATAGAATGTGGTTGGCTCACATTTCGGTTTACATTTCATTTATTTAGTTTTTTTTTTTTTCTCCAACCACATTTGTTAGTATAAAGCCTATCAGTGATTAGTATTTTTCAAGCAGCGGTTTCCCACATCGGCTTGAGATTAGAACTTAATTTTAAGGCAAATTGGGGCATTCGCAATTATGCAGCCCGTTTGCGTTGTTTCGCACCAATGCGAAGCTGCTTATCTAGTTGTTGAAGACGCTCTGTGTAGCGTTGTCGGTCTGAGTCATTTTTGGCCAACTGGATCATTTCCTTGACCAGTCGCCGTTGCTGCAGGAGTTTCACTCTCTGTCCACTCCTTTTGTGTTTCCGGATCGACTTTTTTTCCTGTCGAGCCCGGTACTCAGCTATTGTGAGTGGGCGTGGTCCATCGGCTGGATTTGCCTGCAAGGCCTCTTGCAACGTCGGCAAATCCCTTTGTTAATAGGAACAGCTGTCTCGATGTTGGGCTCCTCTGCCATCAATTTTGTGTGTTCCTTTTTTCGTTGTCGCTGCTGCTGTTGTTGTCTAGTTAATTAGTAATTAGTATAATTATTCATTTTCTGTTGTCGCTGCTACTGTTGTTGCTGGTTAATTATTGAGTTTATTCCCGTGTCGCTGCTGCTGTTGTGTGTTTTGCATTTTTTAATATGTGGTTTTGTTGTTTGTTTTAAATGTTACATATTTGCCCCTTGAACTGGGCATTATTCACTTAACGCAACTGCAGCCTGTGACTTTTGCCACGGTCGCCATGTAATAATCGTAATAAGAATATCCAAGACCGTTTAATTCTGGAGCGTCTGCTCCGTTGTGTTTCTTTATTGAGAATGAATCTTATTTGTTCACGTTGGGTTCAGCTAACCCGAAACGTGCAATGCTTATATCTATGTGCTTATATATATGTATAAGTAAGTTGGTATATACATATGTATGCAGAAGGCATGCATATGTTATGTATGGTTTGACCACTTGAGCTGCAAAGTGCATGCTCAGCGTTCCCACGCGCCGCGATCGGCTTGTGTATAAGCGATGGATCTTATTGCTTGTGCGCTGGAACGTTTATGTTATTCTAAGCGGTCTTTTAATGTACTTTGGGCATTTGTATATTTGTATTTATTATGACAAAGTGTCACAATGTATTAACGGATTGTTATACCCTTTGATTTATGATAATGGTAGGGTAGATAGGCTACAGCAACGCTCTGGAGTAAATGGCCTACTACCTTTGTAGCTTCTCCCTTGAGATACGACTTCAGATAATTGAACTTCTGAACCTCGTTGATATCCGCATTATTGTGTATAAGTTGCTCGTATAATTGGCGGAATGGCAGCCACTCGTCTGGGTTTTCTGAGAATTGCGGTATTTGCATAATTGGTATAGATTGCACAGCTGCCAAGGTCGAAGTTGGCCTTGAATCCTTTAGATCTTGCAGACGCTGCTTTCTTTCCAGTCTTTCCAACATCGCTGTGGCCTTAATCCTCATCTCGATAATGTTATCGGTGTCAACCTCATTGAGTTTGTATACGGCCAATACCGATTTGTGCTTTTCGTCTAGCACCGTCATCAAAATTTTAATTCTTGACATGGGCTCCACAATATCGTAGATGTCCATTTCCGCGAAGCTTTCCCTAGCTTCATGAATAGCCAGCTCCACTTTTTCCAAACAGTTATTCAGTTGAGTAACTATTTCATCGTCTACTGGGCTTGTAGATCGAATGCTGTCCGTATCTATCTTCCGAGGCGAGACTGTTTTCCTTGTCCGGTGTATCTGAATTGCTTTTGATACCCCGGCCCCTTCATCGTCTTGACCTCTCAAATCGACCTTAAAACTTTGGTCTATCTTCTCAAATACCCTTTCATTGTAGTAATGATCGAGCACTCCAAATTTGAGCAATGATGAGTTTCTGAAGATCCCTGTTGATCTCCACCTGCGATTTCATTAGTTCCAGCACTTTTTCGAACAGCATTTTTAATTTTTTTTTTGTTGGTTATGCGTTTGATTTTTGTTTTAATTGGTCTCCAAGTAGACCCTGTTGTCTTAATTTACAGTTTTAATTAAAACCACTGTTTCGGTTGTCTTAAGCCACGGAAAACGCTTAACTCTTCACTGACTTACTAGTCTTTCAAGTAAATCTTGTCGGTTCGAAGGACCAAAAAATGTATAGAATTATACACTTTAATTGAGCATGCTTGTAATGTAATGTTTGTACTGACTCGCTCTTGCGAGCGATCCTTCTTTTATTGCATAAAAATCAACCCTTAAATCTAACTTATCTATTACTTCGTTTGTAAGACGTAGCATATGTATGTTTATGTGCTTGTGCGTTGGTAATAACCATATGCACACATATGTGCCGGTCTAGGGGGAGGGGTGCATCGCTTGTGCATCTTAAAGGGTCCCTATGCGTGGGGTTAGATACCCTTGTCAAATGCCTATTAATATTTATTGTTCAACCATAAACATTGACTTGTTTATGGTCTCCGTCAGGGTCGTCATGTTTGATCATTGACATGTTTATCAGCTACGTTACTTATGTTCGTGGGATCGTGGTCGGGTCTCGTAGAGCCATCTTTGTTCAATTCCGAACACCCATACAATAGCTAATAACTCCCAAAAATGATTTTATTTTTTTCTGAGTTTTTGGAATTGGTAATTTGTTTATGGCTTTGACTTTGTCTGAATTTGGTTTTACACCATCTGGACCTATTATGTGACATAACCCGGGTTTTCATGTTTGGTGTTAATTTCGTGCTTAACCATACTAGTGAATGACAATAAAATTTTTTAGTAAGTTTAATAGTTTTGTTTTTTCTTCTTCCTTTAGATGATCCACTCTGTAATCTTGTCCAGTGGTGATTTCGATGCTTATCGCATAATTTATTTCTTTTGTATGATCTCCAGCTTGAAGACATGTTCTGAAATTTTTTTCTGCATTTGAATCTAAAACGACATTCTGTTTGTAAATGATATTTCGCTTGCTACTGGTATTCCCGAGATAAAATCAGTAATAGCACCGTTTGCCATTAATAAATTTCTGCCTAACAGCATATCATAGTGAGGTGAAATAAAGTGAGGTTAATAAAAAATATCTGGTTTTGTATAAAAAGTTTATTTGGTGCAGTAGATACATAATGAACGGAAGTTAATTTTGTGTGAGCTGGTAAGTTAAGAAAATGTACTCTCATCACATTTCTTGATGAACCTGTATCAATCAGAAACCTTTAGCGTCTGCTGTTTATCATGATTTCTATCTAGGAATTTGTCCCGAGGCATTCATTTGAAAATTTTCGAGATTAATAATATCGCTTTTATCTGGCTGATAGTCGTCCTGTTCTTGATGGCCATTACATTCTGTTTGTTGATAATGTTCATCAACCTGTATTTTTCGAGAGTCTCTATAATTTTCCCTCATAAGTTTAAGAGGTTGATTTGGTATTGTACCAAGTTGGTTTTGGGTATTTTGATTATTATTGTTTGGGTTGTTTATTTGCCCTTGTTGTAAATTCTGTCTAAATTTCTGTAAGAGACCTTTATTTTGACCTGAACTGATATTAGTCTGTCTGTTCGAAGGAGGCTGTGAGTAAGTTTGGTTTGGTCTGTTTGAGTAATTACTCTGTGCTTTATAATTGGGATTATATTGGTTAGTAGGCTGGGGATGAGTGTTTTTAGTAAGGTTAATGTTATTATTAAATTCTGACTTCTCCTTTTTCCAAGCGTCAGAAAAATCTTTTACGGGGAAAATTTGGTTTTTCATTCTATCAACTTGAAAATCGATTTTTAGCAAAGTTTAGAGAAAACAAGTAAGGGCGTTGCAGTCGAGTTTCCCGACCACAAAATACCCTGTTCATTTGTTTTCATTTATTTCTTTGTGACAAAATGTCATCCTAAATGTAGGCAACACTTTTGGTAGTCCTGGCCAACAACTGGGGGGGATGCTCTTATCAGCTCAACTGTTTCGCTTATAACTCCGGTGTTTTTTGTCCGATCTGATTGTACTTTTCAGAATACATAGATATTGGGCCTAGCTTGATGTATACTAAACCACGAGGCTCTAACTTGAAAATTGTGGATCTGACGGTTGTTTAGGTCTAGAATTTCTAGAGGAGGTCTTGGTTATTTGGGGATAAAAGGGGGACGGGTGGGAATTTTCCAAATCTGAAACAAACTTGATCTGCGTACAGCATAAATCTACCTTCGTGCAAAAATTTGTGGCTCTATCTCTTATAGTCTCTGGGATCGACGCGTTCATACCGACAGACGGACGGACAGACGGACAGACGGACAGACGGACGGACGGACGGACGGACGGACGGACGGACGGACGGACGGACAGAAGGACAGACGGACGGACGGACAGACGGACAGACGGACATGGCTATATCGACTCGGCTGTTCATGCTGATCAAGAATATATATACTTTTTGGGGTCGGAAAATTTTCCTTCTCCCTGTTACATACATTCGCACAACTTCATGATCCCCCTTTTCCCATTTTCAATGGGAACAGGGTATAAAAATGGACACGTATTTCCCGAAATGAGCCCACAAAAAAAATTCCCGGAAAATTCGATTTGCAAAAATATATTTTTTCATCCGATTGACGATAACGATAACGAAAATTCAACAATTACAGATTACTATTTATGCTTTCGAAAAATTCAGCCCCATGGGTGGAATATTGGTTGTCAAGGTTGAAACGAAGTTCAGTTCCCATCGATAAACTCAAAGCGGATTTACCCACAAAGTTCAATAACACAGTTCGACAAAATCAAACTTTTGGAAAAAACCCGGGATGAGACCTGAAAGCATCGCCTCATACCCAGATTCTCAACTGTACCCTAGGATCGCGTTATATGGGTACTTTTGTACTAGCAACACACAGCGACAACAATTTTAACTTAGCATTCAATGGTACAAGATAAAAACCTACAAAGTTCAGCAAACATAGACAGGGTCATTGGGAACGTAATATCAAAAAATCGCGTTATTCGTACAATTGGTTAAGATACCTTCAGAAGGGGTCAACCCTAAATTCTGGAATATCTTTAAAACCGCACGGTGGATTTTTATTTAAAACTAAATTTATGATGGCACAATAAGCTATTTCGTGGGCCTAAGAGAGGTTACTCCTCAGCCAAAAAATCGCGAGATGGAGTACCATTTAATGATCCACCCACAACCCACGCAATATAGGGCCACTAACTAGACTAAAAAATAGACCGAACTGAGTTTTCAGATTTTCTTACGGAGCATTTTTGAGCTGACTACGAGCATTTTTGTACTAGCAATTGACTAACGGCAACATTGACCATTTAGGGTATTAACTGCTCCCAAAAATTATGAAATTAATCTAATGGTTAAATATCTCCATTACCAGCGGGAAAACAGATATCATCATTTAAAAACTTTAGTTCGAAGCATCTTAGTGTATCGCGGTTAGTCCATTAAAGCCCTTTTATAGTGAATTTGTTCTATTTTCTTGCTTGCAATGAAGCAAGTTACCTGAAAGATTAATAGCATAATTTTTGTGAAGCTGCTAATACCCTTAATGGTCACTGTTGTTCTAAGGCAGTTACTTGTACAAAAATACCCTTTGCCCGCGAACCAAGGCTATGTTGGAGACACCGAAATCGCAGTTTGGTCTATTTTAGGATCTACTTTATGACTAACATGGAGATGTTCGTAGGTGGATCTTTAAATGGTACTCCATCTCTCGGTTTTTTGGCTGAGGAGTAACATCTCTTAGGCCCACGAAATAGCTTATTGTGCCATCATAAATTTAGTTTTAAATAAAAATCTACCGTGTGGTTTTAAAGATATTCCAGAATTTAGGTTTGACCCCTGCTGGAGGTACCTTAACCAATTGTAGGTATAACGCAATTTTTTTTAATATTACAAACAAAAACAATAACTTTCGACTCGCGATAAAAGACTTTAATGGACATTCATAAGCACACGTGCTTATGTTGTCCAATAAAACACGTACAAATTCAGCAAATGAAAGGGCAAAGAACACTAACAACACCATGAGTCAGAGCAAACTCAATGCCCAAATGCAACAACAACAAGACGATCGCCGAATTACTATGCAGCGCAACAACGTTTATTTTGCAATTGTCTCTCCCAAGCCCACCAGCACGGCGACTGTAAGCTTTCAGACTACCAACGCGACGTGGAGCTTCCAATGCCCCATCTCCTCTTCTCAGCCCACGATGATGAACTTTTCGGCAAATGCAACAAAAAGTACGGTAACGCTTACTCCATCGCAATCATCCTGTACGAACTCAACAACAACAACAAGTATGCAGAACCCAGCGTCAACTCAGCACGCGCTCCCACTAACACATACATAAGTGATCACAACACCCACCACCCGTTCGTATGTGCAGACCGGCATCGATCGGTATTTAAAAATAAACAAACGAAAATTAGGCCCGCAAAACACAAAGAGCGGCAACACTCCAAAATTTAACAAAACAAGCGGTACGCCTGCGGACCAAGATCCCCTCACTGGGAATAGGTTCCAAATTCTTGCCAACCAGTCTGACGCTGAGGGTGAAGAAAAAGCTGCACGTGTCGCTAAACCAAAGCCTCCGCCAATCTACATTAGGGATACCAGCTGTACGGCCCTAGTAACAAAGCTTGTCTCGCTAATAGGCAATAATAACTTCTATGTGACATCCGTCAGCAAAGGCGACATACGCGAAACAAAGCTCCAAGTTAACACCGATGACGACTATCGCGCAGTCGAAAAATTTTTAAGAGCTGAAAATAAAAGCTACTACACCTACCAACTAAAAAGTAGCATATGCTTTGGAAGTAAAGGGATTTAAGGTCAAGTCCGTAATAAACTTAATTAACAGGGACAAAAAACCCCAGCCGCTTTTCAAAGTTGAGTTGAGCCCGGAAGACATAGCTCCTAACAAAAATGAAGTGCACCCAATTTACAATCTACCTTACTTATTGCACCGCAGAGTAACTGCAGAGGAACCGCACAAACGCACAAGTCCAGTGCAATGTACCAATTGCCAAGAATTTGGACACACTAAATCCTACTGCGCTCTGCGATCTGTTTGTGTGGCATGCGGAGAACTGCACAACACTGCCTCAAGCCCTGCAAACAATTAGGATCCATTAGTCAAAAAATGCAGTAACTGTGGAGGTAACCACACCGCAAACTACAGAGGTTGCCAAGTATACAAAGATCTGAAGAGCAGGATTACGCGCACGGAATTTGCTCGTTCCAATGGAATCCTTAATATGTATGTACCCTCGCAATCGACTCCTGGAGTCTTCTTCACAAAAGCTACAAGATCGTCTTTTGGCCCATCGACTACTACCCAAGGCGTTTCTTTCGCAAGCGTCTTGAAACAAGGAACGATTTTACACGAAACTCGAACTGAGCCGACTCTGCCAACAAAACATGTGGAGCAACCATCAAACCAAAGTAGCTTAGAAGCCATGTTTCTATCGTTACAACAAACCCTGAAAGATTTTATGGTGTATATGCAAAACGCAATGCAAAAACAGATGAGAATGCAAGGCCTTCTCATTCAACTGCTCGCTTCGCAACAACCCAAATAATGGCTCTCCTAAGAGTATCACTCTGGAATGCAAATGGCATTCCTCGCCACAAAGTGGAGTTATCCAAATTTCTCCAAGACAATGAAATCGACATAATGCTTCTTGCGGAAACTCATCTGACGGACCGATATAAATTCCTATTATCGGGATATGCATGGTAAAGCCCATGGCGGAACTGGTATCCTAGTCAGAAGCCGCATCAAACAATATCGACTATCGGGATATTCAGAAACCTACCTACAAGCCACATCGATATGCGTAGAATCTAAACGAGGCAATATCACTCTGTCTGCAGTTTACTGTCCCCTACGATTTACAATATCAGAAAAACAATTCCTAGATTTCTTTAATACATGTGGGCAACGCTTCTTCGCTGCGGGTGACTATAACTCGAAACATCCCCACTGGGGCTCCAGACTGCCTAATCCCAAGGGGAAGCAACTCTACAACGTACTCACGCGCGCATCAAACAAACTCGACTTTGTATCTCCGGGAGGGTCTACATACTGGCCAGCAGATCCAATGAACATACCCGATCTTATAGACTTTGCTATAACAAGAAAATTTCCACAAAACCTGGTAGCTGCAGAAGCCCTTGCAGACTTGTCGTCAGACCATTCTCCAATAATATTTACCCTTCTGGAGTGCCCTCAGATCAGACAATATCCTCGGAGACTGACTTCACACAGACCAAACTGGCTCAAATACAAAAAATATATCAGCAGTCACATCGAGCTGAGCCCGACCATAAACAGCGAAGTAGACATTGAAAACTCAGTAGAAGCCCTCACCTCTATCATTACTGCTGCTGCTCGTCATTCAAACCCTCAAACAACAACAATAACACCTAAGCAAGATAGTAGATTAACGAACAGCTACATAGACCGACTGGTGTCTGAAAAGCGGCGTGCAAGAAGAGAATGGCAGCACCATAGGTCGCCTGCGTCAAAAAATCGTCTGAGACTTGCGGAACGCATACTTCGCAAAGCACTCGAAGCGGAAGAGCAGCTAGCCCATACCAAAACTATCGCCTACAAGCACCAAATTTCCCATATGGAGAGCACATGCAAGCATAAAGCCACCTGCAAAGGTAGACACGCCTTTAAGGGACCAGAGTGGAAGTTGGGCCCGCAGTGACGAAGAGAAGGTAAATGTCTGTGCACTTCACCTTAGACATGTCTTCCAGCCAAATCCACCAATTAATGGCTATGCAATTCCATTGGTTTCCATCGCCGCAAAAACTGACCCAATCGAAGTTCATTCACTTGAACTAAAAAATGCTATCGGAGATCTACAACCCAGAAAAGCGCCTGGACATGATCTTATTACGCCAAAACTTTTTGAGAAGATCTTACTCCGTAAAATTGATTCCCATGCTCAAAATATTATTCCTTCACGCCAATTTGGGTTCCGAGCTAAACACGGGACTATTGAGCAAGTCAACCGCATAACTTCAGATATTCGGACTGCGTTTGAAAACCACGAATACTGCTCTGCCATTTTCCTAGATGTTGCCCAAGCATTTGACCGCGTATGGTTGGACGGTCTTACATTCAAGATAAAGACAATGCTTCCACCAAATACACACAAAGTCCTAGAAAGTTACGTCAGTAACAGAGTATTTACAGTTCGTCAAAATGAGTACACAACAGAAGAGTTCACCATAGGAGCCGGAGTACCGCAGGGAAGTGTTCTTGGTCCTTTCCTATACGTACTATACACTGCCGACATACCAACAGACTCTCGACTTACAATTAGTACTTTTGCGGATGATACGGCAATATTAAGCAGATCACGATGTTCAATTACCGCAACAAGACTTTTGGCAAGCCATCTTACCGACGTGGAAGAGTGGCTGGCCAACTGGCGTATTAAAATCAACGAGCAAAAGTGTAAACACGTGACGTTCACACTCAACAGAAGCACCTGTCCCCAGCTATCACTAAACGCGACTTTGATCCCGCAATCAAACGATGTTGTATACCTAGGTGTACACCTTGATAGACGGCTCACATGGCGCAATCACATAGACTCGAAAAAACTTCAGATAAAGCTTAAGGCCAACAGCCTTCACTGGCTAATTAACTCCCGTTGCTGGAATATAAAGTCTTACTGTACAAGAGCATCATAAAGAATGTGTGGACCTATACTCCATCACTGGAGCGCCATGGTACAGCCGTGGCTCTCGAAGTACGGGAGAGGGGGTGTCCAAAACTTTAAATAAACTTGATCTGCCTGCAAGTATAAGACGTTTTTGTCCTATACACGTCAAACCTCTGTCTCTTACAATCTGAGAGATCTGTGCCTTTAGACGGAATATCTCCGACCTTATAAATTATATATATTCTTGATCAGCATCAATAGTCGAGCCGATATAGTCATGCCCGTCTGTCCGTCCGTCTTTCTGTATGAACACCTAGATCTCAGAGACTAGAAGAGCCAGAGCCACCAAAATTTTAAATGTAGACTAGTATTGTCTGCACGCAGATCTAGTTTGTTTTATATTTTGTATTTTTAAATTTCGTCAATAATTCGGCAAACCATTGATTGGAACTTATGTTCCCGATGATGATACATGTAGTTGGTATTTGAAGCTTTTTTGCTCATGTTAAAGTTTTTGTACAAAAAATTTCAGATCTCAAAGATGGTACTTGTTATATTTGCAGGCAGATCAAGTTTGTTGTCAAAGTTTGCCACGCCGTCTCCCGCCACCACAAATTAGAAAAAACGTCATATCTCCCACGGTTTTGGTAGATAGATGGTTTGTGCCTTTTCGCATGCTTAGTAATCAGCACCATGTATCGATCTGCTGAAGGAATCAGAAAGATCGGAAGAGCGATAGTCGAGCTATAAGAAGAACAAATATTATAGTAAGGTTGTCAAAAAAGCCTTGCGGTATTTCCGCAAGCTTGTCTTTGCAAGCGCGTAGTTCTAGTTGTATTCGTCGCATCGGTTCACGCTAGAGCTTTTTGGAAAGCTCTTTTCACGCGCTAACACGTGTTTGATTTATTGTTGTTTGTTTTTAGTCGTTCGTGAGTTATAGCGTCGCAAACATGGAGCAAAATAAAGAGAAAATACGGCATATTTTACAGTACCACTACGATAAAGCCAAAAATGCATCTCATGCTGCCAATAAAATTTGTGCAGTTTATGGACCCGATACAGTTGCCATTTCCACCGCACAACGATGGTTTCAACGTTTTCGTTCTGGTGCAGAGGTGATCGAAGATGCGCCACTGTCCGGAAGGCCTGTCGTCGAAAATTGCGATAAAATCGCTGAATTGATCGAAAGAGACCGGCATAGTAGCAGCCGTAGCATCGGCCAAGAGCTGGGCATGAGTCATCAAACCGTTATAAACCATTTGAAGAAGCTTGGATTCAAAAAGAAGCTCGATGTATGGGTGCCACACGACTTGACGCAAAAAAACATTTTGGCCCGTATGGATGCATGCGAATCGCTTCTGAATCGCAACAAAATCGACCCGTTTTTGAAGCGGATGGTGACTGGCGATGAAAAGTGGGTCACTTACGACAACGTGAAGCGCAAACGGTCGTGGTCGAAAAGCGGTGAAGCTGCCCAGACGGTGGCCAAGCCTGGATTGACGGCCAGGAAGGTTCTTCTGTGTGTTTGGTGGGATTGGCAGGGAATCATCCACTATGAGCTGCTCCCCTATGGCCAAACGCTCAATTCGGACCTGTACTGCCGCCAACAACTGGACCGCTTGAATGCAGCACTCATGCAGAAGAGGCCATCTTTGATCAACAGAGGCCGAATTGTCTTCCATCAGGACAACGCCAGGCCACACACATCTTTGGTGACGCGCCAGAAGCTCCGGGAGCTCGGATGGGAGGTTCTTTTGCATCCACAGTATAGTCCGGATCTCTCACCAAGTGATTACCACCTATTTCTGTCCATGGCGAACGAGCTTGGTAGTCGGAAGTTGGCCACAAGAGAGTCCTGTGAAAATTGGCTCTCCGAGTTTTTTGACAATAGGGAAGCGAGCTTCTATAAGAGGGGCATTATGAAGTTGGCATCTCGTTGGGAACTCGTCATCGAACAAAACGGCGCATATTTGACTTAAATCGCATTATTATAACCAATTTTATGAACAATTGAAAATTCAATAAAAATACCGCAAGACTTTTTTGACAACCTATATATATGCTCGGCAGTATCGGTTGCAAAGCGATGGGCAGCACACCAGACACTCTATGACCTTTTTTGTCAGCATGTAGGGCTTCTTAATTAAATTGATCAGATACATACAAGTTTTGGGGGGTACAGAGTCTATTACTGTCGAGCTTGGCGGACTTTCTTAATTCACTTTTTCCAAATTCACTTAAATATTTGAAGTCGATTTGTGCGGACTAAGAATTAATTTTAGACCCATGATTTCTTGGTGAAAGATTCTTAGAATTGTGCCTAGTTTTGGATTTGGCTATAAGCTTTGGGCGAAAAAAAATCTGGCATTTGACACGGTGACTCACGAAATTCTATTAACCAAACTGGCTAAGTGTTATAATTTTTCTGGGACCGCAATTAAACTATTGCATTCTTACTTAAGCGGTAGAAGGCAGACTGTCATGGCACAATCAAAGACTTCTGATCTTATGGCTGTTAAACGTGGTGTGCCACAAGGACCAGTTTTGGGACCTCTTTTGTTTACTATATATGTTAATAATCTACCCAGCGTGTTATCTTCGTGCGAAGTCCACATGTACGCGGACGATGTCCAAATGTATAAAAGTCGTTCTTCGAATCAAATCTGTGATTGTATTAATATTTGTAATCGGGACCTGTGTAATGTTAGTGACTGGGCAAAGAAAAATGGGCTAGGGCTTAACCCGGTAAAATCGAAGTGTCTCGAGATATATAAGAACTCTATTAGCACTGAAAAACTGAATAAATTAAAAATAAATAATGTAGATATAGAGTATGTAGACAAGGCTGAAAATTTGGGATTCACATTTAACAAGACTCTATCATGGAGGTATCATGTCAACAGATCGGTAGGAAAACCATATGAACTCCTGCTGCAACTATCGATAACACAGCCATTCTTATCAAGCGAATCAAAAATGCGTGTAGCAAAAGCCTTCGTGACACTGGTCCTATTTTATGGAATAGAAGCATTTGGTAGCTGCGATACAGCTAGTCTGCATAAATTACGTGTAGCATTCAACAATATTGCTAGATATATCTTTGATCTTAGGAGAACAGATCACGTAACTGCTTTTGCAAATACAATTTTTGACCTTGAATTAAATTCTTGGATTACCTTTAGATTGTTAACACTTCTCCACAAAATAATAAACACAAAAGAACCCGCGTATCTATATGACATCCTCAGGTTTTCAAGCTCGAACAGAACCAATAACATTGTTTGCATTCGGTCCAAGCTCTCAAACTCCGTAAACATTTTTATGTACACGTATATCTTAAATGGAATCAATTACCGCATAATCTCAAAAATATCCAAAGCACATCACAATTTTATGAAAAACTAAAGGCACACCTAAAAACAAATTAAACTTAATAATGATTGAAAAGAGCACAAACACGAAACGAAAAACAGAACAATCTAAATTTATAGTAAATAAGTTCTTTGTCATTAGTTATTAAGAAAATAAATTGTATCAACAAATTGATTTAATAATTTTAGCATGTTTAGATATAAGTTTGATAAACATAATAAAATATCTATTGTGACTAGCGCATTATCAATAAGTTTTATACTTGTAGCGTTAGGATATTTCCAATGAATAAATACAAATTGAAATGTTAAATACAAAATCTACGCAGATTACATTAAAAAACTTACTTTCCAATATTTAATTAGGCAAAATTAATTGGGTGCATGAAAAAATGCATCTGAAATGGGAGTGTCACTTTCTTTTATCAGCTTGTCTTCCATAAATGACACTAAGAAGCCCAGAAATTGGTTATTGTAAGAATTGCATTAGGAACCTTATAAGTGAATCTGTGGTATTTCCACAGGTCCTATAAATAATTCCAAATTTTTTGCACTTTGCTTGACCATTTTACAAATATCATTATTAGTTATCCTAAACCAGAATGGTGACCGAATTTACCCAATTTTTGTAAACTCTTACACTTTAGCTAGAGATTTCGCTGAATTAGTGATGTAACCTTTTTCGATTTTGATCGATTTTTAAAAATGAAATCGATAATTTTACTGCTGGGTAAAAATCGATACATCGATTCAAGAATCAAGTTATTTACCATCTCTACTTTGTTCGGCTCTAGAATTATGGTTCTATAGTAATCCCAACAACACAAACAAAAAAAAAACCCAGCCACCCCAATTTTTTTTTCCAATTTTTTATTATGGCTATTTTATTGAAGTATTGCAGATAGATGAAAAACCCCCAAAGTTTTGTTTCCCTACCGTCAATAGATCTCCAGATAATCCGGAAAACACATAAAAAGTTTAAAAAATCATAACTTTTGAGCGGTGTAACGGATTTGATCGAATCGAAAACCTCTTTTGGTATTTTCTCGCAAGCTTCTCTACATATAACTGAATATAAAACAACTCCCATATTTCATTCGAATATTTTTTTTCAGATAGAGCATATTTGTGCATTCCGCAATATATTTCAAGATGGCAGAAAGCCGGAGAGCTCGGGAACAAATTTTTTTATATTTCCAATTCTCGGCGTTTGACTGATATTTCAAATGATATGGAATGTCCCATATGTAATATATATAAATATTAAGATATGAAAGTATTAGAAAATGTAGTCATACCCTAAGACCAGGGACACTTTTTCATTACGTTATTCACTATTTTAAAATTGGGTTGAATTGGGTGAATTGGGTACAGAGCAATAAAATAACAGTTTAAATTCTTCTAAAATTTTGTTGTCTATAGAAAGGTATATGAGTATGTGCCACCGTTCGGTGAGCCAAATGGAAACATAATAGCTTCTGGACACGAAGCAGGAGTACACTTAAAATATTTAACGGAGATGTTAAGCTTTAGGTCGAGATATTTATTTAAAGGCTGTCAACAAATTTGTAAACATATTATAAAGAGGCTTATTCATTAGGGCTGCCTAACAGAGAAAGCCTAAAAAAATTTCAAAATAAACTAACAACAACTCCGATTCGGTAGGAAAATTTTTATTTGCCGGTCCAGCCAGCTATGCCACGATTCACAGCCTGTTGTACTCAGAGTCGATATTCGAGCTAACAAAACTATTTAACAAATATACAGGCCTGTTCAGGTTTTCACTTACACTAAATTTGCTCGATTCCTGTTTTGGTTTTCGCGATAGAATTAATCGATTTGAATTCACATTGGAGCCTGTGATGTGGTGATGTCAGCCAAGGGGATGAAAGCCGTTTTTAGCTAGGGTATGAACCCACAGATTGGAATAAACCCACGGCTTAAATTTTGTTTGATGATGGCCAATGATCCTCTGGCCTGGGCTATCCAAAATGTAGTCTCGCCTATAGTGTATCGATATAGTGGTCCCCGGTACTCCAGCCAGATCGAAGGGAAAATCGTTGAAAATACACAAAAATGTTTCACCGTAACTGGTACTTCTCGAAGCCACCACTCCACACTGCAAAAAAATCCATTGGGTTTATCCTGGAACACAAAAATTTTACTCACCTCTTAGAAGATTTTGCACTTCTCTTATGTACATTTTTCTAAGCTTTGACTTTCAAAATTATCTCCGGCTTTTGCACTTCTGTCATCCGCCTTTTGCGCTCCACTGAGCCCTTGGAAACAGCTACCTGCCCACTATAAATCATCGTTCTATTTCGAAATTGGCCCTAACTTACTAACGCCGCTGTTCTACCGGGTGATCCCCCTACTCTCTGGCCATTTTCAACCACACCATTGGATAAAGCTTCGCTGCTCTGCCTCTCAGATTGAAAATACCTCTTCTAATCGACAGAGGGTGCTTCCATTGCAAGAACGGATAAAGTGTTAAAGTGTCTAAAGTGGTAAGTAGGCTAAATCGGCAAATCGGCTAAAGTGGCTGTTACTACAGCACTAGACTTAAGCCCATCGATATATGTATACATATATATAGAATTAACAGCATCAAAAAAAAGGCAAAACCCAAATGAAAACTTAAAAACAGAACTTAAGAATAATGAAGGTTCCGTAGACATTCAACACATGGTTTTATTTTCGATTATATTATTCGAGCAACAACATTATGAATTTGAACATTGATTTCTTGTCATATACTTGAGAAATACATTATTAAACCCCTCACTGTTTTTCTTTCACTATTTCGGAATATTCCTTGATGAGTGTTGTTATTTGGAAAGCCTGAAATTGAAAAGAATAAAGATTATTGTTGTATTACAAAAACAAGGTCGAAAATTAAGGTCGGTATAGTCCGACACGGAGCTCACTTGGACTGTTAAACCTATGACACTAACCACTTGAATAAAATGCCTTGATGCTAAATTTTTTTTTGTTTCACTTCATAAATTGAGCGTAAAACCCCACCAGTCGAATGGACAAGCTCGCACGCAACTCCGAGAGAGCGGCAGCTAGTAGAGAGAACCATAGAGCAGAGGCTATTCAGTGCCCGATCAACCACAAAATGAGAAGCATGGCTTGTGTAGAGCGATGTCATTTCGATTCAGTGTGTATCTTAAGCCAATGCACACATTGCTTTTGTCAAAATGGTAATTTTTGCCAAATCCAAATAATTTTTGGCAATCCACTAGCAGAAAGAAAGGCAGAATGGCATGCACCTGCTACCGAGTTCGCTTTTTATTTTTTTTATTTAAGCGATATATTTTGTATACTGCTTTCTTATTAAATTTGTTTAGATAATGTTTACTCTGTTATTTATATAATTACATATCCGTACATCGATCACAAATAAGTAAATTAAAGATTTAAGTCAGCTTATGGTTTATTAAATACCATGTGAATGGTTTGATGATGATCTTAAGACTGAAGTACAATTTGTGGCTTATGCTCTATTTAAAGGGATAAAGACGCTGGCGTACGTGACAATGGGAATGAGAGATATGCAGAAGATATGCTGGCATCTTCTGAGTGGTCAGCTTAATTATTTCACAATTATTGTTATGATTACGGTTGGGTGCGGGCTTTGCTCAATTTTTGTTTATGCTTAACTCTTTTTTGTTTGATGATTTGATAAATGTTTCTTATGAGCCACAGTGGGTGAGAATATGGTAAAAATGGTAAGGCTTATACTGGATATGTCACTACTCCTCACGTAAAATAAAGCGTGTCCTCACGCGTATGAATAATACGATCTTTTATTATACCCTGTTCCCATTAAAAAGGGAGAAGGTGGATCATGAAGTTGTGCGAATGTATGTAACAGGGAGAAGGAGACATTTCCGACCCCATAAAGAATATATATATTCTTGATCAACATGAACAGCCGAGTCGATATAGCCATGTCCAGCCGCGGATCTAGGATTTGCCTTTGGGGGGGGCTAAGGGTGCTCAAGAACATTTTTTTTAAAACGAATCATGAATTTTATTTGTACTAGCAACACCCAGCGACAACAATTTTAACTTAGCAGTCAATGGTACAAGATAAAAAACTACAAAGTTCAGCAAACACAGACAGGGTCATTGGGAACGTAATATCAAAAAATCGCGTTATTCGTACAATTGGTTAAGATACTTTCAGAAGGGGTCAAACCTAAATTCTTGCATATCTTTTAAGGCGCACGCTAAAGTTTTCTTAAAAACTAAATTTATGATGGCACAATGGGCTATTTCGTGGGCCTTTGAGATGTTACTCCTCAGCCGAAAAACCGCGAGATGGAGTACCATTTAATGATCCACCCACAACCCACGCAATATAGGGCCACTAACTAGACTAAAAAATAGACCGAACTGAGTTTTCAGATTTTCTTACGAAGCATATTTGCGCTGACTACGAGCATTTTTGTACTAGCAATTGACTTACGGCAACATTGACCATTTAGGGTATTAACTGCTCCCAAAAACTATGCAATTAATCTAATTGGTAAATATCTTCATTACCAGCTGGAAAACAGATATTTGCATTTAAAAACTTTAGTTCGAAGCATCTTAGTGTATCGCGGTTAGTCCATTAACGGCATTTTATTGTGCACTGGTTTTATTTTCTTGCTTGCAATGAAGCAGGTTACCTATGAGATTAAGGGCATAATTTTGGTGAAGCTTGTAATACCCTAAATGGTCAATGTTGTTCTAAGGCAGTTGCTTGTACAAAAATAATCATTGCCCGCCAACCAAGGCTTAGTTGGAGAAGCCGAAATCGCAGCTTGGCCTATTTTTGGATCTACTTTATGACTTACATGGAGATGATTGTGGGTGGATCTTAAAATGGTACTCCATCTCGTGGTTTTTTGGCCGACGAGTTCCATCTTTTAGGGACGTGCACTAGCCCATTGTGCCATCATAAACTTAGTTTTTAATCAAAATCTACCGTGCGGTTTTAAAGATATTCAAGAATTTGTGTTTGACATCTTCTGGAGGTACCTTAACGAGTTGTACGAATAACGCGATTTTTTGATATTACGTTGCTAGTGACCCTGTCTGTGTTTGCTGAATTTTGTAGATTTTTGTTCTGAACCATTAATAACTAAGTTAAAATTGTTGTCGCTGGGTGTTGCTACTACAAAAGTGCCCATAGAACGCGAACCTAGGGTACAGATGAAAAACTGAGCGATGCTTACAGAAGCGCCTTCTGTTAGAATTTAAGGGTCTCATCCCGGGTTTTATTTTATACTGTGTTATAAGCCTTAGGATAAGTTCACAATTCTTGATATCTTAACGTACGCCCGTTCGCGCTTGCTCCTGTACCGACTCGAAGTGTTCGCTCAGTTCCTAGTGCCCGTCTGCCTTCGTAGTGCTATTCGCTTCGACCTCGCAGGACTTTTGCACTATCCACCGGCTATCGTTGACCTCCTTGCCAATTGCCGTCGAGCCAATCGCTTCCCCTTTAATATATGGGACGCAGGCTCCGTTCCGCTGCTCCAAGCAGGGCCTGTGCGATTCCAGATTCCGTTATGAGTCCCAAACGGGGCCTGTCTCGCTTCCTCTGCCGCTGCTGCTGTCGTAGTAACGGGCCCCTTTGCTGCTGCATCGCGGCTTTGCTCTGCTATTGCTAGGCCGCTGTTGCTAGTCCGGGGCTTCGATCCCGTTAGTGTTGCGCTCCTCACCCAATCCCAGCATGCCGCGTCATCTCGCTTGCTGTGCAGTCGAAGCAGGGCCTTTGCCTTTCTGGCCACGGCCCTCTTCTCTCCAATTCTCCACTACAACTCTCTTCCTCTCTTTCACCTCTTTGAGAGAGCTTTACCCAATTCGCCGTGGCTACCCTGTAATTACCCGCCTGTGAGGAGTTACTCCTCACAATAGAATGAAAAAACAATTTTAACCCGTAAACTATTTTTTCTGACGCTTTTCCGGGAATTTTCCGGCCCTACGGTCCAATTTTCCAACATCGGAAAATGACTTCTGAATTTGTTTCACTTACTATCGTTACAAACCGAGTTTTAAGTCAATCGGGAGAAAAATAGTTGTAAGTATGCTAAATTTTCGGATAATTTTCAGACCCAAGGGGCAAATTTTCCAACATCGGAAAATGATATCTCAATTTATTCCACATATTACTGTTACAAACCGAGTATAAAGTCAATCGGGAGAAAAATAGTTGGTAGTGTGCAGAAATTTCCGGGGTTTTTCAGAACATATGGTCAAATTTTCCAACATTGCCAAATAACATCTCATTTTATTTCACATACTATTCCTACAAAATAGATTTTTGCATGTCGAATTTTCCGGGAATTTTCCTCGTGGGAGGATTTTCCGAAATCAGGAAAACGCTTGTCACATTATTTCGAGTACTTTGCTTACAAACCGTGTTTCAAGTCAATCGGATGAAAAATAAAATGTTCCCCATTCAAACTTTTCCGACGCCTTTCCGGGTGGAATATTCCAAAACCCCGTCTTAGTACTTACTTTCAGCATAAGACAGAACTACTGTAAAAAATTCAGCTTCCTATCTCTTATGGTTTGGGCTGCGCGACGGTCACCAGTCAGTCAGGCTTAACAAATTTATATACAGTTTAATTGCCTATGAAAAATAAAATGTTTCTTTATTTTGCTCATCATACTCTGTACCGGAAGTACGTAGAGTATGATTAGTTTGAGCAAAAGTATGTAACAGCCAGAAGGAAGCATTTCCGACCCCATAAAGTATATATATTCTTGATCAGCATCAACAGCCGAGTCGATATAGCCATGTCCGTCCGACCGCTCAGATGTCAGAGATGGTAAGAGATTGAGGTTTGACTTGTATGGGACAAAAACTTCTTATACTTGCAGAGAGATCAAGCTTATTTTCAATTTTGGCCACGCCCCCTCCCGCACCCGCAATTGGGAAAAAAGTCAAATCTCCCAAAGTCTTGAAAAGAGATGGTTCGTACCTTCTAAACATTTTTAGTAATCAGGCTAAAGGAATGATGAAGATCGGATCAGAAAAGACTGTTCGCTGCTGCAGCTCAATAGCAGCGCTGCTTTCAGCTGCTACTGCAGTATCATAATTTATGATGAGCGCATAATTTCGTTGGTACAGAGTTTCTTATAGACGGGCTTGACCAACTTTCTTTCTTGCTTTTAGATTGGTTATGCTTGTAGTAGGGTGGGTGGGAGTAGGAGGCAAGGGTGAATGTCCAATCATGACCAATCTTCTTACCACATTTTTTAAATGTGTTTTAAGAGCCTTGGTGAAAATTTTAGCCCTCTGCCTCCACTAGAAGTATTTTTGGCCACACTTCCATACAAGCAGAACCTGTGTGCGTTGGTAAAATTCGGGTATATGATTGCTGCCTTTATAAAGGAATATAAGGATTTTAGCCACATGTCTCTAAACAATCTGCATCACCTCAGTATTTTTTTCCACCCAATTGAGAAATCAATGTCTAATCCTTGGATACCGTAATATATGGAACATAGCCTGCGGCATTCTTAGCAATTTGGGCTATGCAGCTAGTTAGGTTTAAATGATGAAGCCGGGTATCCTGTAGCTTCAAGACTCGTTCGAACCCATTTAAATGTAGACGATTATATCTCTGGCTGTGACAGTATAGCAGAGGTCGCGGAAATTCGTATTCAAGTGAAGGAGCTCTTGAAAGGAGGTCACTTTCCAATCAGAATATTGTGCTAAGGACAGATTCAGCCATTGTTTTCTCCAGGATTCGTCAAACTCCATCAGAATTCAACATTTTTTTATCCAACAGGATCTCGCAAATCCAGGAGCGAACCAAATTAGTGGCATGGCACCATATACTCTCTTCTTTGAACCCGGCTGACATACTATCTGGAGGGTGCAACTAACCCTACTGATCTGGAGGATCTGCATGAGCATGGGCATCATGCATTGGTTGTTGCACAGCAGCTGGTTATTTCTTTCGGTAGAAAGTGCCAAAATTCAATTGGCAGACTCTAGAGGGTTTTTGGCTCCGTATATCGCTTTATGCAGATGCGATTCAAAGGTCATGTACGCCAAAAGGGTCCTTAGACAGTTGATGACATCAAAGGAGGCACTCATCTCGCTGCTACGTATGAAACTAAAATTGTTAGCATTGCAGCTGCGATTCAAAGGTCATGTAAAAGGTGGCACTTATTTCCTCATTAAGGAGGTCCAACGCGCCAACTTTTCTGAGTAATACCGAAGTTTGAGCACAAAAAACGCCTGGATTAATGCGCGAGGGCGGACGTCTCCAAAATTCGCTGCTAGAAGCCGGACACCCAATGTTGTTGCCCAAGCCTCATCAGTTAACCGTTGCAATCATCGACTTTTTCTACATTAAATTTTTGCACGCTAACCCACAGAGTCTGCCAGCTGCCCTACGGCAAAGATTTTGGAGCATTGTTATGTTTCTAGGGGCCCTTTAATAAATACATCCCCTACATGGCACGGTGGTAGCCCGGCTCCCTGAGGGGATTTCGAATTTGGGCAATTGAACGTTTAGCGACAACGGTCGGATTTTTCGGGCTGCTTCATTAAATTTATTTTAGGCATTAAGCAACAGTTTATTTCTTTTGCGAAGCATCGTTTTTTTTCCTTTTCTTTTAGTCTCACGTCGCTCAAATTGCTTCCATTTTTTTTATTGAGCAGCGAGATTGGCGTTTTTGGGTAGTACAAGCATTCTTTGGGTAGCACCAGCAAAGCTGAGTACCCAGCCAGCAGAGGAGTCGTCTCTAGGACAATGACGACCAGATCGAGATCCACTCCGACCAGCAGCATAGCGGCAAGGAAAAATACCGAGGCTTTGAAAACCCAAGCGAAGGAAGCCACAAAGCAAGGCAAAGCAAGGAACGGTAAACCTGACGCGCCAACAAAGATGGCTGGCCTGACAACAATAACGGAGCGGACGGACAACGGTAAATCCCAAAGTGAAGCGAAAAAAGCGGTATGAAGAATAACGAAGCTAAGGGAAGCGAAGATCAAGGAAAATGTGCTGGAGAAAAAGTGAAGCAAGGTAATGAGGTACATGGAAAAATAGGAATGACCAAGACGGAAAAAGGAAATGCAGTGAGTGCAAAAAAAAAGGTTCCTACTGAAAACTACAAATACGAGTATGGCGAAAATCATAAGGGGCCGTTCATAGTATACATTGACCAATGCGATGCTGAAAGAAGAGCTGCGATTAATCATACTGAGCTGGCTGCACTACTACATAGGCTGGAAACTGTCGGTTTAGAGGAAGTCCAGAGAGTAGGCTATGGCCGGTGCAAAGTCACGTGCAACTCAGCGCTCATTGCAAATAATTTAGCCGGTTCTAAACCTCTAATTGATCATGGATTTATTCCCAAGATTCTCAGGATGTCCCCAGCATTTCTCAAACGATGAGATTTTAAAGAAAATTGTTTCGAGTACCCCAATAATAGAGGCTAGAAGAATTATGAAGAGGGATAACTCCGACGCGGAGGTTCTGGTGCCCACAAGTAGCGTAAAACTGCTCTTTAAAGGGCAAATCATGCCAACGGAGGTGAAGTTCTTTTCCCAGTGTTTTATGTGCTTTCGTTTTGGGCATATGGCCAACTGTTCGGAAGACCACGTCGCTACTTTTCTGGTTGTATGGCCAGGAAGAAGGCATACGCCATACACGTTAGGAATGCTTACCAAACAGGAGGTGAATAGGCGGTTCCCTGCTCTGTTTGACAGGTTGCCACTCCATGCTGGATGAGTTCTGTGTGAAGCAACGCTACTGATAGCCACACGGAAGCAGCTAGGGAGGTGCACGCCATAGCATCATATTCAAATATGGCCAAAAAACAAGATCAGCGCGCAGCAGAAGGAGCCAAAGCAGCTTCTACCATGAAGGAATGAAGGGATTCTTTGAAATCTCTCAGCTATTCGATCCCAAGTAAGGCAGTGATACAGGGGAGTGATAGGAGATCAGCACTCCCGTCTTCTTCGCTGGCTCAAGAGAAACTAAAAGCTCTTGGTACAAAGCTTACAGTCTTTTTGTCTGAACAAAAGTACATTAATCAAATAGACCCATTCGCAAAATCATTCCTCTTCGGAATCAGAGATTTTTTAAATACAGCGAACGCTGAAATTGATTTAGCAAATATGGATTCTTCAAAAGAACCTTTAAATTAAAACCCACGATGAAGATTCTACAATTCTACTTGCAAGTCAATTGCAGCATACATTGCGAGCAAATGCTCAGCAGTTTTAGTTTAGTTTTGCACAACCTCGAGATATAGCTTCGTTTAAGTTAAGTGTTCCGTCTGAATCATTTCCAATCATATGTGACCAAGCATTCTGGTTGCCAGATATGATTGTGCATGAGTTCAGGCAAAAAAATCCAATGAGGCCGATGCCAGTCAACTTGCCCTCATTTAGTTCATCCTCACATGTAGCGTCTAATAGGTTTTCAGAAAACTAGTTCCGTCCGTCTGTCCTCTTACTGCCTATCAAAACGTTAGGGGCCTTTTATCTAAGCTCCATACGTTATTTTTGAATAGTGCATCTTTTGAATTTGACATAATTGCATTTTCAGAGACTTGGTTAAAATACTCAACTTCTGATTGTGAAATCTTGTCAAATGATTTTTTTATCTATCGACATGATCGACCAGATCGCAAAAGGTGGTGGTGTACTGATCGCAGTTAAGACCAGCCACAGTTCCGAACTGATCATTGTTGATAAGCCTGTGGATGTTGAATTTGTTGCCGTAAAGGTAACTTTTCCATTATTTTCTTTATTTATTACATGTTCTTATACCCCCCTTCGTCCGATATTGAAATTTATATTCACCATGTAGCCTGCATTAAAGATGTTTTAGCCCACTTACGGGACATTGACACTCTGGTTGTTGTAGGTGATTTTAACTTGCCTAACATCACATGGTCAAATCCTAATGGGTCGACTTACCTTGTACCATCAGTACAGCATGATTTTTTAGATTGTCTGCTTGTCATGTCTCTTTTTCAAATTAATCCTGTACAAAACAATTTAAATAAATTGATAGATCTTATTTTTGTCACTGATAGCACCAATGCCAGTGTCTCTAGGTCTCCCCCTCTATCACTGCCCGAAGATTCTTACCATCTTACACTTGAAATCTCGCTTTCAGTATTTGGACCTGCCCCTTTAAATTCCATAATCCCCTATATACCTCGTCGTTGCTTCCGTAAAGGAAACTACACTTTGCTAAGTCAACTCATTTGTGCAACAGACAGGTCTCCATTGTACAATTCGGTTGATTTAGATTTTACTGTTACCTTTTTGACCGAGTCTTATTAATTTTTTCTTAGATATCTGCATTACGAATAGCGTCGCCTCCACCGCGTCACTAAATCCCCCTTGGTACTGTCCTAGATTATCTAATTTGAAAAATATTAAATCCAGATGCTTTAAAAAGTATAAACGTACTGGTTCTGCGATTGATTTTTTTAAATATTCAATTGCAAAATCTAACTTTACACTTTCTAACTCCGAGATCCATAACAATTATCTTGCTCGGTGCAAAATTCAATTCGCACAGGATCCAAAGCAATTCCATAGCTTTGTGATCTCTAAGAGTAGATCTTCTTCTTTACCTTCCTCTTTTTTTCTGGGTAACCAAAAGGCTGGCAATGATTCCACAGCTGTTGACTTATTCGCTGATTTCTTCCAATCAACTTATTCCTCTGTCCAATATGCGTACACTTCTTATCCCTTTAACGTTACTTCTTCCAACTCTATATGTGATCCCGAAATTTCCGAAACTTCTCTTCTTTCATTTTTAAAATCACTAAAATCCTCATTTTCTCCTGGGCCTCACAACATTCCAAGCTGTGTGGTCAAAGAGTGTTCTAGTTCTTCATGCAAACATCTTAAATCATCAAAAATCTTACATTATTCCTCTCCATAAAAAGGGTGGGAAGTCGGATACTTCAAATTACAGAGGCATTGCAAAGCTTTCCGCCATTCCGAAATTTTTTGAAGAGATTATAGCCTCCACATTGCAGCATTATTGTAAATCTATTTTGTCACCTTTCCAGCATGGCTTCATAAAGCGTCGGTCAACAAGGACCAACTTGCTTGAATTTACTTCGCTAGTTAATGATGGATTCCCGGTGAAAAAGAAAACTGATGTCATTTACACTGACTTTAGTAAAGCCTTTGACTCTGTCAATCATGATCTTCTCCTCTTTAAGCTCGATCGATTAGAATGTCCCTCCTCTTTTCTGCTTTGGGCTTCGTCCTGTCTAAAAGATAGAACTCAAAAAGTTGTGCTTCGTTCTGATACTTCAAAACCTGTGACTGTAACCTCTGGTGTACCTCAAGGTAGCCACCTGGGTCCTCTGCTCTTCACTCTATTTATCAATGATCTCCCTACAATACTATCATATTCTCGGATACTCATATATGCCGATGACGTTAAACTTATTTTATCTTTCAACAACCCGATTCATTCTATTGGATTGCAAGATGATCTTAACTCCTTGCAGTCTTGGTGCTTGGTAAATCATTTGCACCTGAATTGCTCCAAGTGCATGTTTATGACTTTCCATCGATGCAAGCCATTTCTGGTTTCCTATATGATTGGTAATAAACCGTTGCAACGTATTTCGTCTGTCGTTGATCTTGGAATTCTGTTTGACCCCAAATTGAGTTTTAATCACCATATCTCCACTATTGTTAACAAAGCGAATGGTATACTTGGATTCATTATACGTTGGTCAAAGCAATTTAATGATCCCTACACCACTAAACTCCTTTATACTGCTTTAGTCCGTCCCTTGCTTGAATACTGTTCATCCGTATGGTGTCCGCAGTATAAAAAGCATGTTGATCGTATTGAATCAGTTCAGAAACAATTTTTGCTTTTTGCCCTTCGTGGCCTAATTTGGGACCCTAACCTCCGTTTGCCATCGTACTCCAGAAGACTCTTGCTTATAGACCTTCCTTCGCTAGCTAACCGTAGAACAGTCTTAGGTGTTTTTTTTCTTCACAAGTTAATTATCGGTGTTGTAGATTCTTCTGAACTCTTTCATATGAAATAATACCCCAATTTCAAAAATGAAACACCCCAATTTTTCAGTTGCTTTTTTTTTTGTTCATTTAATTGCTTTTTTCAATATTTTCATTATAAGAACTTAGAAATAAATTTACTTCATTTCGTTTCACTTCATATCATTTTCTTTCTTGTTTTTAAAATGAAATAATGAAAACAAACTTCCATTTCGCCGCAATCCAACAATTTTTTCGCACTTCATAACTTTCACGTCTACTTCGCACAATGCAAATCACTCAACTGATCAACATATTTAAAAGCTTATCACTGAACTATTTTTAAAACGGTACGTTTGCACATCTGTACAAAAGTTCCACGCATCAAATGCTTAGTCTAAGAGGACCAGCAGATAAGAAAATTAACCGTTATTGCATTTTATTGCATGTTTTGGCACAAATAAGCAAAATGAAATAAGGCCCAAAAAAATTAAAATGAAAATTTAGGGTCTTATTTCCTAATAAATATGCAATAAGACCCCAAAATATTCATGTTAAAAATTGGGGTTTTGTTTCCTAATAAAAATGAAATAAAGCCCCAAAAATGAGTTTTGGGTCTTATTTCATTTCTTCTTTTGGGGCCTTATTTCATTTTCAAATTTTATTTAGGAAAGAATGCCCCAAAAAGGAAATAAAAACCCAAATTTTAGGAAAAATTGTTGGTTTTGTTTTCTATGTAAATTTTTGGGGCCTTATTTCTTTTTCTTTTTTTTGGGGCCTTATTTCATTGGGGCCTTATTGCGCAGAGCCGCATAGCTTGCCGGACTGGCTAATAAATCTTCCTCCACAGGGTCAGAGATTTTTCGGTTATCCTTTAAGTTTTATTTTAAGATATTTTTAATTTGTAATTTTCAATTTTTGGTCACTCTTCCATTTTATCTTTAATTATAGATTTATGCCTTTATTCCTCTCTGTATTTGTAAGCCTGCATTTTCTTATTCTTTTTTTCTTACCTCTTCACATCTCTTCAGGCCTGTTCCGGGCTTCTCATAATTTATTAAACTTCAAATGAAATTAAAATCGAACGATTTTGCGTTCGATGTTCTGGTATTCGACTTGCAATTTGACTGTTTCAGATCCAAATTGTTTTTCTTTTAACAACTCGCTGAACTTAATCAGTTGGATGAAACAATCAACATACAAACTCTGCAAAAATGTAATAATTGAATATAGCTGTTTAATATCTCGCTTTATTTTAATAGTATTTTATGAAAATTACTTACATCTGATTTCACATGCTCCAAGCAATATGAATTCAAATCGAGTAATTCTATCAAATTATGAAAACCAGAATATTATGAAAAACTGAACAGGCCTGTATATTTGTTTAATGGTTTTGTTAGCTCTAATATCGAATCTGACCACAACAAGCTGTGAATCGGAGCATAGCTGGCCGGACCGGCAAATAAAAATAGCCCACCGAGTCGGAGTCGTTATTAGTTTATTTTGTAATTTTGTTAGGATTTTTTTTTATGCCTCCTTAGTAAATAAGCCTTTTTATAACGTGTTTACAAATTTGTTGACAGCCTTTGTTTGTCAACTAAATAATAAAAAAACCTTCAAAGTCTGACCCACAGTTATAATAAACAGCTCACTAATATGTTCCTGATTAACAATCAAATTGATGTAGCCATTCTGTCAGAGATCTGGGTGAAAGACAATGCTGATTGCAGCATTCCTAACTACCAATTTTACTGCAAACTTAGGGATGATGGCTTCGGAGGTGTTGGCATCTATATTAAAAACAACATTAAATTCAAAATACTAAATGGGTTAGTCGTTTTAGAAAGCATGGGGATTCAGACACTAAATCTTGAGAAAAATATCAACATTATCAGCATATACGCACCTACACTGATAGCAGACTTCAAGTCGGGCATTAAGAAGTTGTTTACCTCTACGGCCTCTTTAAGCCTATCTACCATTAAGTCCTGTTCCCAGGACCGCGGAAAATTTAGGACGCGAAATTGCAATTTATTAACTTAGCATCCACATAAATTTTTAGTATGGCCATATATAAGCCAAAATGGCAAAATAAAGAAACGGCCAAAAAACGTTTACAAAAAAAAAATAATTTTTAAGTGTTTTTGATTTGAGATTGTTAAACAAGAATGATGCGCAGCAGGAAAAGTTATATGTTGGTGGCGGTTCCCAGTTCCCAAATTCCCAGTCAACATTGTCCCTAAGTTGTGGCTGCTCCAGCTGGAAGCCACCGGCACTTCCACTTTTAGCGCGCTTGCCGCGATGATACCTCAGACTGTCTCTGCACTCAAAAAATGTAATTTCTAATTTTTAGAAAGTCGCCCTAAAATAATTTCCCTTTCTGGTTTTTAGACAGTTTTTTCTTAAACTTAGAAAAAACAACCCTAAAAAAGATTTTTTAGAAAATAATTTCTTAAATTTAGAAATTCGATATATTTTTTCTTAAATTTAGGGCAATTTTTCTAGATTTTTTCCTAAATACTTTCTTAAATTAAGGGCGAATTCGCCCTTGAATTTAGAAAAAAATGCATTGCACTGTGTCTTAAAATAGGGCGCATTTAGAAAAACGCCCTAAATTTAAGAAAGCACATTTCTTCAATTTAGACAAGCCATTTGGAAATTCGCCCTAAAATTTAGAAAAAAAGTCTAGAATAAAAAAAAAATATTAAAAAGACACCCCTTGTAACTCTCAAGTACGAATTCCGAGCATTCGGAATATAAAAGGGGCAACTAATATTCGGCATGCTGAGAAAATCGCCCTAAAATATAGAAAAATAATCTAGAAAACCGCCCTAAAATTTAGAAAAATAGAAAAAGACACACCGCATGTAATTCTCAAGTTCGAATTCTCTGCTTTCGGAATATTAAAGAGGCAGCTGAGTGCTTAGCATTTGACTGCGTTCTTTACCGGACTCCCGCGCGTGCTTGGTTGTCGAGTGCGATAAGATGCCTTTCGTGTTGAAGTTTCCTGAAGGTCCCGAGTTCAAGTCCCAGACAAGGTAAAGTTAGAAACTAAAATATTGATTACTAATTACAATGTGATTTTCAGAAAGAAGCTTTAGTGAACCAACCGAAAGAAAATATCCTATAAAAATAATATATAAAGGGGCTATACGCTTCTTAGTGTAGTAGTCTTCTTCCTGTTCTATCTTCAGTCCCCCCTCACTCCCTTTCCTGTTTATAATAGTTGAAAATGTTTTTTTTCTAAAATCTTGAAAGGTTTTTCTAAAATCTAGAAAATGCTTTTCTACAATTAAGAAAATATTATCTAGCTTATAGTAAATATTTTCTTAATTTCAGAAAGTCTTAGTCTTAGTTTTAGAAATAATTTTTCTAAAATATATGGCGAATCGCCTTCGACTCCTTTTTTAAGGGGGGACGCTGGTCTAGAAGGTGAAAAAATGGGCACAATTTATGAATTTTTTTGTGACTCAACAAAAAGATCAATCGAAAATCTCTGAAAAAGGTTTTATAATTTAGGTTTTAATATACAAATACCAAATTTTTCGTGTCAATTAAATTCAAAATGGCGGCTGTCCAGCATTTCTTCAGAGGCGCCTCATTTTTAGACGGGTCCATGGCCGAAGATGTAACCTCCTTAATTTAGGTCCTGGAACAAAATCCCGAAAATTCTTAGTTTCTATATAACAACAGCAAGAGACGTTCGTAGGATTTTTTCGATATTTTGTTTTTTCGCGAAATGCTGCACGTTTGAACAAAACATTAAAATGTTCACTATAAAAAAACGACAAAATTGTTGATTAAAAAAACTATGCAATATAAAAGAAAATCCTAAGTACGTCTCAGGAGAAAGGTATTTCGAATGTACTGTCAAAATTTCGTATAGATCGGTGAAGATTTGCTCGAGCTTATGTCTTCGGCCAGTTCAAAAAAAGTGATTTCGAGAAAAACGCTTTTAAAGTTTTAAGTACTCAGCCCGAGTACCTGAGAGGCGCTGCCGTAGAATGGAAAGTTTGGGCATTTAGTCATTTTTACCAGCATCCATCCTTTGGTATGTTATTTTAAAGACCCTAAAGTACCTTTTAAGACAAAGAAAACATTTCGGTTTTTTCAAAATTCTAGACCAGCATCCCCCCTTAAGGCGATTTTCTAAATTTTAGGCCGATTTTGCCTGTTTTTTTTTTGAGTGTGAGAGAATGCCAAGCGCTTTTGTAGTCATTCGCTGAGAGGCATTTATTAATTAATGCGATTAAGTCCAATACAATTTACTAACCTTCTTTAATTATTTCCGCGCCAACACTTTCCCACGCACTCTTCACTTTTATGTGGTCAAAGTGTTTTTTGTCTGTGATATCCACCAGACAAGGTCGGAGCTCAACTGCCTTTATAAGAGCAACTTTGTCCTCGCGGTTGAAACTTTCAGTACGCTTCCTTTTCCGCTCCTGCTTTTTTCCCTCCATTTTTGACGATAAAATAATTGACTGCGCTTTATTTTGTTTCTGGCAACAGCTGTTTTACAGTCCACTCACGATCCAAAGCGCTATCGATATGTCAACTATCGATAGGCTAATTGTGTATTTATTTTTACTTCCTCAGAACATAGAAAATAAAAGCAGCGGCGGAAACTTTTCGCCGCTGTTTTTTTTATATGGAGTTCGTCATAAAAATTTATTTTCCGCGGTCCTGGGAACAGGCCTTTATTGGAGGAGACTTGAATGCCAAGTCAATCGGCTGGGGTTGCCAGAGCACTGACAACAAGAGACGTAGCATAGAACAATCCTCGCTAGATACGGGCTTTATGTGCCTGAATGTCGGATCTGCAACTTTCTCACTTAATTCAACGCAATTCTCGGTTCTTGACCTCTTCTTTTCTAACTTAAAGGGATCAGATAAACAGTGGAACGTTTCTAGGTCAAGTATCTCCAACACCAACCACTGAGAGGTTAGCGCTGGCAGCAGAGAAAAACTGCAAGGTCATATTTAAATCGTTAGGAAGTCTAATTTTCAATGCTTTGTTGAATAAATATCCTCAGGTCAGACAATGTGGAATCAAATTAGAAACCTTTAAAAAACTACAAACAGGTTAAGCGAACTGGTAACGATTGGTCGGAAGAGGATGATGCAGAGTTTCTGAATATGTTGCAAAACTGCCCAAACACCGCTCCAATTCAGGTACCAGCCACTCCCTCTTCTCCGTTATCACCTTATTTAAGAACAGGCTTTGAATTAGAAAATTTCCTTGCATTCATAAACATTAGGAACCCCAATTCGGCCAGAGGACTAGCCGGAATTTATTATCCAACAATTGCCCGCAGCCAAAAGGGTAGAACTTTTCAATTTATTAAGCCGGACTTGGCTTGCAGGTATTATCCCGAAAAGTTGGAGGGAGATACGGGTAGTGCCAATCCCCAAGAAAAATACGGACACCTCATTGGTTACAAATCATAAGCCAATATGTCTACTCAGTATTTTCTTCAAAAATATAGACGGGCTGATTAAAACCAGTTTCGATAGTCACATAGCCAGATTTAACCTTTTGCCTGATAGATCATATGCGTTTAGAAGATTAAGATCAACAGCAAACTTCATTAACGACCTAGTAAATAAGGTAAAAGAGCTAAAGTCAGAGGACTTACAAGTTGTCGCAGCATGTCTCGACCTACGTCAGGCCTTCGACTGCGTTGATCTTGACACACTTGATTGGCAGCTGAGAGAATTGAAATTTGACCTCCACCAAATCAATTGGACCTTAGATTTTTTGAGGGAATGATTCCTAGTCAAAGGGAAGAAGAAGAAATTGAACTAAGCAGCCCACCCACCTTTTTCAACTTTTACACAGCTGGGCTGTACAGAATTATCAACAATAACTGCATCCTTTTATAATATGCAGACGATTTTTTCCTACTCTGCTTCCACAATGATCTCAACACTGCTAGATATATCCTGCTGCGCAATATAGCGCAGTTCGATGAGGAATGCAGCAAAATTAATCTTTCCTTTAACCAAGGCTGCAAATCTCAAAAATTATCCATGATGTTCGGTCAGGGGGTTCGAACCCAATGTAAAATCCAAGGTACGTTTCTGCGGACCGGTTCTTGGAACCCCAACCCAAGGTTCTGGTTCGAACCTTGGTTTGCTTGCACATAAAAGAATTGTTTGTATTTTGATTTATTAATACGTTGAAAATGAAACATAAACACCTTTTATCCATATCAAATAATGATCATTACTTAAGTTAATTCAATTGTCAAATCCATTAGATGACACTAACAGCTTTTAGAAACTGCTTAGTTTAAGTTCATTATCATTATATTTTCTAGTAGCTGTTCATCGATACTAGCTCTTAAATCAGAAAGAACAAACTTAAGTGTAGAAAATGCTCGTTCAACTGATACCTGAGTTGCTGGTACAGCTAGTATCGTAAAAGCAATAGTTTTTAAGTCTTCGTTATTAAGTCCTTTCCAAAATTATAAAACATTTGTAGATGGATGTGATCTTGTAAAATTTTCAAAGGAATCTATAACATCATTCCCAGATTTTGTGTTTGATATTTGTTAATTGCTTTCATAAACTTCTTGTCTTCGACATCAGACGTTGAGTCATTTATTGTCGAATTTTGAAAACTCTCATTAAGCATATTTTGTTGGCTTTAGCATGTCTGCAATGTGCTGCATTGCAATTTTTTTTTGCTCAGAAGTAAGCAAAGTTTGAGATCTTGGGTCTAAGAACACAGCAGCCAATATTGGTACAGAGCTCATAATAGAAGAACGTTTGTCGACGCACTTAGAATGTAATAAACCATGTTTTGCTGAAGAGTCTCGAACATTTGCTCGACATGAAAACCAAGCGTAATAAAAATCAATGGTAGTAATTGTGAATCCTGTCACACAGTCCAGCACTGGCTTATATAGTTTTTCTATATGCAATAGATTAAATATGGTGTGAGTACGGAGTTTCTTACAAAGTGTGCGAACTCTACTGATGTCAAACTGAACTTCCTTAAAAAAATCGTTAACCACTAAATTTAAATTGTGCGCAGCACAACGAACTGTAATAATAGACTCCGCCAGGGAATCTATTGAGGCAACTTCGTCATCGTCCAAATCAATAAAAACTTTTGGCTCACATGAGCAACTTTCTTCAGTATTACATTCTTCATCGTTGCATTCCTTTTTTGCTCTGTAGTTGTCATTTAAAAGTTCTCCTGCTCGAACCATGTTTGCTCCTTTATCGACGGTTATGTGATAAATCTGACCTAGAGAAATGTCTTAGGATTGAAAAACATCTTGGATGATAGCAGTCAGATTTAGGCTTCTTTGCTGGACGTGGACCTCTTTCAATGCCAGCGTGTAAACGCGAAGGCTCTGCGCAATGAGGCCCCAATGAAATAAGGCCCCAAAAAAAAAAAAATGAAATAAGGCCCCAAAAATTTACATAGAAAACAAAACCAACAATTTTTCCTAAAATTTGGGGTGTTATTTCCTTTTTGGGACATTCTTTACTAAATAAAATTTGAAAATGAAATAAGGCCCCAAAAGAAGAAATGAAATAAGACCCCAAACTCATTTTTGGGGCTTTATTTCATTTTTATTAGGAAATAAAACCCCAATTTTTAATATGAATATTTAGGGGTCTTATTGCATATTTATTAGGAAATAAGACCCCAAATTTTCATATAAATTTTTTGCGGCCTTATTTCGTTTTGCTTATTTGTGCTAAAACATGTAATAAAATGCAATAACGGTTAATTTTCTTATCTGCTGGTCCTCTTAGACTAAGCATTTGATGCGTGGAACTTTTGTACAGATGTGCAAAAGTACCGTTTAGTAGACGGAAAGTTATGGAGTGCGAAAAAATTGTTGGATTGCGGCGAAATGGAAGTTTGTTATCATTATTTCATTTTAAAAATAAGATCAATCTAAGCGCCGCAGGCGAAAATTTTATACAAAAAAATCGCGCGATTTTTTAGTAAAAAATTTGCATTATTTTTTAATGTTATAGAAAGTTTTTTTTACTCAAAATACTTATATCAAGATTGTAAATTTATTTATAACTTCTTATAATGAAAATTTTGAAAAAAAGCAATTAAATGAACAAAAAAAAAACAACTGAAAAATTGGGGTGTTATTTCATTTTTGAAATTGGGGTATTATTTCATATGAAATAAGGCCCCAAATTTTCATGTCTTTCCTCCATTCCTCTCTCCGGGAACCGTGTTCCAAAGTTGTCGTTCCATTTCTGAACTGGTATGCAGTAGTCACTTCGCTTTGTCTCTGCACTTATTCCTACTTCCTGTAGGATACTGCTGTGGCCTGAAGTAGATGTTTTAAGAAGTTTCAGTTCCCGGAGTCTTACTGCGCTTCTCGCAGCTTCATACTTCAGGAAAGTGTCTACTGGTTCCAGGTTCAGAATTACATCCAGGGCCGCCCGGGGGTGGATCGCAGGGATCCTGTAATGCCCAGGCAAGCTGCTCTTTGTACCTTATGGAGGTTGTTTAGGTGGGATTTGGTGTTGGCCGCCTTCCACCATACCAGCGCTCCATAGGTAAGGATAGGTCTGACGACCGCTGTGTATAACCAATGAATGATATACGGTTGCAGTCCCCACTTCCTACCAAAGGTCGTTTTGCAGGCATAGTACGCGCCTAATGCCATCTTCATTATTTCCTCAGAGTTTCTCTTCCAAGATAGTTTTGAGTCAAGAATGACGCCCAGATCCTTCGCTTCGTTGACCCGATTGAGCTGCGTTCCCCCAATGGATGGGAGTGTGAACTCAGGGATCTTGTATCTCCTTGTGAAAAGCACCAGTTGGGTCTTCTGAGAGTTAACCCCTAGACCGTTCTGGTGTGCCCATCTTAGGGTTCCAGCAAGAGCAGATTCTAATAGCTCACTGATTGTGGGTAAGAATTTACCCGTTACCATTAGAACCAGGTCATCTGCATATGCTGTCACCCTACATCCGTTAAACTTCAAGGTAAGAAGAAGTTCGTTGAGAACCAGGTTCTAAAGAAGCGGGGATATGACTCCACCCTGCGGAATGGCTCTCGTTGTTCTTCTTCTTACGTCGCCTGCACAGAGAGTGGAGTTGATCACTCGGCTGCCAAGCATGTTCCTTAGCCAGTGAGTAATCATCGGGTGTGAGCCAATATTAGCAAGAGCTGCCGTAATCGATTCGGTCCTGACGTTGTTGAAAGCTCCCTCGATGTCGAGGAAGGCCGCCAACGCAAACTCCTTCTGATTCAGCGATTCCTCAATGCTCCCTACCACTCCACTTTATGTAGTGCAGTGTCAACAGATCTACCCTTAAGGTAGGCGTGCTGCGCACCGCTGAACATTCGTGCTCCTTTGAAAAAATCCAAGTTCGTACTTAGCTTCTTACACATAATTGGAATCGGAGATACTAATTCGTTATGGTCAAGGATTTGGCTAAATTCTCTATACGTTTTGACGTAGCTTGTATTGAGAGTCGGATTAGATGTTATGGTTTCACAGGCGGGCATGTCGTAGGCAAACACCTTTACTAGTTCTTTGGCTCTGACAAATTTTAGCCTGTACACAGGTGAAAGCTCTGCTGCCAGGTGGTAAATTATTTGGACCGGTATACACTTAATTAGCTCCAGTGTCTTTCGCAGGTGTAATTTGGTGTGCACCTTTACCTAATTCATATTTATATTTAAAGGCTTTCTTTGGGTTCCAAAATGAAACGAAAATGACTTAGCTGGGTTGAAAGCAAGGCTGCAAACCGGTCCAGAACCGAACCCCTGAGAACCGGTTCGGTTCTGGTTTTTTGGTGTTCGCGAACCGGACCATGAACCAGGCGGCTTACATTTTTAACTCCGCGAACCTGAGCCCGAACCGATCCACTTTTTCGATAAATCGAGGTTCACCAATTTGAATAATTTTTTCAACAATACATCTAGGGAAATATTGTAAATCTCTGGAGATTTTAGTATAAACGATTACATTTTTAACTAAGCGTGGAGGATGTTCAATGTAAAGTGCCAAGATATAGTATGATAACAAGTTTGAACAGAAGATTTAAACACGCTTAACTGGAGAAATCTGATCTAGAAACCGAGCACATCAGTAAAACTTCACATATAAAGGCAACCTGCTTAATATATATATATATATATTACATTAATGCATATACATTTTTTCGAACTGCATTGTAAAACGCAGTCCTTTTTTTAATTCAACATATTTTAAGCTTGTTAATATATTCAGTCAGTGTATTCACACTAGATCGATTACTATATATTTTTTGTGACAAACTACAACATATACAAACATACACAAATATAGATGAAAACTAACTTCGGTTCTGACAAAAGCTTATATACATATGTCTTTATTTAAATATAATACTAACGAAAAAAGTCATGGGAGAAATAAATTATAGAGTTAGTCACAAAAGGTAAAATAACACATGTAAAAAATTGACAGTACAAGAATCTATAAAATAATTCATTCGAACACAGGGATAAGAATTCACAAAATTCACAATCACATTTCCTCGCATATACCTATTATACCCAGTGCTACCAGAAATAAATATTTGTTAAGTAATAAATATTTTTGTGCTATGACGTTAGATATAGTAACAGAGTTTGCTTAAATATCCACAGAAATCACATAAATGTAATTGTGTGAATTTGGCGTCATTTTTACTACCAATACTAGAGATGACAGTTCTGGGACTGCGATAGATTATCGATAAATGTCTCGTGATAACAATAATCAGTGTGGTCAGAGCTACCACAAATTGAATATCCTAAATCACTTTCATATATATGTAGGTAGGAACATTTATAAACATCCAAAGAGGTAAAATAAACTTTGTACATACATGCATAAATCTGCATGCATGCAACAAATGTAATTTCATTTTTAAATTACTCACTTGCCTATTTCTTGGCGGTTATATAATAATTATGGCGGTTTAAATGAACGCAGCACGGTCACACTGTTTTTTAATGTTTCCCTCTTTAGAGCAGGGTTCGGAATCGCTCTTTGCCCGCGGCTCAAAAGGGCAGCGACTTGCCCGCGGCTCAAAAGGGCAGCGACTTGCCCGCGGCTAGGGGCAACGAGCCACAGTTCGCGGGCAGCGGACTGCAGCTGGCTCGCTGCTCGCGGGCTGATGCGCGCATCAATATAAGAAGTTATAAATAAATTTACCATCTTGATATAAGTATTTTGAGTAAAAAAAACTTTCTATAACATTAAAAAATAATGAAAATTTTTTACAAAAAAATCGCGCGATTATAGAAATTTTTTTTTACTCAAAATACTTATATCAAGATTGTAAATTTATTTATAACTTCTTATAATGAAAATATTGAAAAAAGCAATTAAATGAACAAAAAAAAAAACAACTGAAAAATTGGGGTGTTATTTCATTTTTGAAATTGGGGTATTATTTCATATGAAATAAGGCCCCAAATTTGGGGCCTTATTTAATTTTTTTTAGGGCCTTATTTCACATCAGTGGGGCCTTATTTCATATTTCAAATTGGGGTGCTATTTCATTATGAAATAACACCCCAAATTTGGGGCCTTGTTTCATTTTGTCTTTTGGGGCCTTATTTCTTTGGGGCCTCATTGCCTGCAGCCAAACGCGAATCTCGTCAACCTTATGAATTTGACAGCTAATTCCAAATATGGCGCGATCCAAGCGACTTACGCAGTCAACTTTAATTGATATCAATCTAAAATAAATTTATACAAATCTATAATCTTATTTTTCTAAGAACATTGATACGTATCAGAAATCTGCACGAGTGCCTGTTTTCTTGACTCGAGTACACTCGCTGAAAAAGCGTACGCAGTACCATTCGACACTCAAAATGTCTAGTCAAATGATATACTCACTCATTTTCGTACTAGTACTTCTGTGACTGGTGTCTGTTTTGAGCGGATGTCAAATTTGATTGTCTCTGCTTTGAGCGACACTGCATGTTGCTTTCGTCTTTGAGGTAGCGGACGCACTCGCACTTTGCAGTATACATACTAATTTTACTCAGAGAGCGAAGAGGAATACGCAAAATACTCCGTGCTCTCAGCTCACACACTACTAATATAATATACATGTATATATTGTGTATTGCTCTTTCCTCTTCCTCCGCCTCCAAATCCTCCTCCTGCAACAACAATGCGCACAGAATTCGGTTCTGCTGACGTCGACGTCAAAGCAGAGTCGTGAATTAGAGATCAATTTGCCGAGGAAGGAAAAAGACGGACAGAAGCCGAAGACATATCAGAGAGCGGACACACAAAGCCAGCAGTGAAAAAAATACAACAAGAAGCAAGCATGAGCAAAAAAATTACTCAAGTGAGTGAGCGAAAAGTAGAAAATGCGTTGCCATAATTGTTGGTGGATTATTCCACACTCAAATTTTTGAGCTCTCTTTTCTCTCGCAACGCGAGTGGCGCGAGTGTTTTTGGCACTTCGTGTGCGAACCACAAATGTGCCGCGAGTAGAAATACTACTGTAAACATTTTGTTGCAGTGCTTGGGACACTCGGGTGTGAAAATATCAGGTACTTATGCAGTGCACTTGTAGTTGCAGTGCGCTCGTGCAGATCTCTGGTATCCACGAATTTTACATACAAAAGAACTGCATGTATATGTATTTGTGATTATGCACGTTAATTTATGTACACAGAAAACAAAAATCAAGCCATCCGGAATTAAATCAATCCCAAACGATGTCAGAAGTCGGTCAATCCCGGATTTTCTCGTTCCAAGTACGAATTGCATTGACTTGATCTCGGAAATCTCGGCTCCAGAACGACCTTTGCTTGAAATTTCAATCCGAATGTCGAGATAAAATCATGTTTTTTTGGGATTGACTTTATCTCCCCATTTTTTTTCTGTGTATTTGTATATGCAAATACATTTTCTCTGCAATTAACATTAACACATACACACATGCATATACAAAAGCAAATATGCCCGAATATATGTACATACATAAGTACTCACCGATTTCAAAGAATTCCACTGAGTTCATTGCGAATGGTTAAAGCCTTTGATTTAACACGGCTTCGAATATTTTGCCTATTTATGGAAATGGTCTTTTAAAAAGCATTGCATATCGGATCAAGAATTTTCTTGAAGCCAGAGTCCTCAAAAATTTTTAGAGGTCGCCCATTTTTATGTGACCATTTCAACACACGCGTCCAGTAGGAATGCTTGTTCTGTCTGTACAAACTTAATCATTGTTCGCTGGTCGTTAACGTTCTTTTGGCGCCAATTGTTTTTCTTGTTCTCCATTTCCTCGGCCAACTTTTTATGCTGGCGCTGTATGTGTCGCAGCAAGTTTCAATAACTGGATTGTCATATTGCTGCGGGGAATAATTGAAAAGCCACACCTAACTAGAAATGACTTCAAGAGCGAATCTCACTTGGCAAGACAAGTCTGGCACTGCACGGTACAAAGATGAACAACAAGGATAAGACATAAAGTTGGAGAGCGCGCTCTCTCTCTCACCTTATATTATTGCATCATGTGTGCAGCTAAAAACTTTCGCCTCTTTTCTTCATCTTAGTATTTCACAATGGTGACGATGCAACGTTGACGTAGACGTTGCGTCGCTGCAAATGCTCTAAAGCAGGGTTCGGAATTGCCCGCCCTCGCGGGCAACAGGCAGCTCAAAAGTGCATCGACTTGCCCGCGGCTCGGGGCAACGAACCTCAGTTTGCGGGAAGCGGGCTGCAGCTGGCTCGCTGCACGCGGGCTGATGCGCGCTGCTCCGGGCAGCGGGCAATTGCTTCGGAGCTGCGGGCTCCAGCTGGCCCGCTGCCCGCGAACTGTGGTTGCTGTGCTCCGAAGCAATTGCCCGCTGCCCGGGGCAGCGCGCATCAGCCCGCGAGCAGCGAGCCAGCAGCAGCCCGCTGCCCGCGAACTGTGGCTCGTTGCCCCTAGCCGCGGGCAAGTCGCTGCCCTTTTGAGCCGCGGGCAAAGAGCGATTCCGAACCCTGCTCTAAAGAGGGAAACATTAAAAAACAGTGTGACCGTGCTGCGTTCATTTAAACCGCCATAATTATTATATAACCGCCAAGAAATAGGCAAGTGAGTAATTTAAAAATGAAATTACATTTGTTGCATGCATGCAGATTTATGCATGTATGTACAAAGTTTATTTTACCTCTTTGGATGTTTATAAATGTTCCTACCTTCATATATGTATATGAAAGTGATTTAGGATATTCAATTTGTGGTAGCTCTGACCACACTGATTATTGTTATCACGAGACATCTATCGATAATCTATCGCAGTCCCAGAACTGTCATCTCGAGTATTGGTAGTAAAAATGACGCCAAATTCACACAAATACATATATGTGATTTCTGTGGATATTTAAGCAAACTCTGTTACTATATCTAACGTCATAGCACAAAAATATTTATTTCTGGTAGCACTGGGAATAATAGGTATATGCGAGGAAATGTGATTGTGAATTTTGTGAATTCTTATCCCTGTGTTCGATTGAATAGCCTTCTAATTTAGTAATATAAATTTCAAGCTAATGTATTCAATTATTTTATAGATTCTTTTACTGTCAATTTTTTACATGTGCTATTTTACCTTTTGTGACTAACTCTATAATTTATGTCTCCCATGACTTTTTTCGTTAGTATTATATTTAAATAAAGACATATGTATATAAGCTTTTGTCAGAACCGAAGTTAGTTTTCATCTATATTTGTGTATGTTTGTATATGTTGTAGTTTGTCACAAAAAATATATAGTAATCGATCTTGTGTGAATACACTGACTGAATATATTAACAAGCTTAAAATATGTTGAATTAAAAAAAAGACTGCGTTTTACAATGCAGTTCGAAAAAATGTATATGCATTATATATATATTAAGCAGGTTGCCTTTATATGTGAAGTTTTACAGATGTGCTCGGTTTCTAGATCAGATTTCTCCAGTTAAGCGTGTTTAAATCTTCTGTTCAAACTTGTTATCATACTATATCTTGGCACTTTACATTAAACATCCTCCACGCTTAGTTAAAAATGTAATCGTTTATACTAAAATCTCCAGAGATTTACAATATTTCCCTAGAAGTATTGTTGAAAAAATTATTCAAATTGGTGAACCGAACTTCATTTATCGAAAAAGTGGATCGGTTCGGGCTCAGGTTCGCGGAGTTAAAAATGTAAGCCGCCTGGTTCATGGTCCGGTTCGCGAACACCAAAAAAACCAGAACCGAACCGGTTCTCAGGGGTTCGGTTCTGGACCGGTTTGCAGCCTTGCTTTCAACCCAGCTAAGTCATTTTCGTTTCATTTTGGAACCCAAAGAAAGCCTTTAAATATAAATATGAATTAGGTAAAGGTGCACACCAAATTACACCTGCGAAAGACACTGGAGCTAATTAAGTGTATACCGGTCCAAATAATTTACCACCTGGCAGCAGAGCTTTCACCTGTGTACAGGCTAAAATTTGTCAGAGCCAAAGAACTAGTAAAGGTGTTTGCCTACGACATGCCCGCCTGTGAAACCATAACATCTAATCCGACTCTCAATACGAGCTACGTCAAAACGTATAGAGAATTTAGCCAAATCCTTGACCATAACGAATTAGTATCTCCGATTCCAATTATGTGTAAGAAGCTAAGTACGAACTTGGATTTTTTCAAAGGAGCACGAATGTTCAGCGGTGCGCAGCACGCCTACCTTAAGGGTAGATCTGTTGACACCGCACTACATAAAGTGGAGTGGTAGGGAGCATTGAGGAATCGCTGAATCAGAAGGAGTTTGCGTTGGCGGCCTTCCTCGACATCGAGGGAGCTTTCAACAACGTCAGGACCGAATCGATTACGGCAGCTCTTGCTAATATTGGCTCACACCCGATGATTACTCACTGGCTAAGGAACATGCTTGGCAGCCGAGTGATCAACTCCACTCTCTGTGCAGGCGACGTAAGAAGAAGAACAACGAGAGCCATTCCGCAGGGTGGAGTCATATCCCCGCTTCTTTAGAACCTGGTTCTCAACGAACTACTTTTTACCTTGAAGTTTAACGGATGTATGGTGACAGCATATGCAGATGACCTGGTTCTAATGGTAACGGGTAAATTCTTACCCACAATCAGTGAGCTATTAGAATCTGCTCTTGTTAGAACCCTAAGATGGGCACACCAGAACGGTCTAGGGGTTAACTCTCAGAAGACCCAACTGGTGCTTTTCACAAGGAGATACAAGATCCCTGAGTTCACACTCCCATCCATTGGGGGAACGCAGCTCAATCGGGTCAACGAAGCGAAGGATCTGGGCGTCATTCTTGACTCAAAACTCTCTTGGAAGAGAAACTCTGAGGAAATAATGAAGATGGCATTAGGCGCGTACTATGCCTGCAAAAAGACCTTTGGTAGGAAGTGGGGACTGCAACCGTATATCATTCATTGGTTATACACAGCGGTCGTCAGACCTATCCTTACCTATGGAGCGCTGGTATGGTGGAAGGCGGCCAACACCAAATCCCACCTAAACAACCTCCATAAGGTACAAAGAGCAGCTTGCCTGGGCATTACAGGATCCCTGCGATCCACCCCCCGGGCGGCCCTGGATGTAATTCTGAACCTGGAACCAGTAGACACTTTCCTGAAGTATGAAGCTGCGAGAAGCGCAGTAAGACTCCGGGAACTGAAACTTCTTAAAACATCCTACAGGCCACAGCAGTATCCTACAGGAAGTAGGAATAAGTGCAGAGACAAAGCGAAGTGACTACTGCATACCAGTTCAGAAATGGAACGACAACTTTGGCACACGGTTCCCGGAGAGAGGAATGGAAGCAAGACACTACCATCAGGGAGAACGAGCTATACATCTATACAGACGGTTCAAAAACGGAAGAAGGCACAGGAGCAGGCATCTTCACCGAAGAACTTGCGACATAGCTCTCATTCCGTCTACCAAACTGGTGTAGCGTTTTCCATGCAGAGATTTATGCTATCTGGCAGGCGGCTAAATTGATATACACCTTGGATGAAACTCCAAGGAACATTTCAATCTTGGTCGACAGCCAGGCGGCTATTAAGGCTCTGTCATCAAATTCCACAAAGAGCGTCCTAGTCCGCAGCACGGCGACAGCACTGAACCAAATCCAACAGCACTCTATCACCCTCGTCTGGGTACCTGGTCATGCAGGCTTACCGGACAACGAGGAAGCAGACGAGTGCGCTAGGAACGGTAATGGACATTCATAGACCCCAGCAGGACATCATGGCGGAATTAAAGTGGAGGGCCAGAAATAGGGCAGATCGACAATGGGACCTCGCACCCGGTTGTCACATCTCACGATTACTATGGCCAAGATACTCACCTAAAAGAACTTCCCAACTCCTACACTTTAGCAAGAACAGGATGAGAACCGTGGTGGAAGTTATAACGGGGCACTGCACCATCGGTCAAATGGCCACCAGGATGCGCGTGCCCCACCATGACTTCTGCCGTAGCTGTGGGAACGAGGAGGAAATAGAAAGCATCCATCACCTTCTATGCGACTGCTCTGCACTTCTCAGGAAACGCACCCAGCATCTGGGCAAACCATTCTTTGAAGACCTGGGCAGTCTGGCAAATGTGCCCATAGAAGACCTGGCTCTTTTTGTGGATTCCTCAAAATGGTTTAAATAGAGAGTTTGCGCAGTATCTGACCGTCAATCCCCAATAAACCCCCCCCCCCCCCCAAACCCCACCCCCCTAATAGGCATCACAATGGGCCAAAAAAGCCTCTGGGTGACCTCGGCCTCTGCCGAGCAGCCTATTTAACCTAACCTAACCTAACCTACATGTCAATTGCCAATAATTTTTTTTTAGATAAATACTGATGAAGACATGAGCCCACTAACAGAAGTCGCAAGGAAATATTTACGTATTCCGGCTACATCCACCGCGTCTGAAAGGCAGGGCTCGTAAATTTACACACATTATTTTTACCAAGCGAAAAATTAACACAAAGAAAAAATACAGTGTGTAAAAAATTTTTATTTTCACATGAGTAAGTAACATTTTTTTTCACAAGAAAAAAATTATTTTTTTTTCATGAAACTAACACGAACATTGGCCGACAAAAGCCCTCTAACTGAACCCTCCACGAGGGTGTCGGCTGGGCAATGGACACTGTATGCACCTCGGCTTAAAGCGGGTAATACATAGTGTCTCTTGCTCGTCTTACACCTAGGAAATGCAGTGTCCAGCTAAGGTGATGGCCAACACTACCACAACAGCACAATGTTGGGTGGAGCTGAGCCAAAGCCATGGTTAGAGGTGCCTGGCAGCAGGCATAAAATGCTATGGGGTGGTGCCCACGAACAAAAATTAACCACTATGGGTACATTAATAATGGAACACACAAAGAACCCAACTCGGGCTGGGATATCAGCCCAAACGTCGGTGGAAGGCGTGACTGCTACCACTGGCGGGCAAGGTGGGGAGAGATCCCCACTTCGAGTCGCCAGCGGTCACACCTCTGTAGTGGTTGGAGCAGGCCAGGACAGTTGTACAGCTACTGCCGATACGACAAGGACCAAAGTGTGGAGTGGTACTGCAGTCGATACAGACTCGGACTGTGAATCGCATGGAGGTTCAACTAATACGGAGGCGGAAGAAAAGCTGCTGCTATCTCCAGTTAGGGCGGGGTCTAGTACCAAAAATAAGGAAAAACCCACACGAACAAAGGAGGGCATGCGAACGAAAGCTCAGTATAAAGCGGCTCTCAAAATCAAGGCGCGACTGAACGGAAGCGGTGAGCTCACCCTAGACGAGAGAAACAAGCTTGCGTGGGCCGAGCAAAAGATTAAGGAGGGCCGAAAATACTTTGCGGAGAAACCGGTGATGCAAGCCTCCTCCGCCAAATACGCCAACAAAATGGAGGAGTGTTTGGCCAACAAGCGGCAGCGCTCAACTGAGCAAGCGAAGGCGGAGGCCCCTGCCAGTAAAAAGCCCCGCCAAAGACCGCAGAACCAGGCACAACCCCTCCCCAAAAAGACAAGTCAGCCCAAGGAATCAGCTAGCGACGTAGCAAAACGGCATCTCACCGTAGCTATCGTCGACAAAAGCGACCCTAACGGCAAGATGACGCCCGAACAGTGGAAGCAAGTAGAGGAGAAGCTGTTCGAGGAAATTTTTAAAAGGATGGAAGACCCAGCAGCGCAACCTGTAGCGTTTGACGGAGCAGGCTGGCTGTATGGAGTCAAAATCCTAAGAAGCAAGGACGACCCCACCCTTAAGTGGGTCTCAAGCGTCGTTGCAGACATGGGAAGCCTGTGGGAGAGTGCCCAGCTGGAGGTTGTGGACAGAACCTGCATTCCGTCCGTTCCGAAGGCGAAAGTACTCTTTCCACGGGTCACACCAAAGGAGCAGGCGCTGAAACTTCTACAGTGGCAGAATCCTGATGTGCCAACTGGAGACTGGAAGGTACTACATGTTGCAAAGCCCGATAAAAACGGGCAGCACATGGTCCTCCAGATCAACAAGGAAGCCGAGGATCTGCTCTACCCAAGATTCGGGGTGATGGCATGGGGAGTAGGTAGCGTACACCTACGTCTCAAGAAACGCCACCCCGAGGACACTAATGAGCACACACTGGAGGCTGGAGAGGTGGAGAACGACCTCGGCATCGACATGATGGTCGAAAAAGCCAGCAGCCTCGATATTACGGGGGAAGTACAGTCTGCTGAAGAAGACGAGGATGGCGACACAACCTTGCAGGCTGACCCATTGGGACCGGAGGATGCGGACACCAGTCATGCAGTTGAAGGTCCTCCAGGTCAACTTGCATAAGAGCAAGATCGCCTCGGCGGAGCTCCTTCTAACCTTGGAGGAAGGGCCCGCAGATGTGGCTTTAGTTCAGGAACCTTGGATAGCGGCGGGAAACAAGGTCTCCGGACTAAAGTCACAAAACTACAACATCTTTTACCCCACCCCAGTAAGTAGAGCAAGGACTGCCATTCTGGTAAGAAAAGGCATCTATGCGTATTTAATGACTAATTACAGCACGGACGATCTCACTGTTGTGGCCTTGGAGGGTGGCAGGGACGAGCCAATTCTTATGGCGCATGAGCGAGAGGCACCACCAGCTGAACTCGGAAGACTGACGGCGGAGGCAAGCTACAAGAAGCAACCCCTCGTCATCGGAACGGACGCCAACGCACACCACACTGTGTGGGGCAGCCCGGACATCAACGACAGAGGTGAGTCTCTTACATTTTATTATACAAACCAGTCTAAGTGTAGAAAACGTTGGAGACGTACCCACATATGTGGGACCAACCTCAGCCAACGTCCTAGACTTAACCATGACCCTAGGGAACAGTACTCAGGCGTCAGAATGGAGAGTTCTTGATAAACCCTCCTTCTCCGACCACAAGTACATCCAGTTCAAGATACAATTTGACTACTGTCAAACTAGAAACGTCTATAGGAACCCCCGGAATACCGACTGGGTGAAGTACCTTAAGACAGTGGAATCAAAACTGCCGACGTCAACGCCCATCTGCTCGGTGGAAGATATTGAGAAGTCCGTGAAAACGCTCACTGTCAATCTCATCGAAGCATACAAAACCTCGTGTAGGCTCACAGTTACAAAAAGGAGAACCAGACCCCCCTGGTGGACCCCAGAACTGAAAGAGCAGAGGAAGGACGTCCAGGAATGCTTCAAACTCGCCAAACAAGCGGATGAAGTGATCATTTGGGAGGAGTACAAGATAAGGCTTCGCTTATTCAAAAAAGAAGTAAGGAAGGCAAAGCAATACTCATGGAGAACCTTCTGCTCCAGCATAGAGAAGGTCTCGGAAGCAGCCAGACTCAGGAAGCTGCTTTCAAAGCAGCCACCTATGCAGAGTCAACTAAAAACAGACGAAGGTCACTGGACAGAAAGCAGCAAGGAAGCTACATGCGCTCTTCTCGATACGCACTTCCCGGGCTGCACTATAGTCACCGAGCCAGATACGCTTCAGGACTTAAACACTCAACAAACTAACATCCCAACCAACTTAGTCACTCCAGGAAAAATCCGATGGGCGATCGACTCGTTCGCGAGCTTCAAGTCCCCCGGTCTGGATGGCATAATTCCCGCCATGCTAAAAACGACTAAAGGTTTAGTCGTACCATGGCTACAGTCCATTTTTGAAGCCTGCCTGGGGTGGGGCTATGTACCTGTGGCCTGGAGGACAGCACGTGTTGTGTTCCTACCCAAAGCGGGGAAATGCAGTCACGTGCAGCCAAAAGACTACAGGCCCATTAGCCTGACTTCATTCCTGCTTAAAACAATGGAAAAATTACTTGATCTCCACATAAGAGAAGGCATGAACCTGACCTTGGAGAACAACCAACACGCATACATGAAAGGGAAATCGGTGGAAACAGCGCTACACTCCCTAGTAGCCACCATCGAGAAAGCAATGTAGCATAAAGAGTATGCCTTGGGAGCATTCCTTGACATATCTGGTGCATTCAACAACGTCTCCACTGAGGCGATAATGCGCAGCCTAAGAGCTGTATCTATACATAAGGCTTTGAACTCGTGGATATACAACCTGCTGAGCTGCAGAAGAGTACAAGCCGAGTGGGGTACCACAACCATGACGAAGGAGGCACACGGCGGCACGCCTCAAGGCGGAGTACTGTCACCCCTTCTATGGAACCTTGTGGTTAACGAACTGCTAACAAAATTTCGCAGGAAAGCACCCAAGATAACTGCATATGCCGACGACATTTGCATAATTCTCATCGGAAAATGTCCATCGACTCTCAGCTCAGTCATGGACTCTACACTCAAAGAGTTACTAAAATGGGCCACAGAAGCCGGACTTAGTATTAATGCGGAGAAGACGGAACTCATTCTCTTTACCAAGAGATACAAGGTACCGCCATGGATTCCACCAAAGATAAATGGAATAACACTAACACCAAAGAATAACGTCAAATACCTTGGAGCAGTAATCGATAGTAAACTGTCATGGAAGGCGAATGTGGAAAAAAGAGTGAAGAAGGCGACCAACGCACTATATGCATCCCAGAAGATGCTGAGTAGCACTTGGGGCCTATCACCAAGTCTGATGCATTGGCTTTTCATTTCAGTAATACGACCGATACTGCTACACGGCATACTGGTATGGTGGCAGGCCACGGAGAAAACCACATACCTAAAGCTGATGGAGAAGACCCAGCGACAGGCACTGGTCTGTATTACGGGGGCGATGAGGTCCACTCCAACCAAAGCATTAGAACACATCTTAGGTGTCAACCCTCTGAACATCCAAGCACGCCTTCTGGCACAAAAGACCGCCCAACGTCTATGTGCGACAGGCACCATGGCGCTACAAAGCTATGGACACATCATAGTTGGTAGAGAGATCAATAGTAGCACGGACTACATTATCCCAAAGATCAACCCAATATGCACATCTGTACTGTTGGGACCAGAAGACTGGCGTACAGGACTGGCCCAAGAAGCAACGCACCTCTTTACAGACGGCTCAAAGATGGACCTAGGAGTCGGAGCCGCCGTATACTGTGCAGAGCCAGAAATAAAGCTCTCATACAAACTGCCAAACCACTGCACCATATTCCAGGCGGAAGTCTTCGCAATAAGGAAAGCAGCGGAGTTGGCGGAAATTCACGCTCCATACAACCAAATAAATATCTACGTGGACAGCCAAGCGGCAATCAAGGCAATGCAAGCACACTCCATCAACTCCAGAAATGTCCTGGCGAGCAGGGAAGCGCTAGATTCCCTCAGCATCTCCAGAAAGGTGCAAATCTACTGGATTCCCAGCCACCGGGGCATCGACGGAAACGAGATGGCAGACAGTCTTGCAAAAGCCGGAGTCGTACTCGGCCAAGAAGAAACACTAAACATACCTATCTCCATACAGACGCTTCATAGCAAGATGAAAGAGATAGCAGAAAAAGAAGCGGAGGTAAGGTGGGAAAACACCAGCGGATGCAGAATCTCTAAAATTATGTGCAAGACAAGAGACAAAAAACTTACGCACTATCTGCTACAGCTCCAGAGAAGAGACTGTAGACTGCTCATTGGCATACTAACGGGACACTGCCTAGCAGCCGCTCATGCGATAAAGCTAGGCATAACAACAGAGGACACCTGCAGAAAATGTATGCAACCTGGAGTCGCAGAAACTCTAGAACACCTAATTTGCAGCTGCCCAGCAATTGCCACGACAAGATTACAAATTCTGCACACCCCACGGTTCTCTTCTTTGGAGAAAGCGGCCAAGAGACCCCCAAAACAGTTATTGGCATTTGCCAAAACGACAAGAATCCTCCTGGACTTCTAAGACAAACGTACCCAAATAATCACCCGGCCTCATTAAGGACACTAAGGTCTATGTGTGACCCCATCTGGGGTCAGCCGGAACTACCTACCTAACACGAACATTTTTCACACGCATGATTCTATCGCGCGTGTGAGAAATTTTAGCAGCCTTCTGTAAAAAAAAATGAGAGCAAATTTATTTCACAAAATTTCTCACACGCGTGTAAAAAAATGTTTGAAAATTTTTTTCACTGGATTTGTGTTGGTATGAGAGTCGGCTGTGTGTTGTTTTCTCGTGCGCGTCTGCGGCTCGGCCAGGCACACTGAGCTGACAAACGGGGGTGAAAAATTTCAAGACGCGAGTACCTGTGCCTGAGAGCCATAAAAATTGCGATCGGCTGCGTTCTGACCAATCAATGAGCTGTCAGGAAATGCATTTTTCTGCGGTCTCCGCTTATATCCATTTTCAGGCATAGTTTACGTCTTTTTACTTTATCAGCAATGAAGTCGCGCGAGAGGGGGTGGTCCCTTTTATATGAGGGCCATAAAAATTCGCGATACTCTGTTTTTGCAATGACCTGTTAACCATCAATGGGCTGCGAATCAAAACAGGTACGAGCTTACCCTTTCAAAAAAGAGATAAATGCAAAATGGATATTACAGAGACCTTCAAAAAACAGCTCCTGACAGCTTATTGATTGGTCAGAAGGCACCCGATCGCAATTTTTTTGGTCCTCATGCACTTGCTTCCTAAAATTTTCCACCCCCGTTTGTCAGCACAGTGCGCCTGGCCGAGCCGCAGCCGCGCACGAGAATACGACACACAGTCGACTCAATGCAGTGAAAAAAATTTTCAGAATATTTTTTACACGCGTGTGAGAAATTTTGTGAACAAAATTTGATCTCATTTTTTTTTACAGAATGCTGCTAAAATTTCTCACACGCGTGATAGAATCATGCGTGTGAAAAATGTTAGTGTTAGTTTCATGAAAAAAAAAATTTTTTCTTCTGAAAAAAAATGTTATTTACACTTGTGAAAATAAAATTGTTTTTCATTGATGTTAATCGTCATGACTGAAAAAAATCATTTCAGCATTTTACGAACCCTGCTGAAAGGTCATTCAGTAAAGCTGGACAGACCCTATCGGATAGACGCTGCACCTTAGAACCGAAGATTTTGGAGCGTTTAATGTTCCTGAATAAAAATTTTACTGATTTTTAAAAGTCTTAATAGTAATAAGAAAAAATTAATCTAGAGCCCTAGAAGGGTCATTAGTTTTATTTGTTGAATATATTTAAATTAAATAAATTTTTTTATCTAAATATTTTCAATGTACATTCATTATTTATTTATATTTAATATGCAGCAAAAAAGTGCTTTGGGAAGGTACATTTGCAAATTCTTAAAATTTGAAAAAAACATCGATGATTCATCATGTTTTACTTTCAAAACATCGAAAACATCGATGTAGCAGTACATCGATGTTTCTCCAGCTCTACTTTCTAGTAAAGGCGGGTCTGAAAGTTGAATGTGCGGGGATGATAATTAAGATCCCGCCAAGAGGCCGAAGAAACGGGTGGTTGGAGGAGAAAATATCAGTGGCAGTAGTAGAAATCGAGGAGAACAGTCCAGAAGAGCCAAGAGCAAGAGATGAGCCTGAGGTAGAGAGTCCAGAAACGCGCGTGGAAAAATTTTTGCAAAAAAAATTAGCGGAATTTGCAAACATGAAGGGCCTTTCAAACATTACACAACATAGAATAAGTATGAAGGACCACAGGCCGGTGAAGCAACGATACTTTCCGAAGAATCCAAAAATGCAGGCGGAGATAAACAGCAAAGTGGATGAGCTGTTGGAAAAGAGTTGCATTGAGCCGTCGAAAAGTCCTCATAGTGCACCAGTAGTAATGGTTAGAAAGAAGACGGGAAAATGGAGGTCTTGTGTCGATTTCAGGGAAATGAATGCACGAACGGAAAAGGATGCATATCCATTGCCTAGGGTGAATCATATCCTCGAGCAACTAAGGGAAGCAAAATATATTAGCAGCCTCGATTTAAAGGACGGCTACTGGCAAATTCCATTGAAGCCAGAAAGCAGACCATGTACAGCCTTTACGTTTCCAGGAAGAGGGCTATTTCAGTGGCGAGTAATGCCGTTCGGCCTCGCATCAGCTCCAGCCAATTTCTAAAGAGCACTGGACCAAGTAATTGGTCCAGAAATAATGCCGCAGGCGTTCGCATATTTAGACGACATCATTGTGATAGGGCGGACACTGGAAGAGCATATGGAAAATCTGGCTGAGGTATTTCGCAGATTGAAGGCAGCAAACCTCAAAATAAATGTCGATAAGTGATAGTTTTTCAAGAAGGAGTTAAGGTACTTGGAGCATATGGTGACGGAGGAAGGTATTAAAACGGACCCGGACAAAGTGGCTGCAATAGCGGAACTCAAACCACCTACGAACGTGAGAGAATTAAGACAGTATCTGGGGGTAGCGTCATGGTACAGGCGATTTGTCCCGGATTTCGCATCTACGGTACAACCATTTAACGCCCTACTTAAAAAGGGAGTCAAATGGGAGTGGACAGAGGAAAGACGGATTGCGTTCGAGGAAGTTCGAGCAAGAATTACGTCTGCACCAGTACTCGCGTGCCCGGACTTTGAGAAAAAATTTGTGTTGCAAACGGATGCGAGCAACTATGGATTGGGAGCAATATTGATGCAGGCTTCAAACGAAGGAGAGAGAGTTATCTCTTACGCCAGTAGAACTCTCAACGCAGCCGAACAAAATTACTCGGCGATGGAGAAGGATTGCCTGGCTATAGTTTAGGCAGTCCGTGAACTAAGACAGTACATAGAGGGATACCGTTTCAAGGTCATAACGGACAACATAGCACTGAAATGGCTGAATTCGATAGAAAGTCCATCAGGGCGGGTTTGCCCGTTCCTTGTCGCTGTAACGAGAAGAGAAAAGCACGTTAAGCTCGGTTCTTGCCACGATTCATGGACCATGGAGTGATGCAGATTAATCTAGCTCAGAAGTATTGCCCGGAGGCAGCCCAATCGAAGCTTCATCTGGCCTTGCTTCTTCAGGACGAGGCTCTTGGATTCCCGACCAATGCTGATCCAGAGATCGTTGCCGTTTCCATTGTCGCGCGCTAGTCCTCTCAGTATGGTCCAGTCGTCGGTTCCGTACTCCTTGTTCTGACCTTTGATCATGTTTTGTATGGTTCGGTCCTCCAGGATAGGGGGTGTGATCCATAGCTTCATGACCGAACGTACAGGAAGATGGTCCGGTGGTACGACGTCGATCATTGCACCAGGCCAAAGTTCACCAACGCCGTGAGTTGTGTCGGTGAGAAATCTCAAGGACTCCTCGTTGACACAAGCCTCGACCTTAGAGCCTTTACACCACTTGACGCCATCAAATTCAGCAAGGAATGAATCTTCGCCTCGTGTCATGGCATCGTGGATGGCCTGCATGATGACTCCCTCCAGGATGAGCCAGTTATCGGGTGAAAGCTTCCCTTCCGGGTTACTTCGGTCGACAATGGCTTTCATAAGCTCCGGTTTTGGAGCCAGAAAGTCTTCTGGTCTTCTTCGCTTGTTTTCCGGGGCCTTGGATGAGTCATCGGATCTTTGCCGCTTTGAATTTCCACCCCTTCCGCCATCCGGTCCCTCCATTTGGGAGAGTGTGGTCGACGTAGGGGGTGGTTTTCTGCGGTGCTTCTTGTCTCCAGTGGATGCTTTGGCTGCCATCGACATGGACCGAGATTCCTTCTTTGTCACAGTTTCCGGTGCTTCCACTAGGGCCGTCGTACTCTGTGCTGGTGCTTGGTCCGAGCTATCCTTTGACAGCCGGTTGTAGCGGCGCACTTTGTACTCGTGCTTCTTTTTGAGTGCTTTCTCCCTTGCGGTCAGCGACTCCAGGGTGCGGCCCTCAAGTGTTCTGAGAAACTTGAGCGATGCCTTGTACCCTGAGCGCTGTTTGCGGTGAGAAGCTTCTTCCTTCTTTCTCTCCACTGGGGCTGTGGCCGATGTAGGCTCACCCACTTTCGGTGGCTCGTCGTTGATAGGCATGCGAGCCAGCGCAAGCGCAGGCTCTTCGTGTGTCTTTGACGGGCCTGTGAAAATGATTTCGCCATTTTCGACCTCCGGCTCCATGTCCACCCCATCTTGACGATGAAGTGCACCTTCACTTGCCACATTACGCAATGAGGAGGCCAAGTGGTCCACCTCCACACTAGGTTTGCAGTTGCTTGATATCGACGCCGTGGGGCCTGCGTTCTCACCCCGATTCGCCGCCGGTACTGGGGATCCGACTCCCTGCACCGTAACTTCTGCTCCTCCAATGACTTTAGTCATTTTGCCTATTGGCTGGGTTGCGTTTTTGACCTATACGCCACCTGCGCACTCCGTCTTCACCAATTGATACCCGCATCAAGGAAAAATTTGGTCATATAACCCTGGCTGTTGGGAATTCTGACCGCCCAGCTACAGTGGCAATCGTGCTTGGAGCTGATGTCTACTCCAACATAGTCCGCACTGGAGTTTTGCAATGCACTGAGAGTCTTCCAGTAGCGCACAACACCGTGTTTGGATGGACCCTGTCGGGTTCTTGCCGATCCTTGTAGTCCTACTGTCCTAGTGTCCTAAGTTATCCCTCATTCCATGAAATCGCAATATTGCACCTAGTGCAAGGGGGCCGGAATGTTTAGAGTTGTTATATTTATGTTTCATTTCCCACGTTCCGAGTCCTTTAGAAATGTAATTAGACCAAAGCTGTTTATTAAGTGTATGAAGTTTTTGTATGAATTGCGTCGTTATCTTGATTCGAGTTGTGAGCAAGAATAAAAAACCTGAAGTTGATCGAAGCACACGTGTTTTTATATGCTCCGGTTTTTCTATCGATCTGTGTGTTCTCTGGCAACCGACAATTGAAGCCAGCCCCATCCTGCACCCAACCACAACAATGGAGATCAATTTTACGGAGTAAGATTTTCTCAAAAAGTTTTGATAGGCAAGTTAGCAGACTAATGGGTCTATATGATGACGCTTGGGTTTTATCCTTTCCTGGTTTTTGGATCATTATGATTGTGGACTTCTTCCATTGGGTTGGGAAGAATCCACATCGCAGTACCGTAATAAAAAGTCTTTAGATATACATATGTAATGGCAGGACTTGGAAGTTCCATAATCATTTTAGGCGTAATAAGGTCATGTCCAGGCGCTTTTCTGGGTTGTAGATCTCCGATAGCATATTTTATTTCAAGTGAATGAACTTTGATTGGGTCAGTTTGTGCGACGATGGGAACCAATGGAAGTGCATAGAAATTGGTTGATGAATTTGACTGGAAGACATTTCTAAGGTGAAGTGCAAAGACATTTGCCTTCTCTTCGTCACTGCGTGTCTACCTTTGCAGGTGGATTTATGCTTGTAGTGCTGCCATTCTAATCGTTAATCTACTATCTTGCTTAGGTGCTGTTATTGTTGATTGAGGGTTTTAATGATGAGCAGCAGCATTAATGATAGAGCTGAGGGCATGGACTGAGTTTTCAATGTCTACTTCGCTGTTTATGGTCGGGCTCAGCTCGATGTGACTGCTGATATACTTGTTATATTTGAGGCAGTTTGTCTTGTGTGAAGTCAGTCTCCGAGGATCTGAGGGTACTCTAGAAGGGTGAATATTATTGGAGAAGGGTCTGACGACAAGTCTGCAAGGAAAAACATGGTGCTCGAAGGCGATAGTTTTTCTATGTAACGGCTATGGGCTAGCTGCTCTTCCGCTTCAAGTGCTTTGCGAAGTACGCGTTCCGCAAGTCTCAGAAGATTTTTTGACGCAGGCGACCTATGGTGCTGCCATTCTCTTCTTGCACGCCGCTTTTCAGACACCAGTCGGTCTATGTAGCTATTCGTTAATCTACTATATTGCTTAGGTGTTGTTATTGTATTTTGAGGGTTTGAATGATGAGCAGCAGCAGTAATGATAGAGCTGCGGGCTTGGACTGAGTTTTCAATGTCTTCTTCGTTGTTTATAGTTGGGCTCAGCTCTATATGACTGCTGATATAATTTTTGGATTTGAGATAGTTTTCCTTGTGAGGAGTCAGTCTCCGAGGATATTGTCTGATCTGAGGGCACTCCAGAAGGGTGAATATTATTGGAGAATGGTCTGACGACAAGTCTGCAAGGGCTTCTGCAGCTACCAGGTTTTGTGGAAATTTTCTTGTTATAGCAAAGTCTATAAGATCGGGTATGTTCTTTGGATCTGCTGGCCAGTATGTAGACCCTCCCGGAGATACAAAGTAGAGTTTGTTTGATGCGCGCGTGAGTACGTTGTAGAGTTGCTTCCCCTTGGGATGAGTCAGTCTGGAGCCCCAGTGGGGATGTTTCGAGTTATAGTCACCCGCAGCGAAAAAGCGTTGACCAAGTGTATTAAAGAAATCAAGGAATTGTTTTTCTGATATTGTAAATTGTGGGGGACAGTAAACAGCAGACAGAGTGATATTGCCTGACGATCTGGTAGCTTTTGTGAAGAAGACTTCAGGGACTCCTGTTTATTAAGTTTATTACGGACTTGACCTTAAATCCCTTTACTTCCAAAGCATAAGCTACTTTTTAGTTGGTAGGTGTAGTAGCTTTTATTTTCAGCTTTTAAACATTTAAACATTTAAACATCGTCATTGATGTTAACTTGGAGCTTTGTTTCGCGTGTGTTGCCTTTGCTGACGGATGTCACACAGAAGTTATTGTTGCCTATTAGCGGGACAAGCTTTGTCACGACGGTCGTACAGCTGGTATCCCTAATGTAGATTGGCGGAGGCTTTGGTTTAGCGGCACGTGCAGCTTTTTCTTCACTCTCAGCGTCAGTCTGTTTGGCAAGAATTTGGAACCTATTACCAGTGAGGGGATCTTGGTCCGCAGGCTTATCGCTTGTTTTGTTAAATTTTGGTGTGTTGCCGCTGTTTTTTGTTTTGCCGGCTTAATTTTCGTATGTTTATTTTTACATACCGATCGATGCCGGTCTGCACATACGAACGGGTGGTGGGTGTTGTGCTCACTTATGTATGTGTTAGTGGAGCGCGTGCTGAGTTGGGGCTGGTTTCTGCATACTTGTTGTGTTGTTGAGTTAGTACAGGTTGATTGCGCTGGAGAAAGCGTTACGGTACTTTTTGATGCATTTGCCGAAAAGTTCATCATCGTGGGCTGAGGAGAGGGAGTGGGGCATTGGCACACAACTAGAAATGTTGTCAGGCCCAGGAGAGAATGCAAATTTTAGTGATTTTTCAAATGAAAGAAGAGAAGTTTCGGAAATTTTGGGATCACATATAGAGTTGGAAGAAGTAATGTTTTAGGATAAGCAACGTTCGCATATTCGACAGAGGAATAAGCTGATTGGAAGAAATCAGCGAATAAGTCAACAGCTGTAGAATCATTGCTAGCCTTTTGGTTACCCAGAAAAAAAAGGAATGTTAAGAAGAAGAACTACGCTTAAAGTTTACAAAGCTATGGAATTGCTTTGGATCTTGTGCGAATTGAAATCTACACCGAGCAAGATATTTCTTATAGCACTCTGAGCTAAAAAGTGTAAAGTTCGATTTTAGAATTGAGTATTTAGAAAAATCAATCGCAGAATCAGTTCGTTAATACTTTTTAAAGCATCTAGATTTCATATTTTTCAAATAAGATAGGCCAGGACAGTTCCAAGGGGGATTTACTGACGCTGTGGAGCAACGCTATTAGGAATGCAGATAACTAAGAGAGAATTAAGTGTGCAGTTTCCATTACGGAAGCAACGACGAGGTGTATTAGGGATCCTTGGAATTTGAAGGGGCAGGTCCAAATACTGAAAGCGAAACTTCAAGTGTAGGATGGTAAGAATCTTCGGGTAGTCATAGAGGGGAGACCTAGAGACAATGGCATTGGTGCTATCAGTGACAAAAATAAAATCTAACAATTTGTTAATATATGTTTTTTTTTCTTATTCTATTTTTTTTTTATTAATGTTTTGTAACTTTGGTCAAATTGAAATGCTTTTTGTTGGGATTAGCGCTATTAATATAAGTCAAACAGCACTTGTAGCGCTAAGAAGAATCGTAAATAAAACTAAACCAAACTAAAATTGCTTGGATAGGATTAATTTGAAAATGAGACATGTGGAACAGAACACCTCAACGGCAACAAATTCAATATCCACAGGCTTATTAACAATGATCAGTTCGGAACTTTGGCTGGTCTTAGCTGCAATCAGTACACCACCACCTTTGCGACCCGGTCGATCATGTCGATAGATAAAAAAATCATTTGACAAGCTTTCACAATCAGTAGTTGAGCAAGCTGACCTGGCATTGGTCTGAACTCATGCGCAATCATATCTGGTAACCAGAATGCTGGATCGCATATCTTTGGGAATGATTCAGACGGAACACCTATTTTTAACGATGCTACATCGCGAGGTTGGGCAAAACTAAACTTTAAGATGAAAGTAGAGGAGGTTGAAGAGGAATAAGAACAGATACAAAAACGCTACCAACAGGTTCAGGCGACGGTATTGGTGACTGCCCGAATCTACGGTCAGAAGGTTTGTCTAAAAGATTAGCAACAGCTTGATTCGGGGAGGGAAATGGAGACAAATCAAGCATATTGCCTGCTGAGACAGACAATGAAATTGTTTTCGACCTTTTGCTACTATTAGGGGAAAGTTGGTTCGAGTTGCCAAACACGGGTGGTGGCACACCTTAAAATTGAGGCTCCAAACGACGCGAGGGTGGTGACTCAAACTAAGCATCTCGGAACCTAAGAGAAACTCGCTTGCGAGATGCTTAGTTAGTTTGTGCAATTTGTCAAATTTATTTTTCACTTCGATGGACATCCGCGAGAAATTAAATTGCTTATCAGTGCACAAAGAGCATGACCAACACAAAGCATGACCAGCACAACCAATAGATAACAAACCTAAATTGTTCCGACAGACTTGCATTTTTATATGTGCAGGACTTTTTGCATCACGATATAATGTAACAAATTTGCCACCGGGCCTCAAAACTAAAGAGAAAGCAGACCAAAAGAAAGACAGAGCGGAGTTAGACATCAAGCGTTCTTAGCTTTGAGAGCAGAGCAACAACAAAGCCGAGTGGGAGTTAAGCACAAATCAAAGAAGAAATTGATATATGTATTAAGAATGTGAAGATGCAGAACTAAAAAGTAAAGCACAAGCCGATAGTGGGCTATACTAATAAAATTATTTACGTTAAATTTTCGAAATAATAGGCATGTTAAACGACTCAAATAATTATTTGTTGCGGAGCACACAAAAAAAACACGTCAATCACTCACAAGAGTCTCTCCCTCTGTGAGTTATGCGTAGCAGTCGTCAGACCTATCCTTACCTTCAGAAATGGAAAGACAACTTTGGAACTCGGTTTCCGGAGAGAGAGGAATGGAAGCAAGTCACTACCATCAGGGAGCTTTCCATACGGTTTAAAAACCGTATATAGAAGAAGGCACAGGAGCAGGTATCTTCTCCGTAAAACTTGCGAAACAGCTCTCATTCCGTCTACCGAACTGGTGTAGCGTTTCCAAGCAGAGATTTATGCTGCCTGGCAGCAGGCTAAATTGATATATACCTTGGATGAAACTCCAAGAAACATTTCAATCTTGGTCGACAGCCACAGCCGGGGCTGCAGAACACAAACTACCTCCAATAGGGGTTTTTAAGAAAGTTTCTAGATTAAGATTTCCTATCCATAAAAAGTGCGAAATAAACAACGCATCAAATTATAGAGGGAAATCGTTCAATATTATTGCAGCACAGATTCTGATGGATGTGCCCAACGATAGGCTGACCAGATGGGCTGACCAATACAGGGATACACTATCGGCGGTGGAGTGGAGAAGAATTGTCAGAGTCAGAGGAAAAATCTGGGGTTCGACATAGGTGCCCCATGTCAACACTCCTTTTCTCTCTATTCTTAAACGAAAATCACAAATGCCTGGGTAGAGACCAGCACATAGGATACACAATCATACGATCATAGATGCCACGCTCCTTTAAATAATTAAATAAACAGCACCGGACATTTTATTTTTAAACAAGGCGCCCAACTCTAGCTTTCGATATGTTGTCAATAAGTGATCTAGCAAATTGACCGAACACATGAGGGATACAGACTCGTGGTCTCAGATTGCGCTGTCCTCTGTCCACCTACCAAATCTTCTCGTGGTCTCAGAGTGCGCTGTTTTCTGCCAACCAACCTAACTCGCTCCACCTCTACCTGATCCTCTCGAAGTCTCAGAGTGCGCTGTCCTCTGTCCACTTTTCTTAATCTTCTCGTGCTCTTAGGGTGCGCTGACCTGTGTCCACATTCCCAATCGTCTCGTGATCTCAGAGTGCGCTGTCCTCTGTCCACCCAACAGCTCGCGCCATAGTATTCGACTCATTCTGTTAAACACACCGTAGAACGAAACCAATCCATCCAATCCAATCCAATGTGCGGCCAGTCAATGTGCCACGCGCCACTTTCCATTGACGCTTCTCAAGGGCTAGGCTTCTTTACATATCTAGTATTAAGTTGATTAACCCCAATAGCACATAAAATTAAGTCATGCAGCGAAGACGCAATTGAGACACAATTCTTGTACTTTTTACAGCAACCACGCCTAAACAAAAAGAAATCAGATTTTTGTAAGACCTGGCGCGGCCGATCTAAGCCCCCGGCCTAGTGTTATTACATGTTATATGCAGATCATCTTAGCCGATGATCCTGATCTTTTGCAACGCATTATTTATCGCTTGGAAGAATATTGTGACTGCTGGAATATGGGGGTGAATATGACCAAGTCTTAAATAATGATCTTTAGGAGAGGTGGGAGTCTAAAGCTGCTGAAAAGTGGCGGCTTAAAGATTCGCTGGTTAAAATAGTCTCGGAATATTGTTATTTTGGAGTGACACTCACGCCCAAACTATCATTCCTAAAAACCCACACCGAAACGTACAGTGCTAGCGAAAACAAGCATAAATGTGTCTTGGAGTAAATATGTTTGCCAGTAACTGCCAAATGGAATGTGTACAATGCCGCATTTAGATCTATTTAAATTTATGCAGCTCAGATCTCGGTTTATAGCTGCTGTAGAGAGCGGAATCAATCTTCCTAAATTATTAGTTCTAAGCTCATTTTTATACCCTTGCAGAGGGTATATTGAAATTGTCCAGATGCTTGTAGCGCATAGAAGGAAGCATTTCCGACAACATAAAGTATATATATTCTTGATCAGCATGACGAGCTGAGTCGATATAGCCATGTCCGTCTGTCCGTCTATTTCTATGCTGTCTTCTCCGTCAGTTCTAAAGCTATCGCCACCAAACTTTGCATGAAGTCTTCTGGTCCAAATACGCTGCACATTTGTCGGAACCGGGCGGATCGGATGAATATAACATATAGCTGCCATAGGAACGATCGGTCGAAAAACTAGTTCTAGTGAGAAAAACCTTTTTTATTTTTAATGCAATCGTCTCCAAACTCAGTATTTACTAGTTTTTTATGCTTCTCCACGATTCTGCCAAGTTTAGTCGAAACCGGACATCTATATATTATAGATTTCAAACAAAATAAGAGCCAGAAAAGTAGTCTTATTGAGAAAAACTTGATTGTTTTCAGTGGATATGTCCTTCAAATTAGTTAGAAAACGTGCTCCAATAAAAACTGTATACAAACTTTGGCCGAGCCGAAGTTAACTTTCATCTATTTTCATATTTAACGTAGCTGCCCCTCTGGCAGCCATTTGCTTGCTTTGTTTACATTTGTTAAGTCTATTTATATGCATACAGCTTTAACTAAGCATAAGCAACACATTAAATAATCAACCATACAATTCTTTGAGCCCAAAACAAAGTGTGTCAAAAGTTGCTTTCGCTAAAACACACAACTTCATGATCATTAGTTTTAAACGATTTCGCGTAAAAGGTAGCATAAATCAATGCCTCTGTTTGGTCTTTTCAGCCTATATTAAATTTCTTCTTATTATTCTTATTCTTATTAAAATATTTAATTTTGAGCATGTGACTGGTTTTTGTTACCTTTCTACTGATTAAACCTGCAGTTTTTAGCCGGCTCGAGGTCATGTTTATGCTTTCGCACAACTTTAAACGGAGACACAACACCACAACATTAAATTTTCTTTAGTAATTGTAAAGAGTTATTATATTCATGGCCAACACCTAGCTGTGATATGGGACATAGCGCGCTAATGGCAAATCAGCACATAACATCATCTCATCTCTGTTAGCTTTCGCCGCGTTTGCTCTCTCGCGGCGACTTAGCATTTGAAGTAGAGCAAAAAAAAATTAAAGTCAGTTCAAAATTGAAGTCATTGGGTCAAGTTCTGTTTGCGGGTTTTTTTCTTACATTATTTTCTCGTTGCTTACAGATCCCTTGCTATTGCAGCAAACATAATGACGCCCCCAGGTGGACACTGCATTTAGAAGTTGGCCTCTAACTTATCGTTGGAGTGGAAGCCTACCGCACATGGCCAGTGCTGTCTCAACATTTCTGCGAGTTCTCACACATGCTCACATACACTACCGCTGCACATGCGTATATGTATACGCTAGCTTATGTACGTATGAATGTACAACTCGACCACATGGTTGACACCGGCATCAGCTCACCAGTCACTCACTCACACACCCCGTCGTCGGCAGCAACACATTTATGTATGTATTAGCTGCAATTTTTTATAAAACATATCGTCGTTGGCAACGACATACATATTCAAGTGAATAAAAGCTGAAAAATACACACAACCTTGTAGGCACTTTATACATTGCACTCACACACACCTCGGCGGCAATTTATATTTTGCACATACACACAACCTCGTAGGCAATTTATACGACAATTATATTGCACACACACACCTCGTCGGAAATTTATATTTTGCACATACACACAACCTCGTAGGCAATTTATACGACAATTTATATATTGCACACACACACACACATCGTCGGCTTGCCGTTTGCATGTACATCGAACATAGTTTCGTTGATAGTTCCACGCGCGGAAGCCGCACACCTCGGCAGCTCAATTGCTGCAGTTATATGTACATCATTTCGTTGGCAGTTTTGTACCTGCATCTACATACATCTTCGCCAACTTATTAGCTGTTTCTACGTAACCTCGTCGACTCATCTGGATGCATACATCACAGCTACGAGCATCACTTAACTCGTCATTATTGGAATTAGCTGCATTGTTCTGGCAGCTATTAATAAACGAATTCATCATAACTGCAGGTATTTTCATAGCCGCTGGTCTAAACCTGCGGCAATATACACCTCGTTTGACTCCAACTACAGTAGTCGCTGGCTACAAACACCTAAAGTGGAATTCGTAAATATATTTGGTTTGAAATTAAGTGCTGCATCTCACAGACACACACATTGTTATGTCAAAGGTAGATCGGAAGACTCGCTCTCGTTGGGAAGAACAAATGTATGATCAATCCATTCCAACCTGGAAAGAATGCGAGGATGCAATTAACAAGCGATACCAACATCTCGCTGCCGATGAAGCTACATTAGGTCGCTCAAAGTCTCTGAAATCTGGTTCTCAACGGAGCACAGGCAAGACTTCGTTGTCTGTGGCCCAAATAACTGAGCCACCAAGTCACAAATGGGTATTCTGCAAGTCGAATAAACACTTAATTCAATCTTGCACTTCGTTCGAAAATGCAACTTTTGAATCTCGGGTATCTCCGCTAAAAACTGAAACGGTGCCCAGACTAAAATTGTGCGCTGTACACCTTTTAGCCAAGCTGTGGAGTGAAGTACGCAAATTAGTTGACTTTAAAGTTGATCGTGTTTTCATGTGGTCTGACTCCGAAGTGGTATTGCATTGGTTGCAAACACACCCATAAAAACTCAAAACCTTTGTAACCAATAGGGTGGCAGACATCTAAGAGCTCTCACCAGATGCTGTTTGGAAACATGTGCCAACTGGCGACAACCCTGCTGATCTGCCTTCCCGAGGTTGTACAGTCAAGGAATTGATCACTTCGCTCTGGTTCAAAGGCCCACCTTTTTTGTTGCTTGATCAAAGCCAGTGGCCTGAAAACTCCCACTTGCAGTCACCGAGTCCTGAAGTTCTAGCAGAAAATCGAACCACTGCAACTGCACACATTGCCGTAGATGCCAAGCTTAATCCAATTCTTAAACTTGTTGAAGATTTATCATCGTATTTAAAGCTTATACGAATCGTATCTTATATCTCTCGTTTTGTTGATGGCCGAAAGTCCGCTTGCTGGACTCACTCGGTCCCTACGGCCTCGGAACTAGCTGCTTCGTTTTTAACGATCGTTCAAATTGTGCAACGTGACGCGTTCAAAACCGAGTTCGATCGCATAAGCAAGTCGCTGGTCGTGCAACCATCATATCAAAAATTGAATCCTTTCGTTTCTACTGAGCATGTTGGCCAGCGCACCTTGTCTTTATTGAGAGTAGGAGGTCGTTTACTGCAAGCTCCTTTAGCGCATAATACCAAGTTCCCTTTACTTTTGCCCAAGAGCAACAGATTTGTTAGATTGTACATTCAGCACTTGCATCGTAATAATTGTCACGCTGGTCCGCGTGCTCTGGTCGGTCTGCTACGCCAATCAATTTGGCTAATAAACGCTCGTCGTGAATGCAGTGCTATAGTTCGCCAATGCACACACTGCTTCCGCTATAAGCCCAGATTGTTGTCACAAATCATGGGAAATCTACCTGCAGATCGCTTAGTAGGCAGTCGGCCATTTAGAGTTAGCGGAGTTGATCTGTTTGGTCCATTTAGGGTCTCATTGGGAATTCGTGGTAAAACTCCTCTTAAAGTGTACTGTGCAGTCTTCGTCTGTTTCGCGTCGAAGGCTGTTCATCTGGAACTCATTAAAGATCTCACTTCTAGTTCGTTCATTCTATGTCTCACCAGATTTATCGGACGTCGTGGACTACTCGAAAAACTTTATTGCGACAACGCTAAACACTTTGTGGGCTCCGCACGTATGCTCAATAACATCGCTAATAATTTCGAGACGAATAAGGATACGCTAATGGCTTTCAGTGCACCTCGCCAATTCGAGTTCGTTTTCATTCCGCCACGCTCGCCTCACATTGGAGGCCGGTGGGAGGCGGCCGTTAAGTCGGCAAAATACCTTCTCATCAAGGCTGTTGGAAGCGCCCTGTTAAAGGAAGACGAGCTGCAGACAGTTCTTGTGGAAGTCGAAGCTGTGCCAAACTCGCGGCCGATAGCAGTAGCCCTAATGATGGCGATGCTATTACTCCAGCCCACTTTCTTGTGGGAACCACACTAGCAACACTGCCTCCTGCAGTTCTTCGGTCAAAATTAAATGACAACCTTGCCTGTCTGCAGCGTTGGCAGCTCGTCTCAGCCATAAAACAGCGGTTTTGGCGCGATTGGTCGCGCGACCACCTGTTAGGCTTGCAACAGCGAGTCAAATGGACTAAGGAGTCTTCTAACATCAAGAAAGGAACCATCGTCGTTATACGAGAAGACAACCTGCCGCCACAGATGTGGCTACTCGGAGTGGTGATAGAAACTACTAATAAATATAAGTTGGACAAAAATGTTATATGAAACACATTTAATTGAGACCACCTGCAGCCTCATCTGGAGGGGGTAAAGTGTCGACAGGGGGGTGGGGGAAACATTTGGTAAGTCATTTACATAGATAGTAAACAATAAAGGCCCTAAAAGGACCCTTGTGGGACGATACGTGTTAATAAATTAAAGTTGGATATACAGGAACCAGGGACAACCGCTTGGAGTCTACCGGTAAGTTATGACTTTATAAAACCAACAGCAGTGCTTGTGAAGTTATACAGATTTTTAATTATTGTGCATAAAATGTCGTGGTTGACTGTATCAAAGGCCTTACTATGGTCCAGCAGCGTTAAAAAAGTAACAGAGCCAGAATCAATCTGCTGACGTACACCTTCGACTATATTTGTAATCGCCGTTACACAATTCCTTTTTTTCCTGAAACCAGATTGTTTTAAACTTAACAGCAGATTGCTATTAAGAAAAGGTTGCATCTGAGAGTCCATTGGGTTTTCTAAAACTTTAGCAAGAAAGGGTAGAATGGATATGAGCCTATAATTGTTATTTGCTTACTTCTGACCAAAAACAAGTTGCAATGCAGCACATTGCAGACATGCTAAAGCCAACAAAATATGCTTAATGAGAGTTTTCAAAATTCGACAATAAATGACTCAATGTCTGGTTGCGAAGACGAAAAGTTTATGAAAGCAATAAACAAATATCAAATTTAAAATCTGTGAATTATGTTATAGATTCCTTTGAAAATTGTCCAAGATCACATCTGTAAAGCTCCGGGTTTTTGTTATTTACTGCTTGGTAGTCACAAACGAACTGAATTTTGTTGACCCCTAATATGAATTTCCAAATCCCAAATTTAACGTAAGGTTTCAGGCTCCTACAACATGCATCTATAAATGTTTTAAAATTTTGGAAAGGTCATAATAACGAAGACTTAAAAAATATTGATTTTAGCTGTACCAGCAACTCAGGTATCAGTTAAACGAGCATTATCAACACTTAAGTTTGTTCTTTCTGATTTAAGAGCTAGTATAGATAAACAGCTCCTGGAAGATATAATGTCAATTAACAAAAAAACAGAACCTAAAAGCGGTCCGCGAACCAAACCTTTGATTTTACAATGGGTTCGAACCTTCGGATCGAACCTCATGGAGAATTTTTGAGATTTGCAACCTTGGATCAATTATATATGGAAGTAACATTTTTACAAATTTAGGGTTAACACTATCAAGGCCTTCAGCATTGGACTTAATTTTAAAAATACATTCTAAGACATCACAGTGACAGACGCACATAAAGATAAAGATATTATCACAGTAAGGTTAAGCAATCAGGTACTTGTTACACGTAGCCTCAGCTACATTGAATTGCACAAACTTATTATTCCCAATTCCCATCTTACTGATTTCTCTCCACTTTTATTTTGTATTAATGCCATTCTTTAATTTTGAGGAATAGTAATCTACTTTTGCTGTCATAATCATTTTTGTGACATCACTTCGCAGTCTCTTATAATGAATGCACTGATCAGGAGTTCTATACCGCTTCCATCTACGATAAGCAACGTCGCGTAAATATATCTCTATATCTCAATATATATATATATTGACGACCAGTCACCTTTTTTTATTTCCAAACCAAGTTCAGTAAAGTTGATATTTTTTAAATCTCTTAATGTGAAGCAAACTTCATTATAATGAATGTCAAAATCGTAGGTCAAGAAAATGAGGTCATGTCTTGAAAATGCAGGTACAAAGACCTGGTCATACAGTAATATATTGTTAGCATCGTTAACGAAAAATAAGTCTAGTAGAGTATCACAGGTCATTGAAAAATGGGTGGGCGTTGATTTATTGACGACTGGCAGTCCCAATGTCTGAAAATTGTCTAGCAGATGATTTTCTTTTAAAATATTGCTATTAAGATCGCCATCTAGGATAATGTCAGTGTACGTTAAACATAGATCAGTAATTACGTCCAGGACTTGAGAATAGTCAATAGTTTGATTGGGTATATAAATGCAACCAATTAGTACTTTTTTAATGAATTTTTATTGAATATTTCCAAGAGCAAATATTCGATTCCACCATTATTGGGATGCTTGCAGATTAGTTTTGCAATAAGCTTTTCATTCACATAAATAGCGCCTGCATGTCCAACACGATCAGAGCGAAATAAGGTATATCCATCGCACTAAACAGACAAATCACTCAACTCAGACATATACCACGTTTCTGATACACAGATAATATCAACATTGAACTGTACAAAGAGACTTCTAAACTCATCAATTTTTCGTGCAAGACTTTTAGCATTTAAATGTGTAGTTGTAAGGCCTTGTTTGAATTTGCTCAGAACTCTAACCATGGCATTCGCAGTGGAACTATTTATTTCACCCAGCACTGAGAACATCAGACCCTATTAGGTGCACCCACTCAGCAAATACAAAAAGAAGAATAAACTTAAGATTAAATATAAATGAAAGATACATTTGAAAAGATTCACTTAAATGTATTTAATAAAGGTTTTATGTAAATGCTAATGTTGTATTGGTGTAAATTCTTTCAACTATTTTGGTGTATTTTCTCTGGTGCAAAACTATGGCCGCACCTAGTTTTTTCAGTGCACACATAGAAAGAGAGGCGTGAGATGAAATTTGGGATAACCGTTTGAAAGAGCGTTAAAAATGACAGTACACGGATGACAAACATCAGCACTGTCCATGGAAAAATTAACCGATTTGTTTTAATTTTGTTTTGAACAAGGTGCATAATTATGGCCGCACTTCACTAAGTAAGAAAACCTAAAGAAATTTTTGAACTAATTAATATATTTTTATTCAGCTTAATAATGTGTGCAGCCTCCCTTAGCACTAACTAACTCTTAGACCCTATTTGGCATACTGCCTATGAGACTTTGTATATCGGTTGAAGAAACTTCTACCCATGACTTGATTACTGACAATTTAAGCTCCATAGTATTATTGAACTTGGTATTTTTAGCATAAATCATTCGGAAGAGCAACTCTCACAAGTTTTCCATTGGATTCATGTCCTGGGAGCAGGCAGGCCACTCCAAAAACCGAACATTTTTGCCTTCCAACCACGAACGAGTCTCCCGGCTGATGTGCATTGATGCGTTGTCTTGTTGGAAAATGAACTTTTTACGCGTTTGGCAGCGAAGAAAAGGAAACAAGTTAATTTTAAATATACCCACGAACTCCATGGAGTTCATATGAGTTCTTGAAAATGCCAGCTCCAAGTATCCAGACTCGCAGAACGTAGCCCAAACCATCAAAGATCCTCCTCCAAAATTTATTTTAGAAAAGTACATATAGGGTTTCCTTAAATCCCTCCAATAGTGCGAAAACCCTTCGGGACCGTCCAAATTAAACTTTTTCTCATCCGAGAAAATTATATAGATAGAAAAATTAATATTTGCATTACTCTATAAAAACTTGACACCTTCGTCCAGTCAGGTGCCATGTTATTCATGGCGAATTTTATTCGGGCTTCTTTATGACGGTCCAATAACCTTGAAGCAACTTTTAATTTCTGTCGCACTATGGTGTCGCATTTTTTTTAAAACCAATGCAACGGTCCAGCGAGTCACTTTTAGGCCACATTTAGCCGATAACTCATTGGCGGTCTTCAATGTGTTGCTTGCAGCTTTCACTAATCGGCGCTGATCACTTCGGCATACGTCCTCCGGGCTATTTTTTGCCGTATTCATTTTGATGTTTCCAAAAATTTCTTACAACTTTGTCGGATCGACCAATTTTTCTGGCAATTTCTCGAAATGAGTGTTCTCATTTTTCAGCGAGAGAATCTGACCTTTCTCGGCATCATAAAGCACTGGTGCTCTTGGCATATTTATTTAGGTGTTCAAAATCGTTACTCAACCAAATGTGCGCAAAAAAAACCCCTCCAGCCAAACACAGAATAAGAATTTAAGTTGTGCGGCCATAATTATGCACCTTTTTTGAAAAAACTAGGTGCGGCCATAATTTTGCACCATAGTTTATTTCATGCACTGTGATAGATTGATTTCAGTGTCTTATGGATGGTTTTATTTGCTTTAAGTTATTAAATTGCATTAAAAATTTATGAGAGCTAAGAATCGCGCGTATGCTTCAGTAGTCTATCGATACCCTTTAGCGGGTCGCAATCACTCCGCTCTTGTTACAGTAGCCAAAGAACCCGACAGCAAGTTGGAAAAAGGCGCATTACCCGATGTTTTGAGCAAGTTTTGAGAAATTGAAAATTGCTGTGGCACTACCTCCAACGTTTCTACCGAGGATGCTCAGTGCGAGGAGCTATTTTAGCAAAACTGCACACGTCTACCTTCTGGTCAATATTCGGTCCGTCTCCCAGCCAAAACTAGCTTGGACGCGCTTGGAGATTCGTACGACCGTGCTTTGCGTCGGTTTAAGTCGCTGGAAGCCAAATTGGCGAAAAATCCAGAGTTAAAGCCGTAGTACACTGCCTTTATAAAGGAATACAGAAGCTTGAGCACCAAAAAATCAGCTATCGTCAAAGTGCAAGCTAGTCTCGTTGCATCCTTTCATTAATGACGTTGGATTAATGCGTGTGGGCGGACGACTTCAAAATTCGCTGCTTGACTATGAAGACAGACATCCAATGTTGTTGCCCAAGCATCATCCGGTAACCGTTGCAATCATCGACTTTTTCCAAATTGGAGATTTTAACCCCTGGGAACATTCTCATTCTCCTATGCTGCAATTGATGAACCTGAAACAACGCGTCTCAACATCGATCGCCGTAGTTGTTGGCAGCGTGTTTGCCAGATGCAGCAGACGTTTTGGCGTAAATGGAGTACCGTTACTGCAAGAGCGTTCAAAATGGGGTGAATCTAAGCCTAATTTGCAGCCTGGCAGCATCGGTGTCCTTAAAGACGACAACCTGCCTCCACTCCAATGGCGTCTTGGGAGAGTGGAGAGCGCCATATCTGGAGATGACGGCGTCGCTCGTGTTGCGGTCATCCGTACCGCAGGTGGCATAGTAAGGCTGGCTGTTGCCAAGATTGCTGTTCTGCCCCTTGAAACCAATTCGCTTGGAAGTGTGCCTCTTCTAACGGGGCATGTCGAGAGCAAAATCAATCTTTCTAAATTATTAGTTCTAAGCTCATATTCAAATTCAACGTAACTGCCCTTCTGGCAGCCTTTTGTTTGCTTTGTTTACATTTGTTAATTCTATTTATTTGCATACAGCTTTTATCTAAGCATAGATGTTCGGCTGCCGAAATTCTGCTTGCAGGCTTGGCTATGTTTATCTCGGCTTGCAAGATCAGTCGTTATCTATCGCTCGCTTGCTAACGTCGCATTTGCATAAAACAATCAAACAACAAATAAACTTTAAACAAACATTGTTAACAATCAAAGCCAAACCAATTGTTTGTTCGATGAAACAATAACAGCATCTTCAGCAAAGTAAATAAACAACCATACAATTCGTTAAGCCCAAAACAAATCCAAACTATATCAAATGTTCCTTCCGCTAAAACACACAACTACATGATCATTTGTTTAAAACAATTTCGCGTAAAAGGTAGCCTAAATTAATGTCTCCTCTAAACAGCTGCTTCGGAGAAGTCAATAGCTTTCATAGTTTCTTTTTGAAAAATATTTAATTTGCGCCAGGCCTTGGAAAGCCTGTTCTCTCTTGAACAATATGTGAATTATACTGCCAAAGTCCTTTTTGATTTTAAAGACGAACGGAAGCTTAAAAAAAATCACTAAACTACTGTCGGTGGATGACCTTCAAAACAGTATACTTGAAATAAATAAAGGAGCGGGCGCCGATTCTCCTTAAAACCCGGCTATGCCCTTTAAAAATTATAATAGGTGGTAACTTCGGCTTGGCTTAAAGCCGCCAGCCGTACTCTAAGCGCGTCTCTCCGGTTCCGCAACTACCTGATACCAGATCGTTCGTCTAGGAGGCTTGAATATGCGCAAGAGTCTAACTTCACTAATTAAATTTCTCCTTTTCCATTTTCCTATACCGTTGAGCTTCTAAAATGTAGCCAATGAGCTTCATCCAGCTTTCTCCATTCAAAACAGCCAGGCATTCTTCTCTGCTGAGGCTGTCCTTTTCCCAGTAAAAGTACCTTATCTCCCTTAACATTGGGCATTTCGCAATAAAGTGGGGCATATCTTCTCTTTCTCTCATGTTGCATAATGTGCAATCTTCAGAGCGGTCGCCTCTGTGGGGGGAGTATTCTAAAGTACTTTGTAGGTATTGCGTGTCTTGCTTTGTCTCGCCCAACACTCCGCGTTGTCTCTAGAAGATTTTTTCACCGCCTCTATTAAAAGCTCATGGTTGATTTTCCAGGTAGACCGGTTCAAAAGAGCAGTGAATGTCGAGTGATGATGCAAGAGATTCGCACTTTTGAAAGTACTGCTTCTTTGTTTGAATCAAGTAGTTGGCGATATTTTTGGGAAGTCGGTGCGGTTCAATGTTCATGATCTTTCTAATGTATCTTAGGTGTAAGTGTAGCTCATTGGCATTCAGTGGCGAAAACCCAGATTCAGGTCTTCTAGGGACATATTTGCGACACTGCCCAGGTCTTCAAAGAAGTGCAGAGCAGTCGCAGTCGGTGTTGGATGCTTCCTATTTCCTCTTCATTCCCACAACGTCGACATAAGTCATGGTGGAGCACGCGCATCCTGATGGCCATATGTGCAGCGCCCGTTACGACTCCTATCATAGTTCTGTTCTTGCGAAGTGTAGGAGTACTTTTGGGCGAGTATCTGGGCCAGAGTGCTCGGGATGATGTGACGAGCGGGTCCGAGGTCCCATTGTTATTCCGCCCTTGTTCTGGCCCTCCACTGCACTTCCGTCATGATACGCGCAGGAGTCTTTGAATGTCCGTTACCGCTTGCGTCGCTGGCAGCGCTGAAGTCCTTGCGCAGTCGTCTGCTCCGTGGTTGCCCGGTAAGCCTACGTGACCAGGTACCCAGACGAGGGATGATGGAGTGCTGTTCAATTTGGTTTTGGTTCATTTCAGTTTATTGCGGCCTGGCTGTCGACCACGATTATTATGTTCTATGAAGTTTCATCTAAGGTGTTTATCAATTTAACTTCTTCATTACTTTGCATTCGGTATGACACAAATAATCCCATTCAGTCTGGTTTAATTGCCATATGCATGGCGGCTTTGTTGACGGGGTGCGCACATCCCGCATTACTAGTAATAAAATGTATGCTAGTGTCGAACTGTCATGGGATTCCCATTAAAAAGGTATTACTTTTTTAAAATTGTATGCGTTCATAGAAAAGCAGCAGTTGTAGTTCATTACTTTTCCGTCAACACTAAACACATTTAGTTGTGCGCTGCTGGGTTGCTTCCATTCCTCTCTCTCCGGGAACCGTGCTCAAAAGTTGTCGTTTCATTTTTGTACTTGTATACAGAAGTTACTTCCATTTGTCTCTGCATTTACTTGAACTTCCTGAAGGATACAGCTGTGGCCTGAAGTATATGCTTTAAAAAGTTTTAGCAGCAAATTGTCCATTGGTCTTAAGTTCTGAATTATGTACAGGGCCACCCGGGGGGTAGATCCCAGGGATCGTGTTATACCCAGGCCAGCTGCTATTTTAGCCTTATATAAGTTGTTTAGGTGGGATTTGGTTATGACCGTCTTCCACCATACCAGCGGTCCATAGGCAAAGATAGTTTTGACGACCGCTTTGTAAAACCAATGAATGATATACGGTTGCAGCCCCCTTCTCCAACCTAAAGTTATTTTTGCAGGTGGATTATACAACTAATGCTCTCTTCAAACTCCTTTTGATTCAGCGATTCCTCAATATCACTTCATGTAGTGCGATTTCAACAAATTTACCCTTTAGGTAGGCGTTCTGCGCACCGCTGAACGTTCATGGTGTGAGCTTCCTTCTCAGGTGGAGATCCAGGAGTCTCTCTATTGTTTTCAAAAGAAACGATGATAGACTGATGGGCTGCAGTCTTTTGGAGAGTTGTGGCTTATCTTCTCTGCCTTGTGGATGAAAATAAAATCTCACCTTACTCCAGCTTTCTGGAGCAGCAATTTTATATTTCCCCACAAGTTAATTAAGTAAACGAAAACTTTTTATTTCGAATTTTCTATCGACGAAATAGTTATCAGATATTTCGCACACTTTTCGCAAGTATCTCAATACCTAACTTAAGAATTAAAAGTTGCGTAGCTCAAAAAAAAATGAAACGACATTTTTGACCAATAAAGTACAATTGGAATACGAGCTCAACTTGGCCTATTGGGCTTTTAAGTCACATATTAAATTGTTCTTTTGTTTCACCAACCTTAACATTGTTCCGGTTTAAAACTTACCTTCATTTAAAATTAAAGCATTTAATTAAAATCATTGTAGAATATTAAACATAATCAAAATTAGCTGGTCATTTAGCAAAAGGATTAGTAAAATTACCTGCGTTGTACTTAAAATAACTTTGGATTGTTTTTTCTCCGATCCGGTAAATATCATCAATGAATTTAAATTGGGCGAGAATGATATTATTGATTCATAATCGTGGGTACATAAAATATTTCGAGAGCGATGCTCAAGTAAATGAATACCTCTTTGGTCAACCGCTAGCCATAGCATTCGAGGCCAGTTTGAAGTGAAAGTTTGCTGCAACAAAGGAAAAAATTTAAATTCATTATAAAAATTTTAATTACATTGTTTTATATTCGAATTTCTCTCAACTATTTTTGAAAGTGTAAGTGAAATCTCCATGAGGATTTGTATTTTATACATACAGTATCGATATGGAGCCCGAGGATTCCGTGCTTATTCATGTGCAAATTAAATTAATAATTAAATAGGCCATATGAGTATACGTAGAGTGCGAGAGCATATTAAAAAGTCGTGCTACAAGAAAATTTGGGATTGATTCAAGGTTTCGATTTGATTCAATTTGTTGACAGTTCAAGCTTTAATTTAAGCTTAATTAGAGACTTCTAGCACGTCAGTATTATTCTCTACACGTGATTAAAAAAGGGCAAAATCAGGGTTTTTTTTAGACTTTGAGACCATTTTTCTCAAAATCTCTACGTGATGGGTACTTTTGAAGACCAGATTCGTTTTCAGCGATGAAAATCCTATAAGAATATCCTTGTCTGATCCTTGAACCATTTTGTGTGTCGACCTGTGTAATTTAGAAGCATCAGCTGATGAACCTTGGCTCTACAGCATTAGCTGATATTGAACTGATTTATTAAACACTTTTATTGTATGGATAACTTAAGGTCAAAATGGCGCCTTTTGGTTTGGATTTTTTTTTGCATATTTGAAACGATTTCTAAAATAAGTTGAATGCCAGTGTTTTAATGGGCGCTTATGCTATGCTATGCTTCTTCATATTAACTTATTTTCTGTAAAAAAAACAAGAAAGAAAGTGGGTCAAGCCCGACTATAACATACTCCGTACCAAGAAAATTTGTCTTTTGATCATAACTCGAAAACCGTTCATCCGATCTTCTTCATTTTTTAGGCGGATCGATAAGTTATCCTAATAACTAAATATGTCCAGAAGGAACAAGCCATCTATCTTCAAAACTGTGGGAGATATGACGTTTTTTCTAAATTGCGGGGGTGGGAGGGGGCGTGGCCAAAATTGAAAATAAACTTAATCTGCCTGCAGACATAAGAAGCATATGTCCCACACATGTCAAACCTCTATCTCTTACCATCTCCGACAGACAGACAGACAGACAGACAGACAGACGGACAGACGGACATGGCTATATCGACTCGGCTGTTGATGCTGATCAAGAATATATATACTTTATGGGGTCGGAGATGATTCCTTCTGCCTGTTACATACTTTTGCACAAACTTATAATACTCTATGTACCTTCGGTAAAGAGTATAAATATATCAACATCAACATCAGCCAGAAAGAACTCAATGGCCAAATGCTACAACAGCACGACGATCGCCGACTTTCGATAAATGGCATTGTTAACTTTGCAATAGTCCCACTAAGCCCAACAGCAATGCGTCAGTAAGCTCTCATACCCCCACTCCGTCTTGAAGCTCCCAATGCGCGTTGGCGCAACATCCATCCATAACCCACGATGTTTACATTTTTATCAAATGAACCAAGTACGGTAATGTTTACTACTGCTCCATCAACATCAACAAGCTGACCAACAACATGTAAACGGAAACCAGAGTTCACCACTAACCATCTTCCAATTATGTCAACTCAGCAAGCATTCCCACTAGCACATTCACAAGGAAGTGCAACATACGCCACAGCTTCACTTTCACACAAAACGAAAACTCAACCGACTCTGTCAAAGAACCAAGTGGAACAAGGCAATACAAGGCATTCTCATTTAAATGCTCGCTTCACTCGTATTACAAATGTCATTTCTCGCCACAAAGTGGACATATCCAAATTTCTTCAAGACAATGAAATCTACTTAAGCCGTAAGAATGGTGCACAGATGGGCTGGCTCATATCTACAACCCGTTATCAGACAAGTGAAACAAAAAAATTTGTATATTATCCTGTATCCTGTACGTTACCTGTGTCCAAATCATAAATCAATTTGTCGGTATCGGATGTTAACTAATGTCAACTGATCCTAATTTAATGAAAAGTCAGCATTCAAGATCCGGATCTCATTTAAGTTCGAGCAGAAATCCTTCGCCTTCCGTCGTAAAGAAGACTCCTAAGACCACCGACCCCGACAAAAAGCATTCCAAGCTGCTCTAGTCTCAAAAATATCAGCTAAAACTCGAGCAGTCAGTTTTGAAAACAATGGCTCTTGAATTTATTATAGCAACTGACCGTCTCAATCAACTCGAAGCAAGATTCACAACTCCATCCAACTCAGAAATGTCGATCTCCTCTCCAATAACAAAGCCCCAACAGCCAAGCCATTTAATCCAAGCTTTCAAAGTACAACCACTACTATTCGGTTTATGAACGATGTGCCACAAGCCTCAATGATCAAATTGAGAGCGGTTCGGCTGGCAATAGTGCTGCAGCGCCTAATTTTCAGTCTCGAGGCTGCAATCTTCTCCCAGTGGACTTCCTCCAAATGTCCATAAATGAGAGAGCTAATTATATAAAGCAACAAAAATTATGCTTGAATTGTATTTCTAGAGGACATCAAGTCAAAGACTACCACACCAGTCCACACAACCGCTTTATGTGCAAGGGTCACAACAATACGCTTTTGCATCGTGGTGGCCCCCCTCCAGTTTTCTCTTTATCAGTCCCCTTTACTTTACGTTCTCAAAGTCAAACTATACAGTCCACTTCTTCCTCCAATGTTCAGAACCATTTCAAATCGAGCATACAAGGTGTTCTGCTAGGCACGGCTATTATAAACACATGCCATTTGGGCACTATTTTCAAAACATCATAACAACAACACTTAAATCATAACAAGCAGAGAACCCGCATATGCCTTAGATGGAAGTTATTATGCTCGGACAGACAGTTTATGATAAGTGTTATTCGGCTATAGAATGATCTACCTCATAATATGAAATCTATTGGTAGCGTAAATCAATTTATGATAAAGATTAGGGAATACATGCAAAATAGGGAAATAGTACATTAATAGAGTTAAGTAGTTATAATATCATAAATACTTAAGTTCAAATATTCCATTGTGTTTAGATTTTATAATTGTAATAATTTAAGTAAAATAGCTAAAATGTAATGTCATGACTAGCGCTCTAATTAATAAGTGCCAATGTACTTGTAGCGCTAGGAAGGAAATTAAAATCAAATCACGTGCACTAATCGACTCCGGATCAGAGGACACGATTATTTCAGAACGGATGTTTAGTCTTGGTAAGCATAGTTTTCATCCTGTTCCATTCTTGTGTCTGGCTTGAACTAAGCTTTTGCAGACAACCCAAGAAGTTGAAGAAGCCATTTTAATTTACGAATATCAGCCATGCTCCCATTTTCGCCTTCGCAAAAACTTTGCGATTTGATCATCAAATCGTAAAAGTTGGTGCTCCGACACTCGGAAATCCCAAAGTTTTGGCGTTTTTAAACCGGCTACATCTGAGTCCGTGAAATAAAAAGTAATTGCAAAATATAGGTTGATGCACAAACGAACATCCCACGGAACTATTTTTATTCAGTTCCTTTACCTTTTTAGATTTGTCTTACGGACTCTCCCACTCCATTCGCACTAAGGCAATATTTTAAACAATTATTTAATAGAGATACACAAAATTGAGCGAAATGGAAAACTGCTCACAACAACAACAATTTGCGATTTGGCCATGGTATATATCGATATATAACTATCGATAGCATGAGTAGTGGCGCTCATCAGCTGTTTTTGTTATGTGAAATGACGCAAAACAAGTTAGGAACGGAACATTATCGATAACGAAAACTTGCGAATTTCGGAGCGCTCTAAACTGAAATCGTGCGAATTTGCTGAAATCGCAATTCGCAAAAATAAGTGAAAGCCGGAGCATGGCTGTATATTTTTGTTTGCACCAGTACAAGAAATACAAGTGGAACTTATGTGGTTTCGTTGCGCTTTCGAAACTCTGATTATATCAACTTTGGACATTAAACGGTCCATCGCGCTGTCTCAGTTTAACAAAAAGGAAAGGTCCATATTCTTGATCCGAAATAGACAGTTTCAGAGAATTCTCTTCGGAAACAAGGGTGATGAGCTCTGTGACTATGAGCTAGCCACAGTCACCTTTGGTGTGAATTGTGCTGGCGTCCTGGCTATTCGCGTGCTGAAACAACTTGCGGAAGATGATCAATTATAGCATCCCCGGGCAAGCGATATCATGTCCAATATCATGTATGTTGATGACCCTGCCGGAGCTCATATGAAACAAGAGGCTACTATAGCGATCTAGTAACTTCGCTCGACTCTTGATAGTGAGTTTCCCTTTGAGAATGTGGACGTCCTACACTAAGGATATGTTAATTGACATCAAGAAGGTCTAATTTACTTACTTTGTGCAGATTTCCTTTAGATTGACGACGCCAGCACTGCGAAGACCTTGGTAGTCCAATAGCAAGCATACACTGACACACTGCTTTTCTTCTTCTGCCATCCGACAAACAAATAAAGCGCTGAATTACAAAAAGGGAGGTTTTTTCGACGATTTCAAAATTGTGCGACATAGCAGCTTGGTTGATTCCATTTATTCTCGGAGCAAAAGTTTTCATGCAAGATCTTTGGCTAAGAGAACGCTGGGTTGAGACTTTGCCAAATGATCTTTTAAAAAGGTGGCAAGACTTTCTTCAAAGTTATCCTCTTCTCAAACATTTATTTACACGAATCCTCACTAGTTTTATACACCGTATATTCCTTCAAGGAAGAAACCAATGGCTCATCCGTGCTAAATATTGGAATCCAGAGCTTCGAAATTTGGTCAAGAGTGCGACTAGTTCCTTCCGGGCATGTGGGGTTTATCGAAAGGAGTTACAGACCCAACTCATGGGGGACTTGTCTGTAGGGAGAAACAAGATGTTGTCATAAAGGCTGAGCTTCAGCCTTGAGTTTTCCAAAATCACTTTGGCCAACCCTTTCTTCAATCAGCAAATAACGGTTTCTCTTGTACTCGGCGCAGATGTCTAGCATGACAGTATTCGGTCTGGAGTAATTGCAAGCAAGAAAAGTTCCAAAAAAACTTGGTAACTGCAAAAGCCTTGCAAATCTGTCGTCAGAAAGTTCGCCAATAATATTCACTCTTGTGGAGTGCCGTCATATCAGCGAATTTTCTCGGAGGCTGACATCACACAGCAAATTAGTGTTTAAGAACCTTATGCGGCTCAGTTAAGTAAGCAAAATTTTTTTAGCTCTGCCATTTATTATCCAATCTGGCGAAAATTTGAAACATACTTGATCTGCGTGCAGACAATAAAAGTCTACATTTAAAATTTGTTCATACAGACAGACGGACAGACGGACATGGCTATATCGATTTGACTATTGATGCTGATCAACAATATACTGGCATGTTCCGGTTCACTTTAGTGAATTCGAATTTAATACATGTGTAATTTTTTGGTGAACAATCAAGGTAATCTGTATCAAACCTTAAAATTTGTACTTCCTTTTAATAGGATGAACTCAGAATGAAAGGTTTTATGACGATTTAATTTATAAATTTTAATCAACAACCACTTCACCAAATTCGAATTCGTCAAATTTTGTCGAAAGTAAAACCCGAAACAGGCCTGATATATACTTTATGGGGTCGGAGATGCTTCCTTCTGCCTGATACATACATTTGAACGACTTTAGTATACTTTTTTACTCTTCGAGTAAAGGGTATAAAAACAAAAACACCTAAGCATGATCGTAGATTAACGAACAGTTACATAGACCGGCTGATCTCGGAAAAGCGGCGAGCAGGACGAGAATGGCAGAGCTACAGGACCAAATCCAAGTGCATTCGGTTGAAATAAATATTGTTATTGGAGACCTAAATCCCAGAAATGCACCCGGACATGGCCTTATTACGATTCAAATGGTTATTGAACTTCCAAGTCCTGCCATTACATATATGTCAAGACTCAGTCGCTGACGAACTGCCGAAGTGATCGGACGCTTAATTCTAAACGCGGAAGAACCAACGGAGCTGTCAAAAGCAAAAAAGCTTTCTTAAAAGCTACTCTCTAATATCATTTTCGTTTCTCTAAACACAACAACAACTAAACATCCTAACAGTAAACTAAAGATAACAGGTGCACAAAGCACAACAAAAATGCATCCTACAATGGGGCTGCCCCCTAGCTGGAGCGGTTTTAATCAAAACCAAAGACCATCGCCAAGCAAGCAAACTCTTAAAATTAACGGCACTTTCAAATGAAATCACCGTAAATGTCACCGAACACCCAGCATTAAACTTTTGCAGAGGAGTTTATTATTCGATCCTTTTGAAAATTGTAGATATTGGCCACATAGACTACACTGCAAAATCTGAGCTCGATATCTTAAAAATTGTGGGAGTTATTCAATATTTTTTATTGCGGGGGCGGGAAGAGGCGTGGCCAAAATTTGAAACAAACTTGATCTGCCTACAGACAATACTAACTTACGTATAAAATTTGGTTGCTCTAGCTCTTCTAGTCTCTGAGATCTAGGTGTTCATACAGACGGACGGACGGACGGACGGACGGACAGACGGACATGGCTATATCGACTCGGCTGTTGATGCTGATGAAGAATATATATACTTTATGATATCGGAGATGCTTCCTTCTGCCTGTTACATACATTTGCACGACTTTAGTATACCCTTTTTACTCTACGAGTAACGGGTATAAAAAGGGAGATGAACTGATCGAAACTGGACTCATTATCCTTACATTCGCTTTACACGACCTTCCTGAATATATCTTTGTCGGATATGAGAAAACCAATGTTCGTACCTATATTCCGCTACCCATGCGTTGCAAGAAATGTTTACGATTTGGACACACACTACGTATCTGCCGATCCAACATGCACTACATGTGAACAAAAACAATACTGCGATATTGAGGAAATGACAAAATGTACAAATGGCTTACACTGCGTCAATTGCACCGGATTGAACTTTGAAAACAACCACTCATCTTTTGATAGGAAATGTCCAGTTTTTATCAAAGAACAGGAGATTATGGCCATAAAAACCCGCCTAAAACTTGACAACAAGGCTGCACGATCAGTCTACCATGCAAAACACCAGGGCGAATCCACATTTGCCGCAGTGGCGAAGCAAAATGCATCAACATCTGCGACATCGACCACATCAAATACTAAAGCTACTCCAACACCAAAAGCAACCGCAATCACTAATTTAACCACATCATCCAACAACAACCAACGAAACATCATCAACTACAAGGACCTTGATGACTATATGCCACCACAGGCCGCTTCCACATCCCAAAAAGGTAACGGTACCATGCCAAAAAAAGTTAAAATTCTCCCAAGAAAAACATCTAAAAGGGTGATCAACCAAATCAAGGCTGCCCAAATCAAAACTTACCCAAAATCAACGCAAATCTACTCTTAAATCTGAATCAGATGACTCAAATTTTTATGCTGACCTAGAAGACATTATGTAATTATAATATTATAATTATACAGATCTCGGTTGGGCTGACAGGCGGGGAAACTACTTAAGCTTCTCCCTCTGTCAGTCCAGCCGAGATCTTTTTCAAATACAACAAATAGCTCACTTCAGTTATTGTATAACATATTTCTTACTTTCTTACTTACCAACTCTAAATCTATCAAAATGTCTCTTAAAATCCTTCAATGGAACATCAAATGATACGTAAATAACTATAGTGAGCTATTAATAATAATTAAAGAACATTCACCCCACATTATATCAATCCAAGAAACACACATATTTGATAACAACAATTTACCAGTACCCATTAAATACAATCTACTAACATGTGATGCGTCCAACAGTTTTGGTGGAGCAGGCATTTTAGTTCACAAATCCATACAATATACAGAATTAAACACCAACAACGATCTAGAAACAGTTGCAATAGAAATCCAATCAAAACAAAAAATTGCAATCTTTTCGATTTATATTCCCCCAAACAAATCCTTTTCTCATCAGAGTCTTGAAAATATACTGGGCCACCAAAATATCCCTTCTCTTATTACGGGGGACTTTAACAGTTGGAACAACAACTGGGGATCCCTCCAAAACAACAGAAGAGGCAAAATTTTAGCAAAAATTCATAGAACAATCACGATATATTATTTTGATCGACAAATCACCAACACTCTACACCACCCACAACACATTTACGCATATAGATATATCACTCTGCTCCCCACAACTCGCACCATTTACAGAATGGAAGATTTTTGATGACCTATGTGGAAGTGATCATTTTTCTAGTTTCATTTCTCTATTCCCTAACTCTAAGACAGAAAATAGTTCCAGATCATTTTTTAAAACTAAAGAAGCAGATTGGAAGTCATTAAATAAGCGAAGACATAAACAACAAAATTAAAATAAGTTCAAATATTAACAAAGAGGCAGCTAACATGAGCAAAATTATTATACAAAGTGCACATAACACCATATTACTAACATCACCACATAAGTCTAAACACAAAGTTCCTTGGTGGAACAAAACACTAAATGAACTACGAATAGGTAAAAATAAATCATGGAGAATTCTTAAACGTAATATAACTCCAGAAAACATGATAAATTACAAAAAAGCCAATTCTACTATATGTTTAGAAGTCAGTTAAGACTTAGTAAAAAAAAAGCCAACGAACACTTTCACATTTACAATAGAATCATCTACACCAACAGCTCAAATATGGACGAATATAAGACGCTTCTGTGGGTTAAATCCAACGAAAAGTTTTCATTGCATATCTCACCCATCAGATAAGCAATTAAAATTATCTAAAAAAGATATCGCACAAACTTTTGCAAATTATTGGTCTGAACTATCAGATGATAAAAATTTTAGCAGTCAATTTATACAGGAAAATACAAATACACAAACAATAACTTTACACCATCAGCAACCGCACTACTAATAGAGAAAGATATTACACTAATAGAACTTCAAGCCAGTTTACAAACCCTAAAAGGAACAACACCAGGACTTAACAGAATATCATACCCTATGATTAAGAATAGCTCATACACTGTTCAGAACAGGATTGTAAAACTCCTTAATAATATATTTATGCTTGCAAACACAGTTTAATTATCCTTATATTAAAACCCAAAGGTAATAAAACTGAAGTGTCATCTAAAGACCAATTTCGTTAAACTGCTGTGTAGCAAAAACGCTTGACAAAATTATAGCAAGACGACTCTGGTGGTTCGTCACTAAAAATAAATTTTTACACCAAAATCAATTTGGATTTAAGAAAGGTAAATCAGTTACTGAGAGTCTTCTTTATGCTGATTTTCTTATTTCCAAATCTTTATCTTGTAAAAAGCACACCTCAATCATCACCCTTGATTTTTCAAAGGCTTTCGATAGAGTTGGGGTTCACACAATAGTGGACCAGTTAATAGAATGAAGAACAGGACCTAAAATAATTCAGTATGTTAAAAACTTTATGTCAAACCGAAAACTTGTTGTTAGAGTTGCCTTACAAACATCGAATTTTCTACCTTTAAGCAATGGTATACCACAAGGATCACCAATCTCAGTCATACTATTTCTCATCGCATATAATAAGCTGGCCAATATATTATATAATAATAGCCATGCACAAAGAGATAAAATTTAGTGCTTATGCTGATGATTTTTATACCCTGTTCCCATTGAAAATGGGAAAAGGGGGATCATGAAGTTGTGCGAATGTATGTAACAGGGAGAAGGAAAATTTTCCGACCCCATAAAGTATATATATTCTTGATCAGCCTGAACAGCCGAGTCGATATAGCCATGTCCGTCTGTCCGTCTGTCCGTCCGTCCGTCTGTCCGTCTGTCTGTCTGTATGAACGCGTCGATCTCAGAGACTATAAGAGATAGAGCCACAAATTTTTGCACGAAGGTAGATTTATGCTGTACGCAGATCAAGTTTGTTTCAGATTTGAAAAATTCCACCCCGTCCCCCTTTTATCCCCAAAAAACCTAGACCTCCTCTTTAAATCCAAGACCTAAAAAGCCGTCAGATCCACAATTTTCAAGTTAGAGCCTCGTGGTTTAGTATACATCAAGCTAGGCTCAATATCTATCTATTCTGAAAAGTACAATCAGATCGGACCAAAAACACCGGAATTATAAGCGAAACAGTTGAGTTGATAAAAGCACCCCCCAGTTGTTGATCAGGACTAGAAAAGTATTGCCTACATTTAGGATGACATCTTCAAAAATTCAAAAAAAAATAGCGTAGCGTCCTTACTTGTTTTCTTATTATAAATTTTAACAAACACAAAAATATCAACTATAATTTGGACCCCTTATTCCAAGACATGCAAAATTGGTGCCATATCTATAAACAAATGCCAACATCTACATATTTGAAAGAAACATAATTGCACCTGCAATATATCATCTAATAATTTACAAATACCCTCAGTTTCAATCGTTAAAATTGTTGGATTAACTATTAACCATCGTTACACATGGCATTCTCATGTCAATTACCTAAAAACATCATTGTCAAAAAGCCTTAATGTAATTAAGTGTCTTGCTAGCCCAAGATTTAATTGCAATACTCAATCTTTACTTTCGGTGGCAAGGGCCACGATAATATCTAAAATTGACTATGCTTTATTTATATATGGCTTTACTCCAGCATCTATATTAAACAGAATAAAGACGTCTTTAAACGCTGCAATTCGAATGTCCCTTGGTGCATTTCGGTCAACACCAATTAATAAAATGCTTTTAGAAGCAAACATTCCAACAATCGAACAAGACTTTTTAAAACCTTACTAAATTCAAACGATACACGCCTTGCAAATTTTATCAATAAACTTAGAAAACCAACCAACAAAAAATTAACTTCATCAATAGAACGATCAATTATAATGTCTAAAGCGAACACGTTGCCGTATCTACCAGATAAAATACAATATTTACAGCCTTCTTGGTTATTATCACAAAATACAATAGACACTTCGCTACTAATACACAGCAAACAAATAACTCCAACTCATATATTCCGACAACACTTTAATAGAATTAAGAACGAATAAAAGACACATACATTTATTTTCACAGACGGTTCTCAACAAAATAGTATTACTAGCTTTGCTTTTACAACAGAAACACACGCTCTTAAGTATGGTAGTCTACCTTTCTATTCTTCAGTATTTTCTTCTGAAATAATTGCTATTTTGGAAGCTGTGAAACTGGTTTAGAACTTAAAGGGATCATTTTCAATATGCTCTGATTCTATGTCTGCTCTAAATTCCATATCTAATATTAACAATACTGACAAGTATCCTTCGCTATTAATATCCCTCTCTCCTAGGGTGAAATTGATATGGATCCCTAGTCATGTGCAAATTCAAGGAAATGAGCAGGGTTCGTAAAATGCTCTAATGATATTTTTCAGTCATGATAATTAACATCAATGAAAAAAAAATTTATTTTCACACGAGTAAATAACAATTTTTTTCACAAGAAAAAAATTATTTTTTTCATGAAACTAACACGAATATTTTTCACACGCATGATTCTATCGCGCGTGTGAAAAATTTTAGCAGTCTTCTGTAAAAAAAAAATGAGACCAAATTTTTGTCACAAAATTTCTCACACGCGTGTAAAAAATTTTTTGAATATTTTTAATACTCTGTACCAAAGGTACATAGAGTATAATAAGTTTGTGCAAAAGTATGTAACATCCAGAAGAAAGCATCTCTGACCCCATAAAGTATATATATTCTTGATCAGCATCAACAGCCGAGTCGATATAGCCATGTCCGTCTGTCCGTCCGTCCGTCTGTCTGTCCGTATGAACGCACAGATCTCAGAGATGGTAAGAGATAGAGGTTTGACATGTATGGGACATATGCTTCTTATGTCTGCAGGCAGATCAAGTTTATTTTCAATTTTGGCCACGCCCCCTCAATTCAGAAAAAAAACGTCATATCTCCCACAGTTTTGAAGATAGATGGCTTGTTGCTTCTGGATAACTTATCGATCCGCCAAAGGAATGAAGAAGATCCGATGAACGGTTTTCGAGTTATGATCAAAAGACTGTGCGTATAATTTTCTTGGTACAGAGTATGTTATAGTCGGGCTTGACCGACTTTCTTTCTTGTTTTCACTGCATTGGTGTTGGTGTGTATATGAGAGTCGGTTTATGGCCCTCAAACACAGGTACTCGCGTCTTAAAATTTTCCACCCCCGTTTGTCAGCTCAGTGTGCCTGACCGAGCCGCAGCCGCGCACGAGAATAAGACACACAGCCGACTCTCATATACACACCAACACCAATGCAGTGAAAAAAATATTCAACAAATTTTTTACACTCGTGTGAGAAATTTTGTGACTAAAATTTGCTCTCAATTTTTACCGAAGGCTGCTAAAATTTCTCACACGCGCGATAGAATCATGTTCGTTTCAAATGTTCGGGCTAGTTTCATGAAAAAAACAAGAAAGAAAGTCGGTCAAGCCCGACTATAACATACTCATAACTCGATTATAACTCGAAAACCGTTCATCCGATCTTCTTCATTCCTTTGGCGGATCGATAAGTTATCCTAATAACTAAATATGTCCAGAAAGAACAAGACATCTATCTTCAAAACTGTGGGAGATATGACGTTTTTTCTAAATTGCGGGAGCGGGAGGGGGCGTGGCCAAAATTGAAAATAAACTTGATTTGCCTGCAGACATAAGAAGCATATGTCCCATACATGTCAAACCTCTATCTCTTACCATCTCTGAGATCTGTGCGTTCATACGGACAGACAGACGGACAGACGGACGGACGGACAGACGGATATGGCTATATCGACTCGGCTGTTGATGCTGATCAAGAATATATATACTTTATGGGGTCGGAGATGCTTCCTTCTGCCTGTTACATACTTTTGCACAAACTTATAATACTCTGTGTACTTACGGTACAGAGTATAAAAAAAGTATGCGGGGAAGTTATCGTGTAGATTTTTAATGGTTTGCGTTGTGTATGTTTGATCCATCCTAGTCACAAAAATTAGCAATCAGATTGCACATTACAATAGTTCATTAGAATAATCCAACTATATCCATCGAGATTCTGTCATCGTTTTGTGCTGGTGAACAAGGCCAATAAGACATTTATTTACAAGAAACCGACTGATCACATATCAACGTTCGCTCAACAAATAAATCATCGCGGAGAACCAAATCATAGTTAGTACTAAAATTAAGCTTTCTACTTTTGATTGGCAATTCATTCCTTAAGCTATTTGACTTTGGAATTATCTGCCACACAAGCCCACATCGACTGGAGTAGAATCTAAACGAGGCAATAAGACTCAGTCAGTCAACAATTCCTTTATTTCCTTAATACACTTGCTCAACGCTTCCGAACTGTGACTGACAAACATCCCTACTGGGGCTCAAGACTGACTTGTTTCAAACGGAAACAACTCTACAGCGTACTCACTCACGCATAAAAAAAAGTGGACTGTGTATCTCCGGGTAGCCCATTTACTGGCCAGCAACTTCAAAGAAAATAACCGGTCTTAGAGTCTTAGCCACAGCAAGAAGAGAATGCAGCAGAGGGTCGAAATTTAATATGCAGATATTGCAACAACAACCCAAAGCAGACAAAGAATGAAATATTTCATTATTTTTCGGCTTTGGGATCAAGGAAACATTTATTTATAAAGTAATATCGGATGTAAAGAGTGGAAAAAACATGGAGAGAAAACTGGGCTCCGGGAAAAAATGCAGATTTCAGCATTCTGAAGTAAGAGCCAAATTAAAGGCTGAAATTGTGGGACGCACAGCCAAATCATATCGTGTGCTGACTAAGAGCTATAATGTGAGCGACAAAACTTTAAAAAAAAGATATTACAGACATGGGAGTAATGAAATTAAAAAGAAAAACCGTGCCCACTGTTTCTGAAAAGCAAAGAGAGACCATTAAACATAGGCTAAGTGCACTTTCCAGAAATTTGTTCTCTTCAAACTCATCAAAAATTTGTATTATGGATGACGAGACCTATTTCACAGTAGATTGCCTTGAGTGGACACCTAAGTATTACTTCAAGCTTCCTAATACTCAACCACCTGTAAATGTTACTCAAATCAAAAAACCAAGTTTCCTAAAAAGGTTTTATTGTGGCAAGCAATAAGTGAACGTGGCATCAGCAAGCACGTCTTTATCAGTGAGGATTAGCCGTTAATGGGAAGACTTACAAGACCATTGCCGTCTAGTGCTTAAACAATCTATAGAACGACAACACGGTCTTTTGGCCCGATTTAGCATCTGCTCACTATGCCAAGACAACACTAGAGGCACTTGATGTATTAATTATACAATATGTACCCAAGTCCCAAAACCCTCCTAATGTACCCCAATTAAGGCCAATCGAAAAAATTTGGGCCAATTTAAAAAGAAAGGTCCAAAAGCATCAATTGCTTGATCCTAAAAATTAAAAGGGAACTGGCGAAAATCGATTCAAACGGAATTTAGGAGGTGATGCGCAAAGTTCCACAAAATATAAGGAAAGCTAATCGCTATGGTCATGAAAATTGTTTGTAAAAATAACTTAAAGTGTAAATAATACTATATATAAAATTCAAGTTTCTCGGACATCAAATACATTTTCTACTAATCTTATAGCATTTGTTCGTATTTCATTCCGCACACCTTATGCTCGGTTATAGACCATTTCATTATTCGGGGTCAGTGGCATAGTAAAGGATGTAAACGTAAAAGCCGAAATTTTCTCAGTCCATATTTAAAAAATGATACGCTGGATGCTAAAATTTTCATCGCTGAGGTGGCTGGCATCAAGTCTTGAAGGCCCAACAAAGCTCCAGGGGCTGACCGTATTTCTGTAGAATTCTTCAAAAATGTCTGCACATTTGTATTGAGATGTTAACAAACGCGTTCAAAAAGGCCATGGCGCCTTGTTGCATCCCCAACTGTTTCAAGAAAGTTATAATCTTTCCAATCCACAAAAAAGAATATCTTACATTTGCTGAGAGGAATATAGCGTTTAAATGCAACCTCAATCTTGCTGAGTCGTCTAACGACCGTCGATAGCGTGTTTGTGCTCACATGAATTTCTCAATCTTATCTTGACAATGAAAGAAAGCTCTATGTCAGCTTCATCGTCTTTAAAGCAGCATTCGATAACATAAACCGCCATGGCTTAGTTTTGGAACTAAGCCTTTTGGAAGATAATATCTTTTCTGTTTGGGACGGATGTGAGCCTTCAGACTGGTTCCCTAACAATACCGACGTGAAACAAGGATGCCTCCTCAGTCCACTCTCATATATCGACGACATGTCGTCGTACCTGCCAGGAGGGGTTGATATAAATGGTCGAGATGTGCAAACTTTAATGTCCGAAGACGATCAGGCGTTGCTGGCAGATACCCCCGAATCGCTCCAAAGAATGATAAACAAGCTCTTCCACTACTGTCAGCCTTCAGATAAATGTGCAGAAGACAAAGGATTTAGTTAGAGTCAACAAATGGTTTTTAAATGAAGCTGAGCTTAAGACAGTAACTAACTTTAAATACCTAGGCGTTACGTTATTTGGATACATGAATTTAGGCCTCACCTCCAAGAGAAACTGCCGGACTCGAAGAAAGCGATTAAGAGCACCTGGAAAAACTTCTTTGGTAAGCCGCTCATCCTGCCAAGCACCAAATTTCGCAAATATATTTTAGCCAGCAAAACTCAGGTGTTCGAGAAATGGATTGGCACTGCGTTCAATTGTAACATTGATCTTGACTGTCCAGAGTCTTGGGAAGCCTCTCATAAACTGATCATGGAAAACATGGAGCTCCGGAAAAGGAAAGAGAACATTTTCTGCCCCTGGCGTCCTTGAGTGAGTTTAGACTCATTTACAAAAGACTGCCACGTTCGATGATGTGAAGTCTTAACTAAAGGCCGCATATAAGCTCCTCCAATACTAACTACACAATCTGCAACCTCCGTGAAACGGAAAATGTGGCACACCTGATGGGGAGTCCAGTCCTGGGCGAACTTCAAGTTTGTACTTCAACAAGCCTTCTCTTTCGGAAATCAAGGCTATAAGCTGACTTAACAGAGAAAACTGACAGACACTCGCTTCGTTTCTACAACACGCTCTTAAATATCGACTTTCTATTTTCAATGAAAACCTATAGCAAATAACCAAAATGTTTCAATATGATAAATTATGGCTGATGGTTATAAACCAAGCCTTTGTTATGTCAAATAAAATACAACTACGGCAGAAAAAAAATCGCCTACAAACACCAAATTTCCACTAAGGAGAGCACACGCAAGCATAAAGCCTCCTTAAAATAAAAAATGTTATCGGTGAACTAAATTCCATAAAAGAATGTGGACATGACCTTATTACGGTTAAAACTATTATGGAACTTCCAAGTCCTGCCATTACCTATATCTTAAGACATTTCAATGCAGCACTGCGATGTGGCTACTTCCCAAGTCAGTGGAAGAAGTTCACAATTATAATGATTCAGAAGCCAGGAAAGGATACATAACAAGCGTCATCATATAGACCCATTAGTCTGCTACCATGCTTATCAATACTACTTGAGAAGAACTTACTACATAAAATGTATGCCCATGCTCAAAAAATCATTCCTTCCCACAAGTTTGGGTTACGAGCAAAACACGGCCATGAGTACACAACGGAAGAGATCACCATAGAAGCCCATGTCAGGGTAGCGTTCTCGGTTCTTTCCAGGCGTAATGTACACTGCCGACATACCAACAGACCCTCTACTTTCAATAATTACACTTGGAGATGATACGGATTTGTTAAGCAGATCAGGATGTCAAAATTCACGCAACAAGAAATCTACCTATCCTACGTGAAAGAGTAGCAGGCCAAAGGCGCATAAACATCAACGAGCAAAAGTGTCAACACATGACGTTCATCCTCAACAGAAGCACCGGTCTCCAGCTTTTCCGAAGCGCAAACGATATTGTATATTTAGTTGTTCTTTTCCTCTTAGACTCGAAAAAAACCTTCAAATAAAGCCAAAGTAAGTAAGTATACAAAGATATAAAGTGCAGAATTAATACGCGTACGGAATTAGCTCGTTCCAATGCAAACCGTAATATGAATACACCCTCGAAATCGACCCCTGGAGTCTTCTTCACGAAAGCTACGAGATCGTCATTTGCCCCATCGACTACTACCTAAGGCGTTTCTTTCGCATGCGTCTTGAAACAAGGGATAATTTCACACGAAAGTCGAACTGAGCCGACTCTGCCAACTAAACAGGTGGAGCAATCATCAAACCAAAGTAGCTTAGAAGCCATGTTTGTTTCGTTACAACAAACTCTGAAAGATTTTATGGTGTATATGCAAAACGCAATGCAAGAACAGATGAGAATGCAAGGCATTCTCATTCAAATGCTCGCTTCACAACAACCCAATAATGGCTCCCTACGAGTGTCACTCTGGAATGCAAATGGTATTCCTCGCCACAAAGTGGAGTTATCCAAATTTCTCCAAGACAATGAAATCGACATAATGCTTCTTGCGGAAACTCATCTGACAGACCGATATAATTTTCAATTATCGGGATATGCATTCTACGGCACATATCACCCAGATGGTAAACCCCATGGCTTCAATATCCACTATCGGGATATTCGGAAACCTACCTACAAGCCACATCGATATGCGTAGAATCTAAACGAGGCAATATCACTCTGTCTGCGGTTTACTGTCCACCACGACTTACAATATCAGAAAAACAATTCCGAGATTTCTTTAATACACGTGGGCAACGCTTCTTCGCTGCGGGTGACTATAACTCGAAACATCCCCACTGGGGCTCCAGACTGACTAATCCCAAGGGAAAGCAGATCCAAAAAAAATACCCGATCTTATAGACATTGCTGTAACAAGAAAACTTCCTCAAAACCTGATACTGCAGAAGCCCTTGCAGACTTGTCGTCAGACCATTCTCCAATAATATTCACCCTTTTGGAGTGCCCTCAAATCAGAGAATATCCTCGAGACTGACTTCACACAAAAATTATATCAGCATTCATATAGCGCTGAGCCCAACTATAAACAACGAAGAAGACATTGAAAACTCAGTCCAATCCCGCAGCTCTATCATTACTGCTGCTGCTCATCATTCAAACACTCAAAATACAATAACAACACCTAAGCAAGATAGTAGATTAACGAATAGCTACATAGACCGACTGGTGTCTAAAAAGCGGCGTGCAAGAAGAGAATGACAGCACTATCGGTTGCCTGCGTCTCAGACTTGCGGAACGCGTACTTCGCAAAACGCCCGAATCGGAAGAGCAGCTAGCCCATAGCCGTTATATAGAAAAACTTTCGCATAAAAGCACCAAATTTCCCATATGGAGAGCACATGCAAGCATAAAGACCAGAGTGGAAGTTTGGCCCGCAGTGACGAAGAGAAGGCAAATGTCTGTGCACTTCACCTTAGAAATGCTTCCAGCCAAATCCACCAACTTATGGCTATGCACTTCCATTGGTTCCCATCGCCGCACAAACTGACCCAATCAAAGTTCATTCAATTGAAATAAAAAATGACATCGGAGATCTACAACCCAGAAAAGCGCCTGGACATGATCTTATTACGCCTAAAATGATTGTGGAACTTCCAAGTCCTGCCATAACATATATTTCAAGACTTTTCAATGCAGTACTGCGATTTGGGTACTTCCCAACCCAATGGAAAAAGTCCACAATCATAATGATCCATAAACCAGGAAAGGATAAAACCCAAGCGTCATCATATAGACCCATTAGTCTGCTACCTTGCTTATCAAAACTTTTTGAGAAGATCTTACTCCGTAAAATTGATTCCCATGCTCAAAATATCATTCCTTCACGCCAATTTGGGTTCCGAGCTAAACACGGGACTATTGAGCAAGTCAACCGCATAACTTCAGATATTCGGACTGCGTTTGAAAACCACGAATACTGCTCTGCCATTTTCCTAGATGTTGCCCAAGCATTTGACCGCGTATGGTTGGACGGTCTTACATTCAAGATAAAGACAATACTTCCACCAAATACACACAAAGTCCTAGAAAGCTACGTCAGTAACAGAGTATTTACAGTTCGTCAAAATAAGTACACAACAGAAAAGTTCTTGGTCCTTTCCTATACGTACTATACACTGCCGACATACCAACAGACTCTCTACTTACAATTAGTTCTTTTGCGGATGATACGGCAATATTAAGCAGATCACGACGTTCAATTACCGCAACAAGACTTTTGGCAAGCCATCTTACCGACGTGGAAGAGTGGCTGGCCAACTGGCGTACTAAAATCAACGAGCAAAAGTGTAAGCACGTGACGTTCACACTCAACAAAAGCACCTGTCCCCAGCTATCCCAAAACGCGACTTTGATCCCGCAGTCAAACGATGTTGTATACCTAGGTTTACACCTCGATAGATGGGTCACAAGGCGCAAACACATAGACTCGAAAAAACTTCAGATAAAGCTTAAGGCCAACAGCCTTCACTGGCTAATTAACTCCCGTTCCCCTCTAAAGCTGGAATATAATGTTTTACTGTACAACAGCATCATAAAGCCTGTCTGGCAGCTATGGGGAAATGCGTGTGCGAGCAGCGTGTACATCCTCCAAAGATGTATCCACAACGACCTCAGCATCCCACTGTTAGGTACGCAAAGTAATTTAGGGGAAATCTCATGGGTCCAATACAACTGTAATCATAACATTCAAGCTTTTAGATCACAACAGTTATTGCATAATGTTTTTTTTGGATGTAACTAAACTGTTTTTGACTCTTTGTAAGCCAATTTTTTTGTAACTATGCTTTTTTTAATTAAACTGTGTTACGTTGTGATCAGTAAAAAAAAAATTGTTAAATGACTTGTAGCACCGATTTCTTATCTTCCAAATAGGTGCAATGTATCAGATAAACTTAGACTTTGCTCTGTTATCAGTAGGTTTATGTGACAGACAGCTTTATGTGGAAGACAGGAAAATGGCCCTACGATAAAAAAAACACAATCAGCTGGTTATGAAGATATTATCTATCGATAATTTGGCAGCAAAAACCTAGCTTATTGAACGTAAGAAAATTAATTTTTGTAAGTTGAGAAATCTCCATAGTTAACAAATAATGTTTTATTAAGCACAATAACTGTCTAACAAAAAAATTAAATAAAAAATGCAATTGACTATACCACAGCTCCCAAATGGGGGCCCGAAGTCGAGCTTCTCTCAATCTCTTGGCTTGTGTGCTTTGAATTTTTGCACTAGAGAAGGAACCTATCAGCTTAACGCCGAATCCGAACGGCAGAGTTTTGAGAAGCTTTTGCAATGCTAGTTACTTCACAGCTGGAGCAATCAAACTGGTGAAGGTAACCGGGAGTATAAGTTATTTAAAGAAAAAAACTTATTCACTAGATGTTCCGAGGCGGGATCGAAGCCACGACCTCTGGCACAGTAGGCAAACACACTAACCACTGCACCACACCCGGCTATACAATAGCTGTCTAAAACAGTAATATTCATGTTGTTTTCTATAGCGTTGATGCATCACCTGTCGTTAACGACCGACTAAAGTTCAGCGATGTATGAGGTCGTTAGTTCTGGTAATATGTTGACACCAGCAGATATATAGCTTTGGCACCAGCAGATCTATGGATTTAACAAGAAATAAGGGAAATTATATTTCTGTCATGTCTTTAAAATGATGACATTTAAATTGAGTTCTGAATGTCATATCGATACTGTTAGCGAAGAGAATTGTCATCAACAATAGCATGTTTATTATACTTTTGGAAAAAACCCGGGATGAGACCCTTAAATTCTGATAGGAGGGACTTCTGTAAGCATCGCCTCATACCCAGTTTTTCAACTGTACCCTAGGTTCAAATTATATGTCTATGGGTACTTTTGTACTAGCAACACAAAGCGACAACAATTTTAAATTAAAAGTTAATGGTTCAAGATAAAAGTCTACAAAATTCAGCAAACACAGACAGGGTCAATGGGAATGTAATATCGAAAAATCGAGTTATTCGTACAGTTGGTTAAGATACCTTCAGAAGGAGACAACCCTAAATTCTTGCATATCTTTAAAAGCGCACGGTAGAGTTTTCTAAAAAACTATGTTTATGATGGCATAATGAGCTTTTTCGTGGGCCTAAGAGATGTTACTCCTCAGCCAAAAAACCGCGAGATGGAGTACCATTTAAAGATCTACCCATGAACCACACAATATGGCCCATTAACTAGACTAAAAAATAGACCGAACTGCGTTTTCAGATTTTCTTACAAAGCATTTTTGTACTGACTACGAGCATTTTTGTACTAGCAATTGACTTACGGCAACATTGACCATTTAGGGTATTAACTGCTCCCAAAAATTATGCAATTAATCTAATGGGTAAATATCTTCATTACCAGCTGGAAAACAGATATCAGCATTTAAAAACTTAAGTTCGAAGCATCTTTGTGTATCGCGGTTAGTCCATTAACGGCATTTTATAGTGCATTTGTTCCATTTTCTTGCTAGCAATGAAGCAGGTTCCCTATAAGATTAATGACATAAATTTATTTGAGCTGCTAATACCTTAAATGGCCAATGTTGTTCTAAGGCAGTTGCCTGTACAAAAATACAAACCAAGGCAGTGTTGGAGAAACCGTAAACGCAGTTTGATCTATTTTGGTATCTACTTTATGACTTACATGGAGACGTTCGTGGGTGAATCTTAAAAGGGTACTCCATCTCGCGGTTTTTTGTCAGACGAGTACCATCTTTTAGGGACGTGCACTAGCCCATTGTGCCATCATATATTTAGCTTTTAATAAAAATCTACCGTGCGGTTTTAAAGATATTCAAGAATCTGTGTTTGACCCCTTCTGGAGGTACCTTAAAGAATTGTACGATAAACGCGATTTTTTGATATTACGTTCCTAGTGTCCCTGTCTGTGTTTGCTGAATTTTGTAGATGTTTGATCTGAACTATAAGTAAGTAAGTTAAAATTGTTGTCGCTTTGTGTTGCTACTACAAAAGTACACATAGAACGCGAACCTAGGGTACAGATGAAAAACTGGGTATGAGGCGATGCTTACAGAATTGTCTTCTATTAGAATTTAAGGGTCTCCTTCCGGGTATTTTTTTAGTGTTGTACTGTGTATAAGTCGATATAGCCATGTCAATATGTCGGTCGTTCCGTCCGTCCGTCTGAACAAACTTATCTCAGAGATTGTAAGACATAGCAGTTCGACCTGAATGGGACATATGCTTCATATATTTGCAGATCAAGTTTACTTTCAATTTGGGCCCCGCCTCCTCCCGCCACCATAATTTGTAAAAAAACGTCATATCTCCCGCAATTTTATAGATAGAAGCATTGTACCTTTTGGACATATTTAGTTATCAGTATTATTTATCTATCCGTCAAAGGAATGGTGAAGATCTGATAAACGATCGCGTTACATGAAAAACAAACATTTATGCTGGGCAGCACGGGCTGAAGCAGTGATGGTCAGCACTGTATCCAACACTGTAACACTTTGTGTGGTAAGTATACATTATAGAAGGTACAGAATATGTTATAGTCGGACTTTTTATCCTCTGTACCGTCGGTACATAGAGTATTATAAGTTTGTGCAAAAGTATGTAACAGCCAGAAGGAAGCATCTCCGACCCCATAAAGTATATATATTCTTGATCAGCATCAACAGCAGAGTCCATATAGCCATGTCCGTCTGTCAGTCAGTCTGTCTGTCTGTCTGTCCGTCTGTCTGTCCGTAACGCACAGATCTCAGAGATGGTAAGAGATAGAGCTTTGACATGTATGGGACATATGCTTCTTATGTCTGCGCAGATCAAGTTTATTTTCAATTTTGGCCACGCCCCCCGCCCCCGAAATTCAGAAAAAACGTCATGTCTCCCACAGTTTTGAAGATGGATGGTTCGTTTCTTCTGGACATATTTAGTAATCAGGATAACTTATCGATCCGCCGAAGGAATGGCTCAGCTGCTACTGCAGCATCAAAAATTATACAGAGCGTATAATTTCGTTGGTACAGAGTATGTTATAGTCGGGCTTGACCGACTTTCTTTCTTGTTTTTTTGTTTGAACTTAAAAAAGAGCAGTTTTGCTTGAAATAAAAATTGCTCAAAAACTAGTAAGTAAAAGTAATGGTTTGTTGTTTCGAACATTGTGTGTTTGACAAAAAATATTGTGTGAAAATCTTTCGCACGTAAAGTGTGCAGGCATTTCTAGCCGATAGAGCGACATTTTAACAAAATTTGAAGGCACACTTTGGAGTTGGGTATCCAGCAGCGAACGGGCATTTGAAACCGATAAATATATTAGTCAGCCTGAAGAAAATTGCATTGATATATACGATGATGTTCGCAATATCAACGAAAAGTAACTGAGGATGCTGTATATTTTGCAGGGCTTGAAGTTATCATCTAATTTGGTTTTTAATTTGAATAGCTTTGTACAAAATGCACAACCTAGCCCTGGTTCCTGCACCTGCTCCAATTGCTGCTCCTGCACTAGCTACTGCATCTCGAATTGTAGCATCTGCAGAAGGTTCTGCCGCAGGTACTCCAGCTAGTGTTGCTGAGTTAACTACTTCTGTTCCCTCTCCCTTCTACGTCTAACAATGCTCAGCTATTTTTCAGTCTAATTGCAGCAGTTGCTTCAACGAAACAAATTTGTATTTCCTGCCTCTGCCCTGAAACCGCAGAGACTGAAATAACTTCTTAACCACTGCTCCTGGATGCTCTGACATAATAGTTTTAAAATATGCACTCTGAAAACCTCGATCTATATCTTCTTTTAAAATATTCGACCACCTTCTATACTAAACCAAGTTCTTTGTCTTGATCTTTGGCCCAATTTCTCTATCGTTCGTGGCCTAAACCCAAGCTGGCACTTTTCCCAAGTCTTCAAAAAACTTAAATAAACCTACGTCAACAAATACCTAAATGTAAGGGGACTCAGAAGTTAACTTCAATCCCTTGACTTAAATCGTTTTCCTCCCGAGTCTAACATATTGATGATGACTAAAATTTGGCCTTAAACAGAATACTAAGATTTTGAGCGATTCTTATTGCATTTTAAGAGTTGAACGTAATAACCGTAATAGAAGTGTCTTAATTGCTGTCGATCAAAATCTTAACTCATACACTCTTCATATTCCTAAAACTGACAACATTGAATTTGTGTGCGTCTCTGTGCGCATTGGCGATTCAATTTTTTATTTCAGCTGTTCTTATGTGCGCCATCTTCGGAGGAGTCCACTTATTATATATAAGCACGCCTCATCAATAGAGTATAATTCTGAATCCTGTCAAGACTGTGATTTTCACTGTGTCGTCGTGTATGACTTTAATCTTCCCTTTGTTTCTTGGGTGTCTTCTCCTGATTCCGAATTCTTCCTACCCTCTTGCCAGCATTGCTTTTTGGTAAATTAGTAAAAAGTAAGCTTGGTCTGAATCTTTTATTGATTCATTGATCGCTGTTGATAGAAGTTGGTTCCTCTCGAAACAGCTGTACGATCTACCACCCTCCTTTGTGGCGTTGAATCTTTGTTTAAAATTGTGCGAAAGCATAACATGACCCCGAGCCGGCTAAAAACTGCAGGCTTACATAGATCCATCACTATAAACTTACTGAAATTTACTTCTACAATAATTTATGGCTTTACTCAAGGCAAGCAAACAGATGTTATTTTTTCGGATTTTAGTAAAATTTCCGACAGTGTTTCTCATTGTCTTTTGATTTCGAAGCTGTTTTTAATGGGATTTCCGATGGGCCTTCTTAATTGAAGCTCATCTTATCTTCAGTCTAGAACTCAGAGCGTTATATTTAATAATTGCACCTCTTCTCCAATATCTGTGACCCCCTGGACTTCTTCTCTTCGCGCTATTTGTTAACGATCTGCCTAATGTAATTAAGTATTCTTAAACTTAGAGACATTCCTGAGCCACAATTCACCCAATGATTCTGCTTTGCTTCAGGTTGAGTTGGGACCCACAATTGAGGCTACCTTATTATTTATCCAGACTAAAGCTTTTAGATTTACCGACTCTTGGACATAGACGCTCTATGTTGGATATAATGTTTCTGCACAAGCTAATAAAGGATAACATTGACGCAGAGTACCTGCTTGAGTTTGTGATCTTTAATGTCCTATGAAGACAAACACGGAACTTTATGCCATTAAAGATTCCTTTTTCTTCTTCTTTATAAGCCTCCAATTGTCCAATTATAATAAGAGATTTCCTCTTCTCAATATTTCCGATAAAGGCTTTAGGTTTTTTATTCTTTATACTCTTGCCCTTACATATCTTTAAGTACTTTTTTTAGCTTCGCTCTAATCATCAATATGTTGCATTATATAGTAACTGTGTCTTGTAGACGTTGTTGCATTTAAATTGAAATAAAATAATAATATAATAACGAATTTGAAAGAATCCACAAGCGTTTGATAGTGGCCTCACATTCAAAACCAACCATTCAGATATATTTGACATCATGACATTGCGAATCTCTACAAAATAACGTTTAGTCAGGTGGAAAAGGTACAAATTGAGAGATTTGAAAAGATTAAAGTTTTGGTTATATACCTACCATTACATCAAAGATAGTAGCGCGGTGAAGCGGCCAGCTTTGTATTAAGTTGAGAAAAGCTTTTTTTGCCTCAGCAGGTAACATTCCACGTAAGCTTTGATGATGCATAGCGACTGCTTCATGCGGTATGTTGGGTACAAATCGGGGTGGTAAGCAATGAGTAGCAATAGTCCTATAGTTATTCAAATTTTCCTGACAATCTCCGAGTTCAAGTTGCCCTTGAAGTGCAGCTAACATTATTGCTTCCATTTCAGTGATTGGATAACGTTCACTTCTTAGGCTATGCAGAATTTGATGATACAGAAGCTCTTTTTCTATAGAATCCTCTAAATTGATGTAATTATCACAAAACAAATGCTTTTTAAACAAAAACATATAATTTTGCTGTGGTAGTTGAACTCCATTATTTGGCTGAAAAAAGAAGAATAAAATGATTATTTTATTAGTAATAGTATCAGAAATGTTTTTTGAATTGAACAACAGGACACTCATTTTTTCTTTTCTATAAAGAACTATTATTTCATAATGTATTGATCGCTAGGCTTTTTAATAATTCGCTCTGAGCTGGTATGTTTTTATATTACCATATTGCGGACTCTTCAGTTCGGCTCGGGTCTGCTTCAAATCTTATGTCCAATTTAAACTGTAGCGCAATCCTTCCTGCATTTTTGTGTCGAATGGTGCTTTCATGATGTTCAAATGTCATAGGGGCTAGTGGTAGCAATCAATTCCATTTAATTTGAATGTCCTTTCATCCGTGAATCAAATGATTGCTATGGTTGTGACCATTCAGACCGCTCATGTAGCTGATGCAATCAGTTATTTAGTTAGTACCTAGCTGCGCAACTCAACATTACATAATGGATTTCTCGTTCATTAATTTGCCTTCAGTATGACGGAAATAATCCCTCACAGAGAGGTTAACTTTGCCATATGGGCTAGTCCGAAAATTTTTAAACCAAGGGCTGAAATTTAAAGTTGACCAAATTCCAATTTTTTGTTAATGGAATAATTGAATACATATTCAAGCTTCAAAATGTATAAGCAATATGGTTTTACAGTGGACTGTTTTTTCTTGGCAGAGGCTTACATACACCTACCTCTTGCTTGCATTTATTCATCTAAAAATAGGGTATTTTCATTTGCCAAAAAAGTGGGCAAAACAGCCGTTTCAGCCTTTAGCGCTTAGCAATTCGTAAAATTTGTAACATCTTCTTTTATTTAAGATAATAATCATATTAGTAAAATATCTAATATTTGTTAAAATTTTGAATTAAACATTGCTTACATTATGTGTAACGCCCGCAACGGAAAATAGGGCAGCAGCAGTTCTGGATCCCTCATCTGGAAATGAAAGTTTCAAACTGCATCGCCAACTGTATACGCTGTATTATGCATAACAAAAAGCTGGAAGGGTTCCTCAGTTGCATCGAGACAATAACCAAACAAGACATATGAGTCATTCTTTTCCAACTCGAACGGTTTCCGGATTTGAACCAAATTTTTTTCGAAATTAGATCTCGACATTCCTACCAAAACTTATTTTGCAGTTTTGCCCAAAAAATTATTGTTTATTTTAAAAACAATTTCAAAAATCGCAAAAAACCAAAAAGTGAAAAAAAGGGTTCTTTTTAAAAAGTTAATTTCTCGGCTTGTGATTATCGGACAGGTCTCGGCATTGATGTTGCTGAATAGTATTTTACTGCACCTACTAAGATCCTATTTTAGTACAAATTTTCATTACTTAATAATATTAAATAATTGTTGCTAAAACTTACATATAATTTTCTCTCAGTGTTAACCACCATGATATAGCTTTTAAGAATATACAATTTATTGCCCTAGGCATAACGTAAATTACGGTATCTTCCAAAAGTTGGAGACTTTTATAGTTAAAAAGATATTAATTAATGAAGTTATAAACAAATTAAAATATGCCCTAATAAAAAAATTCCCCACGTAGTCAGTTTCAAAGCTATATTAATGAAACTTGACAAGTGGTCTTTATATTTATTAAGCTTTGCAAAAATGTCAACATCAGGCAGATCGGACGTCTATATCATATTGCTCCAATTGGAATGATCGGCCAAAAATTGTTTTTTATGGTTTTTTGCAAAATTTTGAGACTAAAACTCACAATATCTATTTTTTATAAGTAAATATATATATATGTTGAAGATTCTGCTAAAAATGATTCAAATTCCGTGAAATTATTAATAACAATCCATCCAGCCAGCCATTAACAACCAGTTTTTGTACTTTACTAACACTGGCTCTTGGCCCCTTTTGACATTTGAAAGTTTGGCCATACATATTTAAAAGCGAAAAATTTAAATGTGATGGTAGACATTCCAAATTGCTCAAATAAAACAGAGCGATTTTAATTTTAGAGTTCCACATATATTAGATTTATTTATTAATCATAAAATGTAGTCCTCAAATCGCTTTTTCGCTTTTAAATAGTATGGCCAAACTTTCAAATGTCAAAAGGGGCCAAGAGCCATTGTTAGTAAAGTACAAAAACTGGTTGTTAATGGCTGGCTGGATGGATTGTTATTAATAATTTCACGGAATTTGAATCATTTTTAGCAGAATCTTCAACATATATATATATTTACTTATAAAAAATAGATATTGTGAGTTTTAGTCTCAAAATTTTGCAAAAAACCATAAAAAACAATTTTTGGCCGATCATTCCAATTGGAGCAATATGATATAGACGTCCGATCTGCCTGATGTTGACATTTTTGCAAAGCTTAATAAATATAAAGACCACTTGTCAAGTTTCATTAATATAGCTTTGAAACTGACTACGTGGGGAATTTTTTTATTAGGGCATATTTTAATTTGTTTATAACTTCATTAATTAATATCTTTTTAACTATAAAAGTCTCCAACTTTTGGAAGATACCGTAATTTACGTTATGCCTAGGGCAATAAATTGTATATTCTTAAAAGCTATATCATGGTGGTTAACACTGAGAGAAAATTATATGTAAGTTTTAGCAACAATTATTTAATATTATTAAGTAATGAAAATTTGTACTAAAATAGGATCTTAGTAGGTGCAGTAAAATACTATTCAGCAATATCAATCCGAGACCTGTCCGATAATCACAAGCCGAGAAATTAATTTTTTAAAAAAACCCTTTTTTTCACTTTTTGGTTTTTTGCGATTTTTGAAATTGTTTTTAAAATAAACAATAATTTTTTGGGCAAAACTGCAAAATAAGTTTTGGTGGGCATGTCGAGATCTAATTTCGAAAAAAATTTGGTTCAAATCAAAAATGGTGAGTCCGGAAACCGTTCGAGTTGGAAAAGAATGACCCATATCGAGGAAAGTAGCGCAATGGATATTATATCTCCAGGATTTCAGCTTTGAAACAGAGAATCGTAAAGCAGCCGTTACCCACAAGATATGGTCCTCGTCACAGCAGAGGTCTCGAACCGATTGAAGAAGGCGCGGCAGAGAGACGAGCAAATCAAGACGGTTATCGAAATAATATAAGCCGTATGAAGACTACAAACTAAAAGGAGGACTGCTCTACAAGCGTGTTGCTGGAAATGAGCTGCTGGTTGTCCCAAAAGTAATGGAGCGCGAGGTCATCCAGGAGGCACATGATAGCATTCATTCAGCAGCAGTTCTGGGTCTCTCATCTGGAAATGAAAGTTTCAAACTGCAAATGTATACGCTGTATACAACAAAAGCTGGGCAAGCTGGAAGGGTTCCTCAGTTGCATCGAGAAAGGCGAAACACCATTGCATACGCTGCATATCGACCACTGGAGGGCCGATAGATGCACCTTCAAAACAATATAAATTTATCCTAGCGATGGTAGATGCTTTCGAGTTTGTTCGGATTTCCAAAACGCGTTGTAAGCGACAGAGGTGTGGCTTTTAAGTCTAATAATTTCGTGGAGTTCCTCGCCATAAACAACGTCGAACATGTGTTGTCCACCACAGGAGTGGTCAGGGGCAATGGGCAAATAGAGCGCATTAATAGGTCAATTTTGTCCATATAGGTCAACTTTGACCATAATATAGAAGCTGTCAACAGATACACAATCGAAACGGTTTAAGTACGTGCCGCAGGTGCAGATGGCCATTAACTCGCACATGCATTCATCCATTTGGCACCAAGATGTATACTAAACCTGAGGATTGTCTACTAGAAGTTTTGAACCAAGAGCTGCTGCCTGAATACGATGAGGAACGGCAGAAGTTGCGTGAAGAGGCCAAACGAAACATTCAGGAGGCTTAATATATTATATAATATATAAACGTAATTATGACAAGAAACGCCGAGCTGATCACGTATACGCCGTAGGAGATTTGGTCGCTATCAAGAAAGCGCAGTTCGTGGCTGGGCGAAATTAAGCTAGCGGAAGGCAAAGCGAAATTAAGTCAAAAAGGTTGGAAGTGATGCAGAAGGTCCAAAGGTTACGAGCACTAGTTGTGACAACATGAAGTTTTAAAAATTTGTTGCCGAAAATGAAGAACTTCTATCATCCTGGTCGGATGAGGAATATCAGGATGGCCGAATGTAAGGTGGCATCACTGTCGAGCGCAGCCAACATACAGCAACGCCATGGAGAGAGCGGGTCAGTAGAGAGAGAAAGGTACGAGAAACTGCGAGGAGAAAAACATTCGTTGGGAGTCTGCTGTAAAGGTCGAAAGCGCGTAGCTGCTGCCCATGAAGTTAAAAGTTGAACATTAATTTCCCAATTTATTTGAACTTTTCCCATTTTGGTTTCTTTTTATATTTAACAAAAAATTAATCATTTGTAAGCACCTTTATGAAATGCACTAGCTTTTAGTTCATCCCTTTGAAGTAGTATTAAGCACCCTAATCATAATAATGAACTTGTTCTTAAGGTATTATTTTAATCGTGACTTGTTGGTCACACTAATAGCTGGCCAAGGCTGTGATGGCGGAGAGCAGTCGCACTGTGTCAGCCCCAGGTGATGGAGAGATCGTAGAAGGAGAGTCGCCGTGTGTTGAAGACTCTGTTCAGGCGAGTGGTGCGCAGAGCGCGACTGCGTCACGATCACTTTTGGAGCAAGACGACGGTGGAAGCGGAGGAGGTGTGCCGTTAGTGTCCGGTGCCCAGTTGGATGACGAGGACAGGATAGAATCAACTAATGAGGAAGAGGAGTTGGCTTCGATGACAAGCGAGCTGGCCATATATACCGCCCGTACGAGCCTGGGCTAAAATTAATATGGCCGAGATAGAGAAAAAGGCGGCAAGTATGACGCATGACACTATTTCGATTTGAAAGATTTGGAGAGTACGGTTCCCGCTTTTTCTGGAGACGATCATTTGGCGGTTCATGTTTGGATTCGGGAGCTGGAGAGAGAAGCCGGCGCTTACGGACTGAACGACGCCCAGCGTTGGCCATTGGGTAATCGTTTGCGTCGAGGGTCTGCTAAGAAATACATGATTTACGAGAAAACTACTTCCTGGAAAGAGCTAGGTGAGTCCCTAGTTGAGGTGTTTGGAGCCAAAAAGTCCAACCACGAAATTATGTAGATGTTGCATCGCCGACTGACCGCCAAGGGAGAATCTCTACTACATTACTTTATTGCCATGCGAAATATAGCCCAACAGGGTGACCTGGAAGATTCAGATGTAATCAGATGCATCGTGGACGGCCTCAATGACAACACCGGTCGTGCGGCCCCTCTGTACTATTGCACCTCCATGAACGACTTGCGCCATAAGATGATGCGATTGACCAGCCATTACAGCTTCAACCGCCGTCAGATTTGGCATTTGAGCAAGCAGTGCCAGCGTCCTAAGAGGCCAGAGGGAGGATGCTTTAACTGTTTCGAAGTGCGCCACCAATACAAGCAGTGCCCGAAGCGTGTCAAAACCGTCGCCGTGAGTTCCAGTGATGAAATGGAGCCGTTAAGTGATAAGTCGGTAGTTCAATTAGTAAGTTTAAGAATACCTGACAACGAGGGATGCACTGATATTAACGATATTTTCGCATTACTAGATACCGGAAGCCCAGTGAGCTTTGCGAGCAAATCCTTGATTCCACATTTTAAAGAGTACGCTAAGTTGGAGAAAAGTCACTTTCGTGGCCTTAGCGGAAATCCTATATTGACATATGGACGAGTCAAATGTCTTATTTTGTTTCATCGAAAGTATTACGAAATTTAATTTTTTGTTATTACCGATTCTATTTTGCCTACACAATTGTGCATCTCTGTTTGCCAATCTTCCTCGGTATGAGGACATTTCTAACTCCGAAAGCTTAATTGATATTGGTAATATGCAGTTTGTAAACGTGCATGCATCTACGGCTGAGGAAGAGTTGCTTCAAGAATGGTTGACAGAATTTTTTTTTTTTTTATTTATGCTTGGTTGGTATTTATTGGATCTTCTCTTAAAGAGACTAACAATAATTTTTCAAATCTTAATCTAGGATCTATTTTAAAAACTATCCCCTATTGGAGGTAGTTTGTGTTCTACGGCCTTTCAAGTCAGTCGCTGGGTTGGTAGGTCGTTTCTTCGGAGGCGAGAATGCGTTGCCAGCATAGTGAGAGATTTTGCAAGTTGGTTTGGGTGGGCAAGAAGCTTCTCAGAATATTTACGCTTAAGTTCCTCTATTTCAGTTTCAACCAGTGGGATGCTGAGGTCGTTGTGGATACAATCATTGCGAATGTACCATGGCGCTCCAGTGATGGTTCTAAGGATTCTCGACTGTGATCTTTGGAGGATGTCCACGCTGCTCGCACAAGCATTTCCCCATAGCTGCGAGCCATAGGTCCAGACAGGCTTTATGATGCTCTTGTACAGTAAGACTTTATATTCCAGATTTAGAGGGGAACTGGAGTTAATTAGCCAGTGAAGGCTGTTGGCCTTAAGCTTTACTGAAGTTTTTTCGAGTCAATGTGTTTGCGCCATGTGAGCCTTCTATCAAGGTGTACACCTAGGTATACAACATCGTTTGATTGCGGGATCAAAGTCGCGTTTAGTGATAGCTGGGGACAGGTGCTTCTGTTGAGTGTGAACGTCACGTGCTTACACTTTTGCTCGTTGATTTTAATACGCCAGTTGGCCAGCCACTCTTCCACGTCGGTAAGATGGCTTGCCAAAAGTCTTGTTGCGGTAATTGGACATCGTGATCTGCTTAATATTGCCGTATCATCCGCAAAAGTACTAATTGTAAGTCGAGAGTCAGTTGGTATGTCGGCAGTGTATAGTACGTATAGGAAAGGACCAAGAACACTTCCCTGCGGTACTCCGGCTCCTATGGTGAACTCTTCTGTTGTGTACTCATTTTGACGAACTGTAAATACTCTGTTACTGACGTAACTTTCTAGGACTTTGCGTGTATTTGGTGGAAGCATTGTCTTTATCTTGAATGTAAGACCGTCCAACCATACTCGGTCAAATGCTTGGGCAACATCTAGGAAAATGGCAGAGCAGTATTCGTGGTTTTCAAACGCAGTCCGAATATCTGAAGTTATGCGGTTGACTTGCTCAATAGTCCCGTGTTTAGCTCGGAACCCAAATTGGCGTGAAGGAATGATATTTTGAGCATGGGAATCAATTTTACGGAGTAAGATCTTCTCAAAAAGTTTTGATAAGCAAGGTAGCAGACTAATGGGTCTATATGATGACGCTTGGGTTTTATCCTTTCCTGGTTTATGGATCATTATGATTGTGGACTTTTTCCATTGGGTTGGGAAGTACCCAAATCGCAGTACTGCATTGAAAAGTCTGCAGGACTTGGAAGTTCCACAATCATTTTAGGCGTAATAAGATCATGTCCAGGCGCTTTTCTGGGTTGTAGATCTCCGATGGCATTTTTTATTTCAATTGAATGAACTTTGATTGGGTCAGTTTGTGCGGCGATGGGAACCAATGGAAGTGCATAGCCATTAGTTGGTGGATTTGGCTGGAAGACATTTCTAAGGTGAAGTGCACAGACATTTGCCTTCTCTTCGTCACTGCGGGCCCAACTTCCACTCTGGTCCCTTAAAGGCGTGTCTACCTTTGCAGGTGGCTTTATGCTTGCATGTGCTCTCCATAGGGGAAATTTGGTGCTTGTAGGCGATAGTTTTTCTATGTAACGGCTAAGGGCTAGCTGCTCTTCCGCTTCGAGTGCTTTGCGAAGTATGCGTTCCGCAAGTCTCAGACGATTTTTTGACGCAGGCGACCTATGGTGCTGCCATTCTCTTCTTGCACGCCGCTTTTCAGACACCAGTCGGTCTATGTAGCTGTTCGTTAATCTACTATCTTGCTTAGGTGTTATTGTTGTTGTTTGAGGGTTTGAATGACGAGCAGCAGCAGTAATGATAGAGGTGAGGGCTTCTACTGAGTTTTCAATGTCTACTTCGCTGTTTATGGTCGGGCTCAGCTCGATGTGACTGCTGATATATTTTTTGTATTTGAGCCAGTTTGTCTTGTGTGAAGTCAGTCTCCGAGGATATTGTCTGATCTGAGGGCACTCCATAAGGGTAAATATTATTGGAGAATGGTCTGACGACAAGTCTGCAAGGGCTTCTGCAGTTACCAGGTTTTGTGGAACTTTTCTTGTTATGGCAAAGTCTATAAGATCGGGTATTTTCTTTGGATCTGCTGGCCAGTATGTTGGCCCTCCCGGAGATACATAGTCGAGTTTGTTTGATGCCCGAGTGAGTACGTTGAAGAGTTGCTTCCCCTTGGGATTAGTCAGTCTGGAGCCCCAGTGGGGATGTTTCGAGTTATAGTCACCCGCAGCGAAGAAGCTTTGACCAAGTGTAATAAAGAAATCAAGGAATTGATTTTCTGATATTGTAAATCGTGGTGGACAGTAAACCGCATACATCGTGATATTGCCTTGTTTAGATTCTACGCATATCGATGTGGCTTGTAGGTAGGTTTCCGAATACCCCGTTAGTGGATAATGTTTGATGCGGCTTCTGACTAGGATACCAGTTCCGCCATGGGCTTTACCATCTGGGTGATTTGTGCCGTAAAATGTATATCCCGATAATTGGAAATTATATCCGACAGATGAGTTTCCGCAAGAAGCATTATGTCGATTTCATTGTCTTGGAGAAATTTGGATAACTCCACTTTTGTGGCGAGGAATGCCATTTGCATTCCAGAGTGATACTCTCAGGAGAGCCATTATTTGGGTTGTTGCGAAGCGAGCAGACCTTTTTTTCAATACGTGATAAATTTAAAGCAAAGTTGCCGATTAACACCTTAATAGCCGCGAAGTTTACCAACGGATTAAAATGTATCCGACCATTTTAAAATCTACAAGCTAAAACTGAAGATATACACATTTTTAGAGAGGTACCTTTTTTTACAATGAAAAAACGATATCTCAAAAACGGCCCCGCCAAAAAATTATTGGACCTGATTTTTAGAATCAGCGGAGGGTTTTACATATGAAATTACCGCCAAATGTCCGGGATCGCGAAATTTTTATTAATTTGTAAACTAGTGTTATATGTGATTTTTATTTCTTTTGCTCAAAATAAAACTCATCAGTAATTTACGGCTTTTGTGTTAGAATTTTCACCAATATTATTGCATATCCTTGAAAAGGGACCACAAAGCTTCACCCGTGCAAAAAGTTTATCCTAAATAAAATTTTGTTTTTCAAATTTATTTTTATTTTTTGTTTTTGAGTCAGATTTTGGATAACGTTTAATTATTATTTAATTTTACAAAAAGCAATTTCGGCAATGACTCCTCAGCGAGGTTGCATCTTTGATCCGTAAGCATAATTTTTAGGCAGAGGACTCTGTTTTTTAAGGTTTCGACCAATTCGCATTTCATTTGGCTGTATTTTTCCTCGACTAAATTCATAACATTTCTTGACGTTACGATGGGCATATATTATATATTTGAGCTGAAAACGTCTTAAAGCCTTTTGAGTCCAAAACAGCAAACGAAACTTTTGCGGCGGTCACCAGGTCAATACAGGCATTATTCACTTCATCTTGCCCCATTACCACCGAAAACTTATTTTTCTTTTCAGGCACTTCGGTTTCTTTGGTTTCGGCCATTTCATTTAATTCACTTTTGTGCTTCAGTTCTAAGTGCCGCGTTAGATTGCACACATAGTAGCCATTGAAAGTCATTGCAAATTTTACTCTCCGAAACGTTACTTTATTCTCATGCAACTAGGCCGACTAGGCAGGTTGTTGAAGCGTGAACAGAAAATAAAGTCCGCTGATGAGACGGCATTGTTTCAAATAATAAAAATATGTATATTTATATAATAAACACAAATAAAAGTTGAGTTTTGTTTTGAGCAAAAAAAAATAAAAGTCATTAATAATTATGAATTAATTAATTTTTAAAAAACACCCGACGGACAGTTTGAGTATTTAAAAAATGCCATTCTGACTTAAGAATGGTCCGGCTGTGTTTCAGAGGTTTATATCTACTGCTTTGGAGGATATGGTTAGAGGGGGACATCTGGTAGTATATATGGATGACGTTATTTTGGCCACTCGCACTGTCGAGGAGCATATGCATCTGCTTAGGAAGTTGTTGGGTCGCCTTCTAGAGTACAACCTTAAGGTTAATTTTTGCAAAAATGCATTAACTATTTGGGGTACGATGTTAGTATCCAAGGAGTTTTACCGAACGGTGCTCACCTGCAGGCTATACGAGAATATTCGGAGCAGTTTAATAGCAAGTCGTTGCATTCATGCTTGGGATTGTTTTCCTACTTCCGAAAATTTGTGCCGAATTTCTCAAGAGTTGCAAGACCGCTAACGGAACTGCTGGAACTGGAAAGCTACCGCTGCCGAATCCCGCTACCATAGTTTTGAACTTAAAATATTAGCGATAGTATATGCGTTACGTCGATTCCAAGTTTACCTCGAGCATAGACCATTTCTGGTTGTTACTGACTGCAATTTGTTGGTCCAAACCTTGAGTAAGAAATCGATAAATCACCGTATTGCCCGATGGTCCCTAGAGCTGGAAAGTTTCCCCTGGCACCGACCAGGCACTAGGATGACTCATGAGAACGCCTTGAGTAGACAAACCGAGTTATTAAATGAGATTATTGAAGAAACTGGTGATCCTTGTCATGGCAAAGCCGTGTGGTCCCGTTAGATCGTGTGGATCTGTTAGACCGTGTGATTTCGCTAGACCGCGTTGCTCTGTTAGACCGGGTGATTTTGATAAAGCATGTGATTCCTATAGATCATGTAAACCTGTTTGACAATGTGTTGGACCGTGTAGTTCCGTAAGACCGTGTGAACCCGCCGGACTATGTGACCGTGCTGGACCGTTAAGCTCCTTAAATCCGAATAGTTATCCTAGAACACGTAAACCCGTCGAACTGAGTGACCTTATTGAACCGTGTGATTCTTATAGACCGTTTGATTCCGGCATGCCCTTTGATTCCATTAAACTCTGTTTACCCCGTTTAGATGGTTACTCAGACTCCACCAGACCGATTGACTTAGATAGAATCAGACCGACCATGTTACTCACCTAGACCGTTTGGAACCGATAGACCGTTTGATTCCGCTAAACCGTGTGATTCCTTTAGGCCCTTTGAACCCAGTAAACCATGCGACTCCGTTAAACCTTGCGATTATGCTAAACCGTGTGATTCCGTTAGACCGTTTGATTCCGCTAGACCGTATAACTCCGTTAGACTGTTTGATTCCGCTAGGGAGAGAGACTCTTGTGAGTGATTGACGTGCTTTTTTGTGCTACGCAATTAAATATTATTTGTGTCATTTAACGTGCCTATTATTTCCAAATTTCAACTTTTTATAATTGTTTTAGCAAATTTTAATATCGCGGCGTCTGTGCTGTGTATTTTGTTTGTGTTTTTGTTTTGCTTAAGCAAGTGCTGGATTTTTGGCGGTTCCCCTCTTTACACAGGTTTGTGTGTGTGTTCGCCAGTGCTTATTCTCTTTGTGCGTAGCTCACACTTAGCTTTGTTGTTGCTTCTTGTTCTGCACTCAAAGCTCAGAACGTTTGTTTTCTAACGCCGCTCTGCGAGTGATCTATTGATACGCTCTTTGATTTGCTTTTGCTTTCTCTTTAGTCTTGAGACCCTGCGGTAAATTTGGTGCAAAATGTCATGCTGCAAAAAGTCCTGCACATTTAAAAAGGCAAGTGAGTCGGACCAACTTCGGTTTGTTGCCTGTTGGTTGTGCGAGAACCTTATGCACATTAAATGCGCAATACTGAATGGTCGCGAACTGGACAAAGTGTGCTCGCCTAAAAAGGAAAACGGAACTTTGTGCTGGACATGCCCTGTCTGCACAGAAAAGCAGTTTAAGTTCTCGCGGATGGCTACCAACTTAAAAAACAAAATTGCTAAGTTGCGTAAAATATCCAAGCATCTCACAAGTGAGTTTGACGCCAGCTCCGAGATGCTTAGCGAATTTAAATTCGAATCACCACCCGCACGTCGGTTGGAGCCTCAATTTCTAGATGTTCCACCTCCCGTGACTGGCAATTCGAAGCAACCTCCGGCATCGGTTCCATTGTCCCCTTTAAGTAATGAAATGACTCCAACATTATCATTGTCCGCTTCGCCAGGAAATATGCTTGATTTGTCTCCTTCCCCCTCCCTGAATCAAGCTGCTGGAAATGTTTTAAATTTACCTTCTGACCGTAGATTCGGTCAGTCACCTTTAGCGTCGCTTGAACCTGCTGGCAGTGTTTCTATTCCGATTCCTACTCAACCTTCTCTTCTTTCTGTTCTGGCACCGCGCAAGCAAGTTTGTTGTTTTTGTCGCTGATAGTACCAATGCTGTAGTCTCTAGGTCTCCCCCTATATCACTCCCCGAATATTCGTACCATCCTACACTTGACATTTCGTTTTCTGTATCTGGACCTACCTCTCCATCTTCCATAGTCCCCAATAAACCTCGTCGGTATTTTCGCAAAGGGAACTTCACTCTGCTTAATCAACTTATTTGCGCAACAGACTGGTCTCCTTTGTACAATGCGGTTGATTTCGATTTTGCTGTTACCTTTTTCTATGAGTCTATTAATTCTCTTTTAGATATCTGCATCCCTAATACCCTTCCTACCTTTGCGTCACTGAATCCCCCTTGGTACTGTCCTAGACTTTCTAATTTGAAAAATATTAAGACAAGATGTTTCAAAAAGTATAAGAGAACTGGTTCTGCAATTGACTATTCCAAATACTAAATAGCATAATCTAATTTTTAGCAAAATCCAATTCTCACAAGATCCTAAACAATTCTATAGTTTTGTGAACTCTAATCGTAGATCTTCGTCTTTACCTTCCTCTTTTTTTCTAGGTGATTTTTTTCAGTTGATTTATTCGCTGATTTCTTCCAATCAACTTATTCCTCTGTCCAATGTGCAAACACTTCTTATCCTTATAACATGTCTTCTTCCAACTCAATCTGTGATCCCATTATATCCGAAACCTATTTACTTTCATTTTTAAAATCACTTAAATCTTGCTACTCTCCTGGGCCTGACAACATTCCTAGTTGTGTGCTCAAGGAGTGTTCTAGCTCTTTATGCAATCCTTTTCTTAAACTCTTTAATCTATCTCTTGATTCTTCAGTCTTCCCAACTCTTTGGAAAGAATCTTATATTATTCCACTCCATAAAAAGGGTGGAAAATCCGAGATATCCAATTACAGAGGCATTGCTAAGCTATCCGCTATTCCTAAATTATTTAAAGAGATTGTAACCGCAACATTGCAGCATTATTGTAAGTCGATTTTATCACCTTTCCAGCATGGTTTTATAAAGCGTCGGTCAACTACGACCAATTTGCTTGAATTTAGCTCTTTGGTTAATGATGGATTCCTTATGAAAAAGCAAACTGATGTCATCTATACTGACTTCAGTAAAGCCTTTGACTCTGTCATTCATGATCTCCTCCTCTTTAAGCTCGATCGACTAGGATTTCCCTCTCCTTTTCTGCTGTGGGTCTCGTCATATCTAAAAGATAGAACTCAAAAAGTTCTGCTACCTTCCAATACTACAAAACCTTTTTCTGTAACCTCTGGTGTACCTCAAGGTAGCCACCTAGGTCCTTTGTTTTTTACTCTCTTCATAAATGATCTCCAGACAATATTATCCTATTCTCGGATACTTATGTATGCCGATGACGTAAAACATATGTTATCTTTTAACGACCCGATGCATTATACCAGATTGCAAGATGATCTTAACTCCTTGCGGTCTTGGTGCTTGGTTAATCATTTACACCTTAATTGCTCCAAGTGTATGTTTATGACTTTCCACCGTTGCAAACCTTTGCTGATTTCCTATATGATTGGAAATGAACCGTTGCAACGTATATCGTCTGTCGTTGATCTTGGAATTCTTTTTGACCCCAAATTGGCTTTCAATCCTCATATCACTTCTATAGTTAATAAGGCGAATGGTGTACTTGGATTCATTAAACGTTGGTCCAAGGAATTTAATGATCCCTACACCACAAAACTACTTTACACTGCTCTAGTCCGTCCCACTCTTGAATACTGTTCGTCCGTATGGTGTCCGCAGTATAAAAAGCATATTGATCGAATTGAGTCAGTCCAGAAGCAATTCTTGCTTTTTGCCCTTCGAGGCTTAAATTGGGACCCCAATCTTCGTTTACCATCGTACTCCAGCAGACTCTTGCTTATTGACCTACCCTCGCTAGCTAACCGTAGGACAGTCTTAGGTGTTTCTTTTCTGCATAAGCTAATTATCGGTGATGTAGATTCTTCTGAACTCTTATGTCGCCTTAACTTCTCTGTTCCTTCTAGACCGACTAGAAACTATTTACCTTTAATCTTGTCTAGATGCACAACTGATTATGCCCAACACAATCGTTTTCGGTCCTTATGTCAAAACTATAATGATCTTTATCACTTGCTCTCAACAGATCTCTCTCTCTTCTCACTAAAAACGTCCCTTTACACCGATCTCCGGGAAAGTCTCTGACCGCACCCAGCTGTGAATAGGGGCATAGCTTGCCGGACTGGCAATATATATATATATATTTTTTTTTTCTATTCACTGTTCCTGTGTATGTTTGAAGTTTACCTCTTTTTATACTCTTTACCGTAGGTACACAGAGTATTATAAGTTTGTGCAAAAGTATGTAACAGGCAGAAGGAAGCATCTCCGACCCCATAAAGTATATATATTCTTGATCAGCATCAACAGCCTAGTCGATATAGCCATGTCCGTCTGTCCGTCCGTCCGTCCGTCTGTCCGTCTGTCTGTCTTTCTGTCCGTATGAACGCACAGATCTCAAAGATGGTAAGAGATAGAGGTTTGACATGTATGGGACATATGCTTCTTATGTCTGCAGGCAGATCAAGTTTATTTTCAATTTTGGCCACGCTTCCTCCCGCCCCCGCAATTTAGAAAAAACGTCATATCTCCCACATTTTTGGCTTGTTCCTTCTGGACATATTTACTTATTAGGATAACTTATCGATCCGCCAAAGGAATGAAGAAAATCGGATGAACGGTTTTCGAGTTATGATCAAAAGACAAATTTTCTTGGTACAGAGTATGTTATAGTCGGGCTTGACCGACTTTCTTTCTTTTTATATATATATATATTTTTATTAATTTATTTTTATTTTTATTTTTTTTGTTCCTTGTTCTTGTTTTCTTTTCTGTTCTTCTTATTTTTACTTTTTAATTCTTTTTCTATTTGATTTTTTTTTTCCTCTTCACGCTTTATGTTTTTATGTTTTTGTTAGCTGTGAATCGGGGCATAGCTGGCCGGACAGGCAAATAAATTTCCCCCAACGAGTCGGAGTCGCTATTAGTTTATTTTGTAATTTTGTTAGGCTATCTTTGTTAGGCTATCTTTGTTAGGCATCCTAGTTGATAAGCCTTTTTATAACGTGATGTCAAATTTGTTGACAGCTTTTTTGTCGACGATTAATAATAAATAATAATATTAGAGTAAACCGTGCGACTCCGTTAGACCGTTTGATTCCGCCAAACCGTGTGGCCCCGTTGGACCGTCTGATTCTGCTAAACCGTGCGATTCCGTTAAACCGTGTGACTCCGTTAGACCGATTAATTCAGCTAAACTGTGTGACCCCGTTAATCCGTGCGATTCCGGTAAACCGTATGACTCCGTTTAACCTTGCGATTATGGTAAACCGTGTGATTCCTTTAGACCCATTGATTCCAGTAAACCATGTGACTCCGTTAAACCTTGCGATTCCGCTAAACCATGTGATTCCTTTAGACCCTTTGATTCCCGTTAGCCATGCGACTCCGCCAAACATTGTGACATCGTGAAACCTTGTAGGCCCGAAAAACCTTGTGGTTCTATGAAACTGAGAGACCCTGTTAGGCCGTGTGGTCCTGTTTAACCCTGTGGTTCCGTTAGGCCGTATGACTCCGTTATACCGTGTAGTTCCGTCAGACTGTGTGACCCGAATCGACCGTTAGATCCCGTAAGACTTAATGATTTGGAAAACCTTACTGATGAACAGACAATAAACTGTAATTCCGAGTACACCGATAATATTATGAAGTCCATTGACCGTGTAGAGAGAGGAAATAAGCTAGGAATGAGAAAAGCTCATAGTGATGTGTTTAGGTCTACCGAAATAACCGATTCCGTGGAAGTTCGCGATCGTTGCGAATTAGCCAACAACAGTGTGATTGGAGTAGTTGGAGCGACACCGGAGGATATTGATTTGCTGTTGCAAACGGAGCAGATGTGACATCAAGACGTGCGAAATTTGCGATTGAAATTGGAAGAAGGTGAAGTCCCTGATTTTGATATGATCGATGGTATGGTGTACCGTAAGAATACTGAGGGGAAAATGTGCCAGTACGCACCAGCCCAGATGCAGGATGAGCTGATTAGAAAGTGTCACGAAAAGTTAGGACATCTTGCCGCTGATAAGTGTCTTAATGAGCTTAAGAGAAAGTATTGGTTCCCGTCCATGAAGAATAAAATTGAGGCGTTCATTCGCAATTGTCTACCGTGTATATTACATTCCGTCCCGAAAACCATACATAACCGAACATAGTATACCGAAATGGCCGATACCGTTCGACACGATTCAAATAGATCATTTAGGCCCTTTGCCGAGTGTTAATTCTAAGTGAAAGCATCTGTTAGTAGTTATCGACGCTTTGACTAAATTTGTGAAGTTGTATCCCGTTAATTCCACTAGTACTAAAGAAGTAAATTGTTCTTTATAGAAGTATTTTGAACATCATAGTCGCCCGAGAAGAATATTCTCCGTTAGAGGCACCTGCTTCACCTCGTTCGAATTTGCTGATTTCCTTGAATCCCGAAACATTGATCACATTAAAGTAGCGACTGCGGCGCCACAGGCCAATGGCTAGGTGGAACGTGTGAACCGGGTATTGACTCCGATGCTGGGGAAGTTATCGGAACCCTTGAATCAAGCCGATTGGTATAAGTTGCTAAGCCGAGTAGAATTCGCCAATAATAACTCCGTGCAATGTAGCACTGGTAGAACCCCTTGTACGCTACTGTTCGGCTGTGACTGAAACCGTGGATGCAAGTACGTAGTAAAACAGTAGGTTATTGTTCGTAGAACATAGTAAGTGATCGAGGCCGGTCAAATGTGAGGATTGGCCAGATTGGATTGGACAGATTGTAAGCACCTTATTGAAATGCACTAGCTCCCATCCATCCCTATGAAGTAGTCTTAAGCACCCTAATCATAATAATGAACTAGTTCTTAAGGTATCATTTTAAGCGCGACTTGTTGGTAACACTAATAGCTGTCGTGGCCGCCAAAAGACGGGTGATAGAAGAACTTTAACGAAATCTGTAAATAATAAGGCAATCCTGTGTGAAATAAAATAATAAAAACCCATAGATTACACATTAGATATTTATAATCCTACATAAATTTAACGCAACTATGGCCAGGCGCATTGTGGCGGAGTGGGCGAAGATGTCGGTGTCAGTGAGTACTGCAATTTTCGAAAAAAAGTTGGAATAATATTTCAAAACCAATCATACAGCTTAGTTTCTAGATTAAGATTTGAAAAATTCTTATTAGTCTCTTAAAGAGAAGATCCAATAAATACCAACCAAGCATACAAAAAAATCATACTATTAAATTGAGTGGGGTTTGTTGTTTTTGGCTTGGTGTGTCCCGTTTCTTTTTAGATAATAGGAGTCCTAAATTCTAGTCCAACCAGTTAGTTTAGACAAAATCACCTAATATAAGGGGTCATTTTTTAGTGGCTTTCGGATTTAAATAATCAAAAGACATATAAAATTGAGAAAAATTTATGAAATCTATATTAGAGTCGATAAAACGATCTATGTCTCGGCTAAACCTCGTCTGCGCCTCAAATGGTTAATACGCTGGGTCCAATTTTGGCATACTCTCTCCAACATATCGGCCGGTATGTTCCGAAAAATTCTTTAATATTGGCTATTGTAGCTAAAGACATGAGATTTAATATAGCTCCACAAAAAACAGTTTAAGGGCGTTTTATTGCATGATCAAGACGGTCAATTGACCAGCCCGAACGTCGAATAAACTGATCACAGAACTCGCCTCTCAATAGGGCAATTGTTTCGCCTGCTTATTATAGCACGTTAGCGCTCTCCATTCACAGTAACGTTCCTGCCTTCGTTATCTTAGAACGAGAGAGTAGGCTAAAGTCGGCCCTGCCCGACTTCAATAAACCGTTAGCTCTCCTTAAGCGAAGCTCAAGCCGCTTAGCAATGGTCTGCGAAAAAACAACCCAATATGAATATCATAATTTATCTTAATAATTACTGTATTTACATTTCTTTTCAAAAGGCATGCCCTTCCCTGACACTTTTTCTTTCTAATTTATTAAATTAATTTGAGTCACTTTCTCCCCCAATAAAAAGTTACCCACCCTTCTTATATATTTTTAATGGTTTTTAACACTGATTTTAGCACACTTGTTTTTCCGTCCGCTTCACCCACTTGCTTGTTTTAAGACAGCTGATCACGGAAACAGGGCTTAGATATTTTTTGATCATTTGAAAGAGGCACTCAACGATTAATGTGCTACCGCGTTTCACGTTGTGCACAGGATGCCAATGCCCTGATATCGAAATGACTCTTTCAACCGTGATCTTAAGACCAATTATTGGAACAGATGGCAGTGAAATAAGTAATTTTCTTAAACTAAAAATACCTACCTGGCCTTGTGTTCCTGGCTGTAAAGCAATGCGATATTTCTCCCATTTAGCCATCACATCGCAAACCTTTTCTTCTCCTAAAAGGCTTCTTTCAGTACTTCCTAAAACCTCATACAATGCATAGCCTTTCGAATTGTCTTGCAAGCCAATTTTCTTCTTTATTATTTCTACAACATCGCTTGCTGTGGAACTTGGCGGAAATTCTATGGAGTAGTATTGACCGTCCATAAAAAAAAATTTTGAATAGCAAGGTCTTCGATTGGTTGTACACAATATCTCTTCGCAGCTTGGAGTCCATTGTCGTCGTCTTGTGCCTTGAGTTCTGAAAAAACACTAATAAAATAAATAACAAATTATTAAACGTTCTTTTAATCTTTATCGTGTGATTATATGTTTCTTATTCTATCTAACTATCAATAATTTTTAAAAGTGGAAAGGAAAATGTTCTCGCAGGGGAGAAACTCAAAACATTCGTTTGCTCATGACTTGACTATCGTTCATCCGATCTTTTCCAATACAATCGATAAATAGTCCTGATTATTAATTATGTCCAGAAGGTACGAAACTTCTATCATTGAAACTGCTGGAGTATAAAAATAATACTCAGTATTGTACACTCAGAGAAAAAATCAAGCAGATCGTGCTTGATATCAAGAAGATTTAATGTTAAAAGAACGGTAAGAACGAAAATGCTTGGATCCAAGAAGAAAATACTGAAATGAAGCACGGTCTCGGACTTGGCCTTTAGGGTCTCGAAGACTGCAGGCTCTCACTGACACCGATATCTCACCCTATACCGCCACAACGCGATTGGCCAAAGCGGTGATGAATTCTTAGTATAAATGCTGAGAGCGAGAGAGAGTACTGTTCTCATTTGTTGTTCGATCTCTCCGCTTGTGGCTCCCCGCCCTTCCCTTGCCAACAAGCTCGAAGTCAAGAAGTCAAACGACTTGAAATGTTTGAGCATATTTGTGAACTATGGGCCCAGTCGGTCATGGAAGCATGCCAGAAGCACTTATTTCGCTATTTTTACTTGCACATGAGCATGAGAAAGGCATGAGAAAATCTGAAAGCCGAAATCTTTGGGTTTTTTGTAGTAACTTCTGGTCGATGTCACTCGGCAGTCTTTGGGTTTTAATCGTATTCAGTACTCCCCATATTACTTACATAGATTTTGGTTCGAAAAATCAAGTTTTCATGGCTATACCACTTAAAGCACCACCAAAAAGTCTTAAGATATATGTAATGGCAGGAGTTGGAAGTTCCATAATCAATTTAGGCGTAAAACCCAGCGGCGCAAATCGACATTACGTAATGGATTACTCCCTCATTACATTGCCGGAAATATTCCCATACAGTCTGGCTTACTTTGCCATAAGCATGGCCGCTTTGTAGACGGGGTGCGTACATCCTGCATTACTAGTAATAAAAGATGTATGCTAGAGCCGAACTGTAATGCGAATTGTTCGCAGTCTATTTACTATCCCTTTACAGAGAAGCAGCAGTTACAGCTCATTACTTTTCCGTCAGGCGTAATGCATACTCTCGACAGAACACATTTAGCTGTGCGTCACTGGGAAAAAGTCATGTCCAGGCACTTATCTGGGTTGTAGTTTTCCTACAGCATTTTTTATTTTAAGTATATAAACTTTGTTTGGGTCAGTTTGTGTGGCGGTGGGTACCAATCGAATTGCAACGGAAGTGCATGGCTGGAAGATATTTCTAAGGTGAAGTGCAAAAACATTTGCCTTCTCTTCGTCACTGCGGGCCCAACTTCCACTCTCGTCCCTTTAAGACGGGTCTACATTTGCAGGGAAATTTGGTGCTTGTTTGCGATAGATTTTAGATATAACGGCTATGGGCTAGTTGCTCTTCCGCTTCGAGGACTTTGCAAAGTACGCGTTCCGCAACTCTCAGACGATTTTTTATCGCGGGCGATCTATAGAACTGCCATTCTCTTCTTGCACGCCGCTGTTCAGACACCAGCCGGTCTATGTAACTATTCGTTAATCTACTATCTTGCTTAGGTGTTGTTATTGTTGTTTTAGGGTTTGAATGATGAGCAGCAGCAGTTATGATAGAGCTGAGGGCTTGGACTGAGTATTCAATTTCTTCTTCAGCTCGATGTGACTGCTGATATATTTTTATGTATTTGAGACAGTTTGTCTTGTGTTAAGACAGTCTCCGAGGATATTCTCTAATCTGAGGGCACTCCAGAAGGGTAAATATTATTGGAGAATGGTCTGACGACAAGTCTGCAAGGGCTTCTGCAGTTACCAGGTTTTGTGGAAGTTTCCTTTTTATAGCAAACTCTTTAAGATCGGGTACTTTCTTTGGCCTTCCCAGAGATACATGGTCGAGTTTGTTTGATGCCCGAGTGAGTACGCCGTAGAGTTGCTTCCCGTTGGGATCAGTCAGTCTGGAGCCCTGGTGGGGATGTTTCGAGTAATAGTCACCCGCAGCGAAAAAGCGTTGACCAAGTGTGTTTATGAAATCTGGGAATTGATTTTCTGATACTGTCGACAAAAGCGACTTAATCATGACCTTAGGGAACAGTACTCAGGCTTCAGAATGGAGAGAGTGCATTTAGCAACGTCTCCACGGAAGCGATAATACGCAGCCTAAGAGATATCAATACACAAGGCTTTGACTCGTGGATATACAATCTGCTAAGCTGCCGAAGAGTACATGCCTAGTGAGGTACTACAACCATGACGAAGGAGGCACAAGGTGGCTCGCCTCAAGGCGAAGTACTGTCACCCCTTACATGGAACCTTGTGGTTAACGAACTACTAACGAAATTACACAGAAAAGCACCCAAGATAACCGCATATGCCGACTACATAAACATAATTATCATTTGAAAATGTCCATCGACTCTCAGCTCAATCATGGACTCTACACTTAATGAGATACTGAAATGGGCCACAGAAGCCCAAGTGATGCAAGGTACCACAATGGACTCCACCAAAGATAAGAGAAATACCACTAATGCCGAAGAATAACGTTAAAAACCTTGCAGTAGTAATCGACAGTAAACTGTCATGGAATCCGAATGTGGAAGAAAGAGTGAAGAATACAACCAATGCTCCATATGCATCCCATAAGATGCTGAGTAGCCTGGGGCCTTTCACCCAGTCTGATGCATTGGCTTTTCATTTCAGTAATAAGACCGATACTGCTACACGATATACTGGTATGGTAGCAAGCCACGAAAAAATCCACATACCTAAAGCTGATGGAGAAGACCCAGCGACAGGCACCAAAGCATGCCCGACTTCGAAATACCCGTTACTCAGCTCAGCTCGGATAAGTATGCAACATTTTTTTACCTCGGCCATTAATTATCCGATCCTTTTGAAAATTTGTGAGATTGTAGATATTGGCCACTTAGACTACACTGCAAAATCTGAGCTCGATATCTTTAAAATTGTGGGAGTTATTCAATATTTTTAATTGCGGGGGCGGGAGGGGGCGTGGCCAACATTTTAAACAAACTTGATCTGCCTACAGACAATACTAGCTTACGTATAAAATTTGGTTGCTCTAGCTCTTCTAGTCTCTGAGATCTAGGTGATCATACAGACGGACGGACGGACGGACGGACAGACGGACATGGCTATATCGACTCGGCTGTTGATGCTGATGAAGAATATATATACTTTATGATATCGGAGATGCTTCCTTCTGCTTGTTACATACATTTGCACGACTTAAGTATACCCTTTTTACTCTACGAGTAACGGGTATAACAAGGCAAAAAGGATATGCCAGAAACCTGATAAGCAACGAAGGGACAACACCCTTTAGATACACAGAATTAAAAAAGGTTCATTCCATAAACTTCAAACTTAATATTTTTGTTTAATTTTATAATGTAGAATCAGGAAAGAAACTGACATTTTTACTAGATACAGGTGCAGATAACTCAATTCTAAAAGAAGATTCCGATGTCTTTAGTGACATCCAATTAAATAACTCCATAGACATCCACGGTATAGGCCAAGGAGTAATAAAAACCAAAGGACTCGCTCCACTAGAGCTACAAACAGACAACTATATAATTTCTCACATTTTTTATATAGTTGATAAGAATTTCGCTATACCGAGTGACGGAATAATAGGCATAGATTTCATTAAAGGTTTTAACTGCCAAATAAACCTACAACAGTCCGAAGATTTGTTTATAATTAGACCAAAAAATATTTATGTCCATATTTATGTTTCAATAACATTCAGTTCAAGATCAGAAGTTGTCCTAAAAGTTGATCTAACTTCAAGTGAAGATAGTATATTCATCCCAAATCAGGATATTCAACCTTGTATCTACGCTGCAAACACAGTAGCAACATCAAACAATACATTTGTCCGACACTAAATAGGACCAATAAAGACCAATTAATCGATATAAATAATCTAACATTTTGGCCATTATCGAACTATGATGTAGTTCAAACTACTCCAAAAAACAATTAAGTAAAAACTTTCCAAAACAATTAAAACCATAATTAGTAGAACTATGCACCAAGTATAGTGATGTGTTCGGACTTGAAACAGAATCAATAACGAGAGCGTAAGCCCAGCCCGACTTCGAAATACCCGTTACTCTAGGCAATTAGTGTTTAATAACCTCATGCGGCTCAGATAAGTAAGCAACGTTTTTTTAACTCTGCCATTTATTATCCGGTGTTTATGAAAATTTGTGAGATTGTACATATTGGCCACATGCACATGCAAATCTGAGCTCGATAGCTTACTGTTTGGGAACTATTCGTCCTCTGAAATTTAAATCCTAATCTCACTTAGAAATTAATCATATATGTATTTTCCAACTACTGTATTTCGATTCATTCGTTCCATTTCATTCAACACGATGTAAGCGTCAACGTTTTGCAGCACACATACATAGAAAACTCTTTTCTCATTCCCTTTTATTCTAACGGGACCTAATTCTCAGTATTGTACAGATGCCTCGATGGCATATTTTTCGCGTGGACCGTTATTTGAAGTCAGTCACATTTCTGCAACCAACGCAGCCAAAGCTCATCGCGTCCGACAGGCAATTATTTGTTTGCCCCAAGAAGTTAATAAAGTTACACAAAATACAGTCCACTAACAGTTTAACTCATTTACAAACATTTTTTGGTCCTACGAACCGAATCTCAACCGAAGTGCCAGTACGGGGCAGTATTATTCAATTGTGGCACGTTTAATTATTGTCGTGCGCGATGAGGCGTGTGATTCAACAGCGCGGCTTCTGCAAAGCCCAAATAACACGTGCAATTAACAAGGCCGAGTCTTTCATTCAAGAAATCAATGTAATATCTGAATGAAACACGCTTGACACAATTGCAGGAGAACTACAATCGGTTTTTTACAACTCACTGAGCAGATGTACGAATTCCAGGAAGAGCATGATTGGGTAAATCCTGATGTGGACTTTGATCTATACGAACCAAAGCATTTTCAAACATATGCTCTGCTGGGCAGAGCACTGGAAGATTTAAGAGAAGAAAAAAGAGGAGCTAACGGCTCTTTTGCATCAGCAACTGGCCAGCAACTTGATGCCAATACAGAAAGTACTCACAATTCTAGGAATCATGCGGACTTACATTTCGAGCGAATTAAGTTGCCAACTTTTTCTGAAAACTATGAGGACTGCCGTCATTTTTCTGATATGTTCAAGGGATCTATTGGAAACAACTCGAGCCTCACCAACTGCCAAGAGTTTCATTATTTAAAATCATATTTGGCTGGAGAAGCGCTCACCCTGGTCAAACATATTGAGGTTACGGATGACAACTACAGCGAAGCCTGGGACAGATTAATACAACGCTATGTCAAAAACCATCTAATAACTCGATCTTTTATAAACAGTTTCTTGGCGCTTCCTAGTGCTAATGGAAGCAGTGCAGCCGCAGTGCGCAAGCTGGCGGATGGAGCAGACAAAGTCATCCGTGGTTTAAGAGCATTAAATTGTGAAGATCGGGACCCATGGCTCATCTTTATACTTCTGTCAAAACTTGAGAGCGAGACTCGCCAGGTTTGGGCCGAGACCAGCAAATCTGAATCTCCCACAGTGACAATCAATCAATTCCTGAAATTTCTGTTCTCGGGGCGGGAGGGGGCGTGGCCAACATTTGAAACAAACTTGATCTGCCTACAGACAATACTAGCTTACGTATAAAATTTGGTTGCTCTAGCTCTTCTAGTCTCTGAGATCTAGGTGTTCATACAGACGGACGGACGGACGGACGGACAGACGGACATGGCTATATCGACTCGGCTGTTGATGCTGATGAAGAATATATATACTTTATGATATCGGAGATGCTTCCTTCTGCTTGTTACATACATTTGCACGACTTAAGTATACCCTTTTTACTCTACGAGTAACGGGTATAACAAGGCAAAAAGGATATGCCAGAAACCTGATAAGCAACGAAGGGACAACACCCTTTAGATACACAGAATTAAAAAAGGTTCATTCCATAAACTTCAAACTTAATATTTTTGTTTAATTTTATAATGTAGAATCAGGAAAGAAACTGACATTTTTACTAGATACAGGTGCAGATAACTCAATTCTAAAAGAAGATTCCGATGTCTTTAGTGACATCCAATTAAATAACTCCATAGACATCCACGGTATAGGCCAAGGAGTAATAAAAACCAAAGGACTCGCTCCACTAGAGCTACAAACAGACAACTATATAATTTCTCACATTTTTTATATAGTTGATAAGAATTTCGCTATACCGAGTGACGGAATAATAGGCATAGATTTCATTAAAGGTTTTAACTGCCAAATAAACCTACAACAGTCCGAAGATTTGTTTATAATTAGACCAAAAAATATTTATGTCCATATTTATGTTTCAATAACATTCAGTTCAAGATCAGAAGTTGTCCTAAAAGTTGATCTAACTTCAAGTGAAGATAGTATATTCATCCCAAATCAGGATATTCAACCTGGTATCTACGCTGCAAACACAGTAGCAACATCAAACAATACATTTGTCCGACACTAAATAGGACCAATAAAGACCAATTAATCAATCTAAATAATCTAACATTTTGGCCATTATCGAACTATGATGTAGTTCAAACTACTCCAAAAAACAATTAAGTAAAAACTTTCCAAAACAATTAAAACCATAATTAGTAGAACTATGCACCAAGTATAGTGATGTGTTCGGACTTGAAACCGAATTAATAACGAGAGCGTAAGCCCAGCCCGACTTCGAAATACCCGTTACTCTAAGCAATTAGTGTTTAATAACCTCATGCGGCTCAGATAAGTAAGCAACGTTTTTTTAACTCTGCCATTTATTATCCGGTGTTTATGAAAATTTGTGAGATTGTACATATTGGCCACATGCACATGCAAATCTGAGCTCGATAGCTTACTGTTTGGGAACTATTCGTCCTCTGAAATTTAAATCCTAATCTCACTTAGAAATTAATCATATATGTATTTTCCAACTACTGTATTTCGATTCATTCGTTCCATTTCATTCAACACGATGTAAGCGTCAACGTTTTGCAGCACACATACATAGAAAACTCTTTTCTCATTCCCTTTTATTCTAACGGGACCTAATTCTCAGTATTGTACAGATGCCTCGATGGCATATTTTTCGCGTGGACCGTTATTTGAAGTCAGTCACATTTCTGCAACCAACGCAGCCAAAGCTCATCGCGTCCGACAGGCAATTATTTGTTTGCCCCAAGAAGTTAATAAAGTTACACAAAATACAGTCCACTAACAGTTTAACTCATTTACAAACATTTTTTGGTCCTACGAACCGAATCTCAACCGAAGTGCCAGTACGGGGCAGTATTATTCAATTGTGGCACGTTTAATTATTGTCGTGCGCGATGAGGCGTGTGATTCAACAGCGCGGCTTCTGCAAAGCCCAAATAACACGTGCAATTAACAAGGCCGAGTCTTTCATTCAAGAAATCAATGTAATATCTGAATGAAACACGCTTGACACAATTGCAGGAGAACTACAATCGGTTTTTTACAACTCACTGAGCAGATGTTCGAATTCCAGGAAGAGCATGATTGGGTAAATCCTGATGTGGACTTTGATCTATACGAACCAAAGCATTTTCAAACATATGCTCTGCTGAGCAGAGCACTGGAAGATTTAAGAGAAGAAAAAAGAGGAGCTAACGGCTCTTTTGCATCAGCAACTGGCCAGCAACTTGATGCCAATACAGAAAGTACTCACAATTCTAGGAATCATGCGGACTTACATTTCGAGCGAATTAAGTTGCCAACTTTTTCTGAAAACTATGAGGACTGCCGTCATTTTTCTGATATGTTCAAGGGATCTATTGGAAACAACTCGAGCCTCACCAACTGCCAAGAGTTTCATTATTTAAAATCATATTTGGCTGGAGAAGCGCTCACCCTGGTCAAACATATTGAGGTTACGGATGACAACTACAGCGAAGCCTGGGACAGATTAATACAACGCTATGTCAAAAACCATCTTATAACTCGATCTTTCATAAACAGTTTCTTGGCGCTTCCTAGTGCTAATGGAAGCAGTGCAGCCGCAGTGCGCAAGCTAGCGGATGGAGCAGACGAAGTCATCCGTGGTTTAAGAGCATTAAATTGTGAAGATCGGGACCCATGGCTCATCTTTATACTTCTGTCAAAACTTGACAGCGAGACTCGCCAGGTTTGGGCCGAGACCAGCAAATCTGAATCTCCCACAGTGACAATCAATCAATTCCTGAAATTTCTGTTCTCGCGAGGCGACACACTGGAAGCAAGTCAGCTGATACGGCACTCCAGTAGCCGTCGTGCAGCAGCAACTCATCATGTTGGCACAGATCAGAGGAAAAATGAACACAAATGCGCCTCATGTCAGCAAAATCATCCATTGTGTAAATGCAGTCAATTTCTTTCCCTTGACACATTGGATCGTCAAGCATTTCTTAGAACTGCCAAACTCTGTTTCAATTGCTTGAGCCCCACTTACATGGTCAGCAATTGCACATCAAAATTTACTTGTCGCGTTTGCAACCGCAAACATCACACTCTGGTTCATGGATCGCAGCACCAAGCTGGACAATATACCAGAGCACATAGCGCGGAGCGAAGCCATCAGCCTTCGAGTGCAAGGTTCAGAGATGGCCCACCGGCTACTATTCCATGCTACATTCGGGATCATAGTGCGCAGCAGCAAGCTGGATATGATGCCCCAACTGCAAACCCTTCAATTGTTGATACTACTCATCACACACAGGAAAATACTCCATTCACAGGTTCGCAAACATTATTGCCAACTGTACTCGCATCCGCTATCGACGCCTGGGGCAATACTACTACTTGCCGAGCGCTGCTCGATACGGGATCTACTATAACTTTGGCAACGGAATCATTTGTCCAGCGTATTGGCGTGCGACGTTCTCATGCGCGCATCTCAAATAATTGCATTGAGCTCGAGACTGTCATCATGAGTTCGCTCACATCGTCAATCCCATCACAAGCTATTGATACAAATTCGTTGACCTGGCAGCAAATTTGCAATCTGCCATTGGCTGATCCATCTTTTTGCGCACCTGGCGCAATCGATGTCATCATTGGTTCTGATCAACTCTGGAACTTGTATACTGGAGAGAAGAAATGTTTTGGTAATAATTATCCTTTCGCACTTAATATTATTTTTTGTTGGATCATTGCAGGCTCTTACAACACTTGCAATGACAACATGATGCCGCACGTTACGCATCACGCTGACCTGTTCAACCTAGTTCGGTCATTTATGGAGATGGATAGTATTCAGCCTAGCCAGGCTGCTCTTGACGCAACTGATCCAACAGAGCATCACTTTGCCACCACACACACGCGCACACAGGATGGCGTGTACGTAGTAGAGTATCCCTTTAAGGATGGGGCCCCACCCATTAGCGCAACTCTACCCCAGGCCATTAATCGATTGGAATCACTTGAACGCAAATTTCGTTGCTTCCCGTCTCTTAGGGAAGAATATATCGCATTTTAAGATTACTATCACCGGCGTGGTCACATGGAATTGCTCAACCCAGAGCAAATAGATGAGGATCCTGCTACCTGCGTGTATCTGCCACATCACGCAGTTGTAAAGCCCGACAGCTCGACTACCAGGGTTCGCAGGGTGGATGCGATTTCATCGAAGATCTTATGGTTCTTAAAGATCAACTTATTGGGTTATTGGCCGAGGCCAAATTTAAACTGAGAAAACCGAGTTCCAATTGCCCGAGCCTTTTGGATTCTCTTCCCAATGACACTTGCGAACATGGATCACAGGAAAGTGGTATGCATTCAACAGTGAAAATTCTCGGAATTCAGTAGAATCCCGGCCGAGACGAGATGTTCGTAAAAATCGACATTGCCGATACTGATCGAGTGCCCACCAATCGAAAATTATTGTCGGAACTTTCAAAAATTTATGACCCACTAGGCCTGGTCGCGCCTAGCACAGTATTGCTGAAAATTTTATTCCAGGAGAGCTGGCTCAGTGTCATACAATGGGATGAACCACTCTCAGCTTCCCTGTACTCCCGCTGGCAAGCTATTGTGGACGAGTTGCCGAAACTGTCGGAATGTCAAGTCCCACGATACATTTCTTGTCCATCTCAATCTATCGAGCTGCATGGATTCGCCGATGCATCTGCACTGGCATATGGAGCTTTAATTTACAGCCGTGTTGCAACTGGAAACGGCTACCAAGTTACTCTAATCGCTGCTAAAACTAGAGTAGCGCCCCTGAAGCCGGTCTCTATTCCCCGACTGGAGTTAAATTGCAACTCTTTTACTAACCAGATTGCTTAAAATTGTACAAACATCGCTATCAATTCTCATTTCCAGCTCCTGGTGCTGGTCTGACTCAAAAATTGTTTTGCATTGGCTATCTGCACATCCACGACGTTGGAACACATACGTCTGCAATCGAGCTTATGAAATCTTGGATGGATGTCCTCGAAGCTGCTGGAACCATGTGCGCTCTGAGGAGAATCGTGCGGATTGCGCGTCGCCGGGACTTCACCCTTCCAAACTACTGGATCATCAACTTTGGTGGAGTGGTCCATCATGGTTGGCTAAACCAGAGTCTGAGTGGCCACCCGCCAAGACCACAGTTTCAAAGACTAAATTTCCTGTCGACCAAATTGAAGAGCGACCGCAACCTCCAACTACATTTCATGGTGTACTCGACGACAGCATCAATGAAATCCTGATCAACAAAATATAGTCCTGGTTTCGTCTTTTGAGGGTAACTTGCTATTGTAACCGTTTTATTGATCGAGTCCGTTGCAGCAAAGAGTCATACATGGATGCCCACAGATCCTTTTTCCTGACCTCACAAGAGTTGCACCTGTCACGCTGCAACCTTATAAAACACTCACAGCAAAAGGCGTTCGAGAAAGACTACAAGCAGCTCTCCAAGGTAGGACGACTGCATGCAAAATCACAACTGATTCGATTTGCACCATTTATCGATGAGCAAGGGCTTATCCGAATTGGAGGTCGGATTAATCAATCTACTCTTTCCTACAACGCGAAGCATCCTATTCTTATAACAAAAACATCACCAATCGCAATGCTTCTGGTCCGACATATTCACAATACGCATCTTCATACTGGAGTGGATGCCACTTTCACAATTCTACGTACTGGATTTTGGGTGCACGCAACTTGGTGCGGAAGGCTGTGTTCCGATGCAAGACTTGCTTTTTACTGAGGCGTGAAACCAGTACTCAAATCATGGGCGATCTTCCTATTCCGAGAGTGCATGCCAATCCCAGCTTTCAGCATACCGGTCGTGACTATGCTGGTCCCATAGCAATCAAGGAATCAAAGGGACGCTCTCCTAGGATCGGAAAGGCTTGGTTTGCCATTTTTGTGTGTTTGGCTACCAAAGCACTTTATTTGGAAGTGGTCAGCGATCTCACCACCAAGGCCTTCATAGCAGCATTCCAGCGCTTCATCGCACGTCGCTCCAAGCCAACTGACCTCTATTTAGACAATGGCACCACTTTCCACGGCAGTAAGCGAATCATGGACGATATAAGGCGAATGGCGATCGATCAGGCCAAAGATGAGACGCTATCCAATTTCTTTGCCAATGAAGGTCTCAATTGGCATTTCATACCGCCTTCGGCACCTCATTTTGGCGGCATTTGGGAGGCTGGAGTCAGATCAGGCAAATTACACCTACGGCGCGTAGTTGGATCAGCAGCTCTCACCTTTGAAGAACTATCGACAGTTTTGGCGCAGATAGAAGCTGTTTTGAATTCCCTCCCACTTTGTCCAGTTAGCGATGGCAGCCTGGATCCCCTTACTCCAGCACATTTTCTTCATGGTGCCCCTTACACCGCCTTATCAGAACCTAGCCTACTAGACGTCAACTTTAATCGTTTGGAAAGGTGGAATCAGCTGCAAGCAATGGTCCAGGGTTTTTGGAAGCGCTGGCATATGGAGTATCTCACGTCCCTAAAAGAGCGCAACAAATGGCAACTGGAAACGACCAACATTCAAGTTGGTACTCTGGTCGTATTAAAAGAACCAAATTTGCCTCCATCTAAATGGGTAGTCGGACGAATCATAGAGGTCCACGAGGGACAGGATGGGAAAACCCGAGTCGTAACCATCAAGACGGCTCATGGAATCTACAAACGGCCCATCACAAAGATTGCTGCCCTCCCTCTTTACTGAACAACCGTTCAGGGGGGCCGGTATGTTTGGGAACTATTCGTCCTCTGAAATTTAAATCCTAATCTCACTTAGAAATTAAGCATATATGTATTTCACAACTACTGTATTTCGATTCATTCGTTCCATTTCATTCAACACGATGTAAGCGTCAACGTTTTGCAGCACACATACATAGAAACCTCTCTTCTCATTCCCTTTTATTCTAACGGAACCTAATTCTCAGTATTGTACAGTTGCCTCGATGGCATCTTTTTTGCGTGGACTGTTATTTGAAGCCAGTCACATTTATGCAACCAACGCAGCCAAAGCTCATCGCGTCCGACCGGCTATTATTTGTTTGCCCCAAGAAGTTAATAAAGTTACACAAAATACAGTCCACTAACAGTTTAATTCATTTACAAACACTTACAAATTGTAGGAGATATTCATCATTTTTTATTGCGGGGGCGGCAGGGTGCGTGTCCAAAATTTGAAACAAACTTGATCTGCCTGCAGACAATATTAACTTACATCTAAAATTTGGTTGTTCTAGCTCTTCTAGTCTCTGAGATCTAGGTGTTCTTACAGACGGACGTACGGACAGACGGACATGGCCATATCGGCTCGGCTTTTGATGCTGATAAAAAAAATATATACTTTATGATATCGGAGATGCTTCCTTCTCCCTGTTACATACATTTGCACGACTTTAGTTTACCCTTTTTACTCTACGAGTAACGGGTATAACGACAAACAATTTTTATAAACAAAAGTTGAGATTGAAGGATACGGGACCAATTTATATAAAAAACTATCGAAGCCCGCATGGCCAGGTAGAAGAAATTCAAAAACAAGTAGGAAAATTGAATTAAATTGTCGAACCATCAGAGTCTGAATACAATAGCCCCCTTTTACTAGTTCCAAAGAAAACACTTCCAGGCTCAGAAGAACAGAAATGGCGATTGGTAATTGACTATCGTCAAATTAATAAAAAACTCTTGTCAGATAAATTTCCAGTCCCTAGAATTGATGATATTCTGGATCGACTAGGTCGAGCAAAGTATTTTTCATGCTTTGACTTAATGTCAGGTTTTCATCAAATTGAACTTGAAGAAAGTTAAAAAAAAATACATTTTTTTCAAAGAGCAATGGCTTATATCGCCTTACGCGATTACCTTTTGGTTTAAAAATAGCGCCAAATTCATTTCAAAGAATGATGACTATTGCATTCTCTGGACTTGAACCTTCTCAAGCATTCCTATACACGGATGATTTAAGGGGTTACATGGGTTTCGTAGGGGAAAAAACGGCATATTTTCAATAATTTTTTTTTAGTATAAAAACTAAATTATTTTATTCAAACTTTTTATGCTCTTAAGGATACACATTTAATGAGGAATCACTGAAATTTTTGAAGCAAAATATTAAAAGCTCTGCCATTGAGACGTTATTTCCGGAGCGCCTTCGGGAAAAGGTGCATCCGCGTTGACAGCATAACTTCTAGGAGGATCATCTGAAGTGAAAATAAAAAATATACGAGTTTTCTTAAGACTTTAAACTAGAACTTGGACGAAGGAAAAAACAATAAAGTGAAAATAGAATTTTTGGCAGAGGCTTTAACGAAAAAAAGAAAAAATTGACTAAAATTTCGTGGTATTTTTTTTTGGAAATAGTTGTATATGAACAAAAAAAAATCCTTCGTCCAAGTCATGGCAAATTGTATCTCGAAGACCTGTGTAAAATGTCATCAAGATCGGTTGAGTAGTTCTCGAGATATCTTGTCAACCGACTTTGAAAACATAGCCTTGAGAAAAACGCGTTTAAAGTTTTGAGTAACAATAAAACAGGGATACAAAATTATTTTTCTAGCTTACATGGAGTCATCGATTCCTGAGCAATAATATAAAGAACATGCTGCAGCTGTAATGTCCAGAGCATCATTTTGTTCCTGTCTATGACGAATCCTAGCTTCACGAGTCTCACTTGAAGATTTTATCTCGGCGGCGCAGATACTGTTTTCGTCAACTTCTCGGGCATATTCGCATGTTTCCGAACATGGAAATATTTTTCATTGGTTCGAATTAAGTCACTTACTAAGGATATCTTATGCGCAACACGTTGTCGGCGTTTATGTAATATTTGGTATGATTAATTGCTTATCTGTTTTTAAAATAAATTTAGTCATTATTTTTTTTAAACAATGGAATAAAAATCACAAATTGTCAGTTAAGTTCGATTTTATAACAGAACTCGAGGATTACAGTCCCTGATTTCAACTCATTAGCTAACTAGATGAGCAGCTGGTCCTTCATACCCTAGCGCGCGCAACTTCTTCAGAGTGTATCTCCAAAACTATTACTCGGATCGATTTGAAATTTTATGACAATATGCATTAGATGTTTTTGAATTTAATAAGACAATAAAAAAACAACTATTTTTTGAAACCGCTATTTTGAATAGTTATAGGTTGTTACGAGGTTGTTATAGGCAGTTGTACACGTCAAGAAGAGGGGATGCAGCGATTTTGTACGAATAAAAAGCATGCAAGAGCTTTCGGCAACAGAAGTCGCTTTACCAATAATAGAATCTTCTGCTCTTGATCTAGCTACTGCTGAGCATGACTTCTTCGCTCTTAAATTGTTCATTTGCATTTTACAAAACTATATATATATACTAGATTAATTTACCAGCGGTTTGGCTCGCTTTTGCTTCAATTTGTTACTAATTTATAATGCTGGTAATATTTTATACGCTCAGGGAAAAAACACTGATATTTTAATATTTACACTTTGACTTGAATATTTCCATTATTAATTTATCGTTAAATATGGAATTCGTATATATAAAGAGTGCACACTTCAAATTTAATATGCAATAGTTAAATTAAACATGGAAATGGTTAACAAATTTTTTTTTTTTGAATTTTGCCGGCCAACTCTGTTTTTTCTGTTTTCTTTGTAATGGAATCCAGGAGTAGAATTCTTTTAGATTTGGGTTTAACTTACTCTGTGGAGACTGGAGCTCGGGACCTCTGTACTTGAACTCGAATGGAATGCCTACAGTTTTTCATAAATTTCTTTCTGGCATTTTGCAAAAATACGACTGCTTGTAATTCTCAAGTTGGAATTCTCTCCATAGGGAATATAAAAGGGGCAACTAACTGGTTTTTAGTTAATTTGAGTACACATGGGGCATAGTAAAATCAAATTTGTTTGTGTTAGTTTTAACTATGCGATTTTTCCCTGAGTGAAGTGTGTTGCTTTCAAAATGTTCATGAAGCTGATGAAATGAAGATTAAAAGAGTGTCATTGAATAAAACACAATTGTATGTTGTGTGATTCGAGCAGCTCATGGCGCTGTTGTAAATGAATGTATTTATTTAGTTTTTGGTCGGTTTATATACGGCCCTGTTCCGAATTCCGAATCGGTTTTCGTGTAAGCGTTGCATTTTAGAGCTTAAACATAGAAATGTTATAAGGAAGGCGACAAGCATATCAACGGCTACTAGATCAGGTTTGAGAAAAATCGGAATTGCTGCAGCAGTTGAAACCGACAGCTCAATGCCAAGTGGATTCAATTCGACTAAAATTGACGACCTGATCTAGTAGGCACAGACATTTTCCTTACTTTTCATAGAAAACTGTGGGATTTTAAGTACAAAAACTAACGTTTACACGAAAACCGACTCGGAATTGGGAACAGGGCCGATAGTATTTTTTGGGATCGTCCCACGCAACATTTTGAATGGTCCTAGCAACATTTACAATATACATATGTCGCTTGGGTGTTTTTATTGCTACCAGATGTGTCCATACAAGGGTTGTTGTGTTGTATACTATTTTAGTGACAAGCACACTACAACTCCAAGCAGGTACCTGCCTTCAAATGCCCTTGTTCAAATATCTTTGAACATATTGCGGGGGGCGACAATTGTATTTTTATATATTTTTCTCTTCGATATCGATGTGTGTTTATAAATTGATTTTAAGTGGACTGTATTTTTACTTAGGTGTGGTTTCTTTTTTTTAACATTTGTTTTCTTAACATTTTAATATATATCTTAGTTATTTTTACATTGGTTTTTTGGAAGATAGAATGTTTTGAAAATTAAATTTTCTATTAGTGCCATGTTTGATTAAACTTCTTGCGCCGGAAAACATTATAAAATTTTGAATAAATGTTGAATTTCTCTGATATTAAAAAAAATTTTTTTTAATATTTTCTGTTTTAATTTTTGAGTGTACAATTTTTTATTATACTCTGTACCGTAGGTACATAGAGTATTATAAGTTTGTGCAAAAGTATGTAACATCCAGAAGGAAGCATCTCCGACCCCATAAAGTATATATATTCTTGATCAGCATCAACAGCCGAGTCGATATAGCCATGTCCGTCTGTCCGTCTGTCCGTCCGTCCGTCTGTCCGTATGAACGCACAGATCTCAGAGATGGTAAGAGATAGAGGTTTGACGTGTATGGGACATATGCTTCTTATGTCTGCAGGCAGATCAAGTTTATTTTCAATTTTGGCCACGCCCCCTCCCCGCCCCCGCAATTTAGAAAAAACGTCATATATCCCACAGTTTTGAAGATAGATGGCTTGTTCCTTCTGAACATATTTAGTTATTAGAATAACTTATCGATCCGCTAAAGGAATGAAGAAGATCGGATGAACGGTTTTCGAGTTATGATCAAAAGACAAAATTTCTTGGTACAGAGTATGTTATAGTCGGGCTTGACCGACTTTCTTTCTTGTTTTTATATGCAACAGCGAGGCCCGCCATTTGTTGCAAAGGTGCCACATGGGCACTCTACTTTTTATTTTTGTTTATTTCTGTTAATTTTTTATTTTGTTTAATAATTTTACCCAGCTGATCCTCTATTAATATAACCTCGTTCCAAAGGTTGAATGCCACTTGGTATGGTAGTGGTGGTGTGGCGTTGATTCTCTCCAGGAGTGCTGCTCTTTGGCGGCTTTGGTCCCGCAGTTGTGTTTTCACGGATCTCTTCCCTGATCCTTTGCTGCGCCTTGTTGTCAGGCGGGTGCATAGGGTGGCAACTATAAAGGTTGTCGAAAACCTCCTAACGCAGGATGTTACCTACATTTGGCAGGTCGGGGTTTGCTTGTGGCAACTATGAAGGTCGCCGTGTTTTGTGTGCGGCAACTATGAAGGTTGTCGTTTTTTGTATGGCAACTATGAAGGTTGCACTTTTTTGTGTGTGGCAGCTATTAAGGTTGCCGTTTTTTGTGTGTGGCAACTATGAAGGTTACCGTTTTTTGTGTGTGGCAACTATGAAGGTTGCCGTTTTTTGTTTGTGGCAACTATGAAGGTTGCCATTTTTTGTGTGTGGCAACTATGACGGTTGCAGGTTTTTGTGTGTGGCAACTATGAAGGTTGCCGAAAACTTCCTTACGCAGGATGTAACCTACGTTTGGCAGGCCAGTATGATCAGAATGTCCTTCCTTCTGATCACTTCCTCAGGTTTTTCCTTGCTGGCAATACCGCTGCCTTTCGCTCGGAATCCTTTTTTTAGACCTGAGCAAATGTTGTTCGATTTAGCACGTTTTGCCATTACAGGGACGAAGGGCCATGAATAAAACACAATTGTATGTTGAGTGATTCAAGCAGCTCATGGCGCTGATGTAAATGAATGTATTTATTTAGTTTTTGGTCGGTTTATAAAGTGTTTTTGAGATCGTCCCAGGCAACATTTTGAATGGTCCTAGCAATATTTATACTTTACATATGTTGCTTGGGTGTTTTTATTGCTACCAGATGTGTCCATTAGAGCATACTTGCCTTGTATCAAAATAAATTTTTTTTCTAGTTCTTTGAGGCGCATAGCTCAAAAAATTCAGAATATTGTATAGAGAATTTAACGAAAATCCAAAATCAGATATCTTAAGGTTTAATGGTGCCGATGAGGCTTTAAAGTTTCTAATTTACCCGTAATTTATTTCTGAATTATCAATGTAGTCAGAGACCTTTCACCACAATGTCAAAAACTATTCAAATAATTCATAAATTGAAAAGCTAGTAACACGGTGGGAGGGCACCAAATTAATGATTCTTCCGAATGTAAAACGCTTTAAACTTTCTCTGACAAAATTCAGTTGACGATATTAACTTATGTAAATTCCAATAGCTATGCAATCTAAACAACCACCTTGGACCCTTGCTTTTCGGTTTATTTATAAACGACCTTCCTTCTGTCATTGTGAACTCAAAAGTTTTGATGTAAGCACCCGATGTCAAAATTTTTATGCAACTAAAGGACCCGGATTCTCATATTTTATTACAAAATGACATAAACCACCTACATTCTTGGTGCATCAACAATTTGCTGATCCTCAACCACTCTAAATGTAGTGCTATGTCTTTCTATCGCTCTTCCCCACTTATGGGTAACTATTGTCTGGGCAGCATAACCTTGCCGTGAGAGACTTAGGCGTTTTATTCAGTCATAACATGAACTTTTCTGATCACATTGGCATCATCGTAAGCAAAGCTAAAGGGGTACTTGCTTTTGTTAAGCGCTGGTCTAAGGAGTTTGATGACACTTATACCACTAAGCGCCTTTTTGTCTCACTTGTTCGTCCAATACTCGAGTATTGCTCATGCGTATGGTCTCCACAGTATGCAATATACCAGGGCCTCATCGAGTCGGTGCAGAAACAATTTCTCCTGTTTGGCTTACGTGGACTAAACTGGGACCATCACCGTCGTTTGCCATCGTATGTGGATAGACTCCGCCTATTAAGCCTACCGTCTCTACAGGATCGTAGAATCTGCCTTGGAGTTATGTTCCTTCATAAACTGATACCTGGCCACATTGACTCTTGTTTTCTTTTGAGTCAAACTAAATTTTCTATCCCTCTTAGACCCACACGACAGTTCCGGTCAATTTTCTTACATATAAGTAGATCTAATTTTGAATCTCACGATCCGTTTCGTATCATATGGTTGCTTTATAACAATTTATACCATTTGTTTAATTCTGAGGGATCCATGTTTGTTAATGTTTCTAATATTTTGTCATACTTATCGTCTCAACAAATATAAATCTTTGCCTCCGCCCACTTGATGTGAGTCGGAGCACATCGTAAAAATATTCTCCTAACTCGGACGGAGGCTGGATTAGGATTAATAATTTTATTATGTTGACAGCTACTTTGTCAACTCTATTAAATAAATACAAATACAAATACTTTTCACCTTTTTTTTCTTTAACTTTTAACTTTTTTTTTTCTCTAACTATCCTTACAAACCGATTTTCAAGTCAATCGGGCGAAAAATAAATTTTTGCATCTATAATTTTCCGGCAGTTTTCCTTGTGGGCGGATTTTCCGAAATCGGGAAAACACGTGTTCAATTATTTCGCATACTTTGCTTCCAAACTGAGTTTCAAGTCAATCGGATGAAACATAGATTTTTGCATCTCAATTTTCTGGGAATTTTCTTTGTAGGCTGATTTTCTGCAATCGTGAAAACACGTGTCAAATTTTTTCGCATACTTTGCTTACAAACCGAGTTTCAAGTCAATCGGATGAAAAATAAAATTTTCCCCATACAAACTTTTCCGACGCTTTTCCGGCTTTTCCGGGTGGAATTTTCCAAGCCCCGCCTTAGTACGCACTTTCACCACTTAAGGAAACTTCTGTCCACATTTCAGCCTTCTATCTCTTACCGTTTAGGCTGAGCGAAGATTGCCAATCAGTCAGTAAATCAGTGAATCAGTCAGGACACACTCTTATATATGTAGAGAGATTTAATCTTGGGAGTTTATGTGGATATATTTTCCTCTATGTGTATTTTAGGGTGTCCAATTTTATTTTTATTAAGTGTGCGCTTTTTTTTAGGATATCAATGTTTCCAATAAAGGATCATGTGAGTGGGTCAGACTCCAGTGCGAACAGCTATTCGATGATGAGACTCTTAGGCTTAGTCTTATATGACTAGCTTACAGTACCAGGGTTTTCAAAGAATGACCTTCTTTTTATGACTTATGATAATTATATGAATGTTAGTAAACGTACGATTACCTATAGAGACTATAAAAATTTAGATTATGTCCCTTAAAGTGTTGAATTTGACAAATTGGATTGGAACTGCAAGCAAATATAGTAAGTCTTTACAATGGAAGTGTTACAGTTAAAACAAAAGTTATCAAGCCGCGTGAAAATCATTGGTTTAATACTAGAATAAAATTGGCAATCAGTCAGCGGAATATTGCCTTCAAGAAATGAAAGAGGTAAAAAACTATAGGATTATATGAAGAGTTCAAGTAATGCGAATAAACGTAGTGAAGCTGATAAGCCATGGCAAATGCTTATACTACAATGATAAGTTTATGAAAGCAGTATATACTGGAGAAAGATGGAAAGACCTTAAAGGACTTGGGATAGGGAAACAAAAGACTTCACATCGTGTCGAGGCTGATGAATGTCAGCTAAATGAACAATTTGTGCAATGTCAAGTACCTGAGACTTCATATAATACCTATAGTGACTGTGTACCTTATAACACCTGTGATAGTAGTTTTAGTTTTGCATGTGTGAGTCAATGTGATGTTCTCGAGTCTATTTTAAATGTAAAGTCTAACGCAGTAGGTCTTGATGATGTTAGTCCAAAAAATTTTGATAACAATTTTACCTGGAATCCTACCTCAAGTTACCCACATAATAAATTCTGCCTTCACTGCGTCTGTTTTTCCAGACAGCTGGAAAGTGGCTTATTCCTATAACTAATAGAGACTTTCGGCCAATTTCAACTCTATCATTTCTGGCAAAGGCTTTCGAAAATTTAATGGCTAGTCAAATACACGGATTTATGCTTACTATAAATACTGTTATAACATCGTCTGCCTCATCATCATTTCTGTAAATGATCTTCCATATGTCCTGTCAGAGTGTGAAGTTCATATGTACGCTGATGATGTTCAAATGTATGTTTGTCGTCATTTGTCGAAAATTAGTGAATGTGTCCAACAGTGAACTGTCTAAAGTCAATGAGTGGTCAAATAAGAATGGTCTAGGATTAAATTCAGTAAAATCAAAGTACATTGTATTTTATAAGAAAGCAATTGAAACAGTACAGTCTATCAGTCTATCAAAACTAATAATTGAAGATAAGACTATAGAGTATGCAGAAAGAGTATGCAATTTATTATTATTAGATTTATTATTTTCCCAATACAATTAGACATAGTCTTACATATTAGTATTGGTCACAATGGTAAAGGAGTTGTAGTATGTAAAAGATAAAGACACTCTAACTTACTCGCTACTTATACAAACTAATACTTTTATTATTTGTATTTAGTATTTTTCTTTTGATTTTTGTTTTTTATTTTTTGTTATTCTGTTTTGTCATTTTATCTGTTTTGTCTCGAAAAATATTCAGTTAACTGGATTTTAAAGTGCGTTGCGTTTCGGATTTTTTTTAGGTAGTAAGGAAGTTCGTTCCATCATCGAGTAGCGTTAATATAAAAATGTTTTTCTGCACCGGCTAATTTTATTCGATGAGTTATTAAGTTTTTAGTTCGCGAAGATGAAGCGAATGTTAATTTATCACAAAAGATATTTCGGTTGACAAGTAAAAATAATTTTGACTGTGGGTTTAGCGACCTGGTTTGATTTTTAGGTCAAAGTGGATGCTGGCTGGCTCGAAGTCGGGTTAATTATAATTCAATAATTAACAGAAATCAACAAAGACTGTCAAGTCACGGAAATCGTACTTAAGAATTGCAGGACCGCAAAATTGGATAGTACTGTTTTGAACTCCGATTTGCTTAGGACAGCCTGAAAGTATGTTATGGTATTTTTGATGGATATACCATTGTACTTAAATCTTTGTTGTTTAAAATAGTTAATAAAGAAGGATGAGAGATTTCAGTTTTATCCAGGATTTAAGAGTCATATTAAAAATTTTTTGTGCAAATAAAGAAATATGGTCGGTACGTCTACGGTTAAAAATATATCTAGCTATCGAAATAAACGCTACATTAAGTGTGTGCATACTATGAGAGTCGCATTGGCCGAAAATTTCGATACCATATAATAATGTTGGAGTCAGACTCATTTTTGCTGCAAGCATTTTTAGGTTTTCGGGTATAAACTTCTGAGATAACGAGAGCTGCCTAAGAGAACTATATAGTTTTCCAGTTGCTTTTGCCATATGGTTACTCCAGGATAGGGTACCTTTAAGAACTATACCTAGATTAGTAGCTTTATCCACGTATTCAATAACTGAGTTATTTATAGTTAGGTTAGGCAACTGTCGAAGTCCTAAGGAATTTTGTAAATAACTAGACACTTGGACTTGGAGGCATTTAAGCCTAGCGCGTTTGCTTTGGCCCAGACTCAAATAACGGATAAATTATTATTACAAATACAAACACTATCACTAATATTGTTTAACGGACGACTTAAGTATAGCTGGACGTCATTGGCATACATATTGTAACAAAGTTTTGCAGCTGGGGTAACGCTCAGACTGGCCAAGATCGACTACAAGAAATTTGTAATTCGCGGGGACTTCTGGGAACGATAGGGTGGTGGGACTGATGTATCTCTAAGGGGATCTACCACCGGAATAGTGCCACTAGGGCGTCTTTTGAGAGATGTTTTAAGTACAACCTAATCGACCGTATGCTCTTTATGCTATGATCGACACCCGACGAGTTTACGTTTGCCTTATGTGAAACTCCAAGGAGTCGATGAACCACGTGGTTAGTGCCCAGCGTGGACGTCTTCTAACTTGAAAGTGTCTAAAGGCGGATCAGGACACGTGGTTAATACCCGACGTGACTTGACTACGAACTATTGAGACTCGAGGACGGACAGGCGTCTTAGCACTCGACGGATATTAGAAAAGGACAAACAAACTCGGATGGAAGCACACACCACGTATCTCGACTACGACTTAAGGATTCTCTAGAGGGAGGGATTAGTCAGAGCATGCAGTTAATGCCCTACGTGTCTATGTAACTGACCAAAGGAAGCTCTAAGGGGGTGAGTCAGAGCCCACGGTTTATACCCTACACGACTGAAATATGACCTAAAGATACTCACGGACGGGACAGATCACGTGTTTGGTCCTCAACGTATCTTTTCTACGGTCTAAAGGTATTCAAGGATGGGACAGCTCACGTAGTTAGTTCCCTACGTGTCTTTGCAATGGCCTAAAGGTACTCAGGGATGGGACAGAACACGTGGTTAGTTCCATACTTGCCTCTTCTTCGGTCTAACCAATACCCCGGGATGGGACAGATCACGTGGGTAATACCCTACGTGTCTATCCATGGATGGGACAGATCACGTGGGTAATACCCTACGTGTCTATCCAGGGATGGGACAGCTAACGTGGTTAGTACCCTACGTGTCTCGATTACGATCTAAAGGTTGACAAGGGCGGGGACAACACGTGGTTAATACCCTACGTGCCTTCGTGTTCTTCCTAAAGGTAGTCAGGGAAGGGGCTGATCACGTGGTTATTGCCCAACGTGTTTCAACTAGGTCTTCTACTTAGTTTACCTGGTGGGGCGTTCTCCCCAAAGACGACTCCAACAAGCTACACACAGGTTTCCACTTTCACTTCAACTTTATTCACAGATTTTGCTTGAATTCAATACCTAACTGCACCAGTCCCCAAGCTATGATCTACACGACTCTTACACTTTACTTGACTTGCTTGCTCGCCTTCTCTAAGCTCGCTCCACTAGACTTCCGCTCTTGAACTTCTTCGTTTGTACGCCAAAACCCGACTGTCCAGAATCTTTGCCCAGCTCTTCCCTTTTGCCGGCCAAGACGTCGGTTTCTTGCGGCAGCGCAGCTGCAGCAACTCGATCGCATGTGTGCCCTCTCTTTCTCTCTCACTTCCACTAAGTGGCCGGTGATCTTGTTTGATTTACCGTAACCGTTGGCCCGCCAGTATTCGCTCCGTTGGTTTGTTTTTCGGTGGCGCAGCCGCAGCAACTCGCTCGCATGTGCGCCCTCTCATCCTCTCTTATGCTTCGCGCCTAGCACTCAGTAGTATTAGTAGCTGGATTTACCGTAATCGTTGGTCTGCCAGTACTCGCTGCTCAGCGACACTGCGTGCATGTGTGTGTGAATCGCGCGCCGTTTCAGTTGCTGGGCGCGTGTGGCTGGCACGGCGTACTTGAGTGCGTGTGTGTGCGAGTCGCGCGCAACTTCTGTAGCCGTACGAGTTGCTCTCAGCTTCTGCAGCCGTGCGAGTGTGGCTGACTCTTCATGCGTGTGTTTGTGTGTGGGGCCTGTTGTTGAGCGAGTGCGGCTGGCGCTATGCGTGGGTGTGTGTGAGTTGCGCGCCGTCGTAGGGATGACATGTCTGCTGGTGAGGAGGTCGTGAAGCGGCCTAACATAGTATGAGATACGATTTAAAGTATTTTGGCTTCATTGCCTCTTTGCGTGCGTAGTGCGTAGTTTCTTGTCTTGACGGGGTGGTCGGAAATAGCACTCGTCGTAGGCTGATTGCAGGGAAGTGACTAGCGGGATCTACCTCCCATCCATCTTCTGACAAGGCCAACTGCGGATATTGTCACCGGAATAACGGCGCTTCTCCCTCCTCATCAGAAGACGCCGACTCCCATTCGGGTAAGCCCTGCCCGAGTGGAGAGTTATCTTCGACGAATGCCGTGTCCGGCTCCACTGTTCCAGGGCGATCGAGAGGTTGGGCCTCCTGAAACGGGAGTGTAGGATTCACTTCCTCCGAGACTGTAGAAGTTTTCCCGCCGTCTGGCCCATCTCGCGGCGTAGGTGTGCCCTCTAAGGAGGCGTCTGTCATAATAGAATACGCCCGAATGGGCACTTCTTCTGCCAGATCTTCGTCCAGCTCCATCGAAGCGGCGTGGAGGTCCTTTACTGGCGCATCGGCATATTCAGCTTGGTCTCGTATGGCGCTTGCTGGCCCTGTTGGAAAGGGAAAATCCCAAGGCGGGTCCGGAGCCAGACCGGGTGGCGCGATGATGTCCACGGTGACTCTCTGGACACGGGTCACACGGTAACCGAGCGGGACCATGGTATAGTGAAAGTCCTCGCTCGACCGTACAAAACGAGCGGCCAGCATTTTTCTTCGCTGTCGCTATCCTCATCCTGGGGTACGTGTCGGACTATTGCGAAAGGGTCTTCTTCCTCTTCTTCGTTTTGCCTTCGTCTTTGTCTTGGGATATATCCCCTGTCCGCGTCTCGAGTCTGGGGCGTAAAGTGGTTCAGGCTGGGTGGAGAACCCTGGGGTCGAAGAAGGACGCGGTGAGCATCCCCGATGCGACCGAAACTGGTCCCCGTACGGGACAAAGCTGGCACTATCCTGCGACCAAGTGGGTGAGCACACTTATTTGTACCCCTCATTCACGTGGTCGTCGTCATAGGCTTCCTCTGGTTCCCGGGGGTTGTATCGGTGCATAGTCGAAGGACTCTTGAGAGTCAACCGCGTGGCTTGTGTAGCCCGAGGTGACCATAGGCGAGTTCCCCTCGCACTCCTCCTGGGAAGTGTCCTCTTCGCACTCCAGCCGATTCGGTGAGGTCAACGAAATTCTCGTCCTCGGCTCGGTCCTCCAGGTTGTCCTCTTCTTCCTCGCCGTCTGTCGTTGAACTCATTAAGCTGTGGATGATACATAGACTATAAAACGAAATCCTAGATACGAACAACTCTTCCTACTGGTGCAGTTCCCCCAAACTCAAGCCTTAAACTAAGAGTGCAAGATCATGGTAACGATAACTTAAGAGTAACAAGGGTTACTAAGATAAAGTGGTTATCCGTGGCCAGTTTCGGGTTCTTCGTGGGACTGCTCGACTTTTGCCATGTTCTCTTCGTCTCCTATGGTAGGGTCGTGGAACTCGCGCAGCTCCGAGATATTGGCCGTTCGACGTTGTCGACCGCCAACCGACTGAATACGCACGATATTCGGTGAGACGAACTTCAGCTTGGCCGCAAATCAATCGGCGGATTAAGACAGGTGGTGTTGCTTTACGAGCACCGTCATTCCCAGCGCTGGTCGCCATTCTCTCCTACGTAGAATGTTGTGGTGACTCTGCTCGCCACTGGCACGTATCGCGTTTGCTTGGACAACGTCAAACACCTCTCGCAGTCGCTCGGCCTTTCCAGCAGGTGTAGTTGGAGTACATCCAGAACCGGGAATTACTTCCTCGTAGAGCAGGCTGGTCCAGGAATGCTGGTGTAAGCCCGGTCGTATCCGAGACACTCGAGATCACCGCCAGCGTCATCTCCGGAAGCATTTCGTCCCACGAATCCTGTCGACCTTCTACAAACTGAGCGATCTTCGTCTTTACGGTGCGGTTGGCACGCTCTGTGGGGTTTTCGTGAGGCGAATATGGGGCCGTGAATTGTATTTCAGCGCCCATTTCTCTCATGAACAGCTGGAAAGCCCGGCTGGTAAATTGCGTGCCATTATCGCAGACCAGTAGTTTGGGTACCCCGAATGTGTTTAAAATCCGTTCTCGAAAGGACCGGATAAGATTCGAAGCGGCTGCTTTTCTAAGCGGCACGAGCTTAACCCACTTAGAAAACAAGTCAAAAAATACAAAAAGGCTGGTGTTACACCTTTTCGAACGGGGAAGGGGTCCGGTACATAGGGTTGCAAAGGGTTTTGCTGCGCGCCTCGTCAACATTTGACCCGCGGGTTTCTGTTGGCTTACCTTGAACTTTTGACAGCTCTCGCAATTCCGTTCGTAGCGTTTCACCTTCCGAAACATCCCTGGCCAGTAGTATCGCTGTGCTATGCGAGTGATTGTCTTACGGACTCCGAGGTGGCCTGCAGTGGGGACATCATGACTTTCCCTCAGAACCCGCTGACGGTGACTAACGGGGACGCATAACTTCCAGGGTTAATAGTCGACGTCATCCGGGCGATGTCCCAGGTGACGATACAACTGCCCATTTTCACAGACGAAGTCGGGGAATTCTTCGGGTTTCTCGCGAACCTGTTGGAGCTTTCTCGTTATCCATTTACAGCCGCCTCTCTCCGCGGTTTTCTGCAAGACTGCTAGTGGTTGGCGAGAGAGTGCATCGGCCACGACATTTTAGTTCCCTTTTCGATAGCGTATCTCAAAACGAAACTGCTGGAGCTCGAGGGCCCAGCGCGCGATCCGACCGGAAGAGCTCTCAATGGAGTTGAGCCATTTTAATGCCAAATGGTCCATAACTACATCAAACAGGTATCCTTCCAGTTAGCACCGCCATTTACGAATGGCCCAAAACAATAGCCAGACAATCCTTCTCAGTTGCCGAGTGGTTTTTTCTGCCTTGTCTAGTCGCCGACTTATATAGGAAACCACCCTCACAATCCCGTCAATCGTTTGGGTTAGTACAGCTCCCAGGCCATGACCAAGCATCCGTCTGGACGACAAACTTGGCCGAAAAATCAGGACAAGCGAAAGATGGGGCTTCTGTTAGCCGCTTCTTCAACTCCTGAAATGAAGCCTCTTGCTCGACACCCCATTCCCACTTCTTACATTTACAAAGTTTGGGACGAACCTCCGATTCCAGGAAGCCATGTACCCGCTTTTTAAATCTAGCGTGGATATGAAACGTGCGCATTGCAGTCGCATAGGGTACGCGTCAGGTATGGATCTTGCGTTCACTTGACGGAAATCCATTCACATCCGCCACTCATCATTCTTCTTGCTGACTACGACCACAGGTGAACTGTAAGGGCTCCGTGAGGGTTCGACTTGGCCTTGTTCCAGCACTTCATCTACCTGGGCGTCTATTATGGTTTGCATTGCGGGACTTTTAGGGTAGTAGCGCTGCTTTACGGGACGATAATCTTTCATAGTGATTACATGTTCGGCTATATGCGATACTCCCGCCAGATTTTTGAATTTTGGCAGCTCTTCCCCCAAGAAATCCCTAATTTGCCTTACTATATCGGGAGGCCAATCGGTCTAGAGCGAATCCCCGATGAACGCATGAGCTTTCGTCGAGTTAGTACCTACGACGGCCATCGTTTGCTCGTGTTTTCGCTGTCCGTCTGCAGGACTGTGCACATCGGAAGACCTTATTGGCCTAGCTGGACTTGATCTCTCTGGCGATACTGTGTTTACTTTGGTGACGCTCTCGATACTGTTAACTGAGATGGGTGCCTCACTGGGTGGTCCATTCTCCCCAGCGGGTGATACTGCTCGTACAGGGACGACGTTTCTGAATGAAGTCGTGGGTATATAACTACGAGTATTAATATCTTCTGGGCCGGGAGGGTTGATAACTACCCCTTCGAGGAGTAAACGCGCGTCGCCGCATTGTATGGTGGTCTCTATGGCGCATAGAAAGTCAAGACCCAGAATCACACTATCTAACATAGAAGACATTATCAGAAGTGGCAAACGGATAGACCTTTTCAGCTGTATAATCGCTAACAGGACCTGCGTAATGTCTCGACGGGTCCCATCTGCCATTCTTATCCCTGTACACACCTCCCTTTTGCACGGAACTGCTAAGCGCGTTATGAAGTCTTCGCTGACGAAACATCTAGTAGCCCCCGTGTCTATAGTATCAGCGACAGTGACTCCTTCGAGCGTGATTATGGCTATGATCCGCCCATCTTCAACCCGTTAGGGTCTTCTGGCTGGCGAGATTAAGTTGCTGACGTCCCCTCCGGCTCCCGCATCTGACGGGGACGTTGCTCGTTTGCCGTAATTGGACGCCGGCAACATTCGATTGTCCGGATGCCTTCACGTCCGCAGTCCCAACAAAACAAACGACGTGGCTTTCGACATTCTCTGGAAATGTGACCGACATCGACACAGCTAAAACACGCGCGGCGTTCGCACGCTACGGAACCGAGTCCATGGTAGGGCCTGCAACCCACTCGTTAAAAACCATTTGGCAGCTCGCTCCGTGAACAGTTCGATCATTGTCCGTAACAAATGATCCATAGGGATCCCATAAGATATCGCGCGTTCCTCGATCTGTTTTATGAAAACCAGTGGGTCTGTATGGCCGTCATAGCGAATACCCCATTTTCGCACCCGCTCCGCGACAGAAGCGTACATTATGAGTGCTCCTAAGTCTTTATTTAGCGACTCTTCTGTGTGCGACCGAAGGCGAGAGGTGCTTACACCAGGTACATACCGAGGAAATTCTAACTGGTGTGGGTCAGCATCCTCGATTCCTGGTACTGTAGAGAGGGAAGAATGAGGTTAGGGTGTGACATCCTGGCCTGGAATGGTAAGGGATCCATCCTTTGGTCCTTCTCTGCAAGGCGACTTCTGCGACTTCCGACATCTAGAAGCATACTGGCACTGGAGGTCAGCCAGACGAGTTCATCCTTGTCGCTCGAGTTCTCCGTTTTTGATGATGTCGGCCAACTCTCGTCGCAGCTCCTCGAATTTCAACTCCGGGCTAGCCAAGGAGAAACAAACCTCGGAACTGGATGGAAGCACACTGCGGGTGCTCCACATATCTCGACTACGACTTAAGGATTCTCTAGAGGGAGGGATTAGTCAGAGCATGCAGTTAATGCCCTACGTGTCTATGTTTCTGACCTAAGGAAGCTCTAAGGGGGTGAGTCAGAGCCCACGGTTTATACCCTACACGACTGAAATATGACCTAAAGATACTCACGGACGGGACAGATCACGTGTTTGGTCCTCAACGTATCTTTTCTACGGTCTAAAGGTATTCAAGGATGGGACAGCTCTCGTAGTTAGTTCCCTACGTGTCTTTGCAATGGCCTAAAGGTACTCAGGGATGGGACAGAACACGTGGTTAGTTCCATACTTGCCTCTTCTTCGGTCTAACCAATACCCCGGGATGGGACAGATCACGTGGGTAATACCCTACGTGTCTATCCATGGATGGGACAGATCACGTGGGTAATACCCTACGTGTCTATCCAGGGATGGGACAGCTAACGTGGTTAGTACCCTACGTGTCTCGATTACGATCTAAAGGTTGACAAGGGCGGGGACAACACGTGGTTAATACCCTACGTGCCTTCGTGTTCTTCCTAAAGGTAGTCAGGGAAGGGGCTGATCACGTGGTTATTGCCCAACGTGTTTCAACTAGGTCTTCTACTTAGTTTACCTGGTGGGACGTTCTCCCCAAAGACGACTCCAACAAGCTACACACAGGTTTCCACTTTCACTTCAACTTTATTCATAGATTTTGCTTGTATTCAATACCGTACTGCACCAGTCCCCAAGCTATGATCTACACGACTCTTACACTTTACTTGACTTGCTTGCTTGCCTTCTCTAAGCTCGCTCCACTATACTTCCGCTCTTGAACTTCCTTGTTTGTACGCCAAAAACCGACTGTCCAGAATCTTTGCCCAGCTTTTCCCTTTTGCCGGCCAAGGCGTCGGTTTTTCGCTCACTTTCTCTCTCACGCCTTCCACTCAGTGGCCGGTGATCTTGTTGGATTAACCGTAACCGTCGGCCCGCCAGTATTCGCTGCGTTGGTTTGTTATTCGGTGGCGCAGCCGCGGCAACTTGCTCGCATGTGCGCCCTCTCATCCTCTCTTAGTAGTAGTAGTAGCTGGATTTACCGTAATCGTTGGTCTGCCAATACTCGCTGCTCAGCGACACTGCGTGCATGTGTGTGTGAATCGCGCGCCGTTTCAGTTGCTAGGCGCGTGTGGCTGGCTCGGCGAGTCGCTGTGCGAGTCGCGCGCAACTTCTGTAGCCGTCCGAGTTGCGCTCAGCTTCTGCAGCCGTGCGAGTGTGGCTGACTCTTCATGCGTGTGTTTGTGTGTGGGGCCTGTTGTTGGGCGAGTGCGGCTGGCGCTATGCGTGGGTGTGTGTGAGTTGCGCGCCGCGGTAGGGTTGACATGTCTGCTGGTGAGGAGGTCGTGAAGCGGCCTAACTTGGTATGAGATACGATTTAAAGTATTTTGGCTTCATTGCCTCTTTTTTAATAATGGGAAATTAACAAGTTAGAAATAAATTAATAATAGGATTCAGTTTATAATTAAATTAACTCGCTCGTGTCGACCAACACTTTTGGGGTCGTCACAATATGGACAACACATTCGGTCAGGTTATCAAGGAGATCATTGATATAAACAGATAGTGCATAGGATAGTACAGGGTTGTCCATATTCGACGGACCCATCTGGCAACGCCATAACTTTTGACAGAGATGTCAGATCGCTTAATGACATACCGCGTTTGAAGCGTCAGTCCAAGCAGATTTTTACCATGGAACAATACACGCCACGCGAGCTTTCTGAAATAGTTGAAATTTACATTCAACAGAACAAGTCAATTGTGAAAACTCAACGTGCTTTTAAAAAATTAAATTTCACATTGAATGGGACCGTAAATAAGCAAAATTGCCGTATTTACGCCACTGAAAATCCTCAGGAGATTCAAGAAGTGCCTCTTCATGACGAAAAAGTCACAGTTTGGTGCGGCGTTAGTGCGAAAACGGTCATTGGGCCGTTTTTCTTTCATAATGAAAATGGCCATGCTGTTACCATCAACCAGGAGCGTTATCGCGACATGATGACCAATTTTGTGATGCCAATTATTCGTCGAAAGCGTATGAGGCAGTTCTGGTTTCAACAAGACGGCGCTCCACCGCACACAAGTCGCATAACAATCGATTTTCTGAAGAAATTGTTTCCGGTCCGTTTGATGTCGAAAAGTGGTGATTTGGACTGGCCACCGCGTTCGCCCGATTTGACGCCGCCTGATTTCTTCTTGTGGGGATATTTGAAGTCAAAGGTTTACGTTAACAAGCCAAGGACCGTAGAAGAGCTCAAGGATAACATTCGTGAAGAAATAGCCGCTATTCCGGCCGAAATGTTGGCGAAAACGATGGAAAATGCTGCAAAAAGGGCACAATACGCCATCAACGCCAGAGGCGGCCATTTGAGAGATATCATATTCAAAAATTGATGTAAACAAATCTAATTGGAACAAATTAAATGATTAAGATTGCCAACCGCACAAATTTTTATTTTTTTCTTTGATTTTTAAAAAAAAAACATGGGTCCGTCGAATATGGGCAACCCTGTATAGTCGACAGAATTAAAGGCTTTGCTAAAATCTAATAAAGTCAATAATGTTACGTGACTGTCGTCAACTTTTTTGCTAACACTCTCAACATTTTCATCTGCTTAGCCATAATGTGCTCAAACGCTTTAGAGAGGAAAGGTAATATCGTTTTAGGTATGGGAAGTACTTTGCCGATTTTCCAGATATTTGGGTAGTCTAATGTGGTAAGAGCTGTATTGAAGATATCTGTGATGTGATCAAAAAGGAGAGTTAAAATAATTTTTAGGAATCTGGGGTTCAATTTATCAAGTCCTTCGGCGTCAGATTTGACTAACAAAATACATCCTTACTTTTTAAGCTCCATCCAGGTTTGTCCAGATTTTATTGCACGGCTTAGGTGAGAATTTTCGATTTTCAGGTACACATGTATTAAGAAGATAGTCAATTGTGATATGCACACATATAGAGTACTCACTGTACTCAGTATATTTCAACAAATACACATTGTAGTTGCAATGTTCAAAGACCCAAGCACATTTCAAGTGCAAAAGTAACCTGAGTAGATGTTGGGCATTCCATGCAGAAACGCAGCGTCAGCATATTTGAGCATAGCCAGCGGCGCAGCCATTGTATATCATTCTATGTGCGCATGTCATTTCTCTCCAGCACAGAGCTGTTATCAACTTTGTTCATTTTATATATACATAACACAGCCGCTCCGCTGCCGGCGTTTCCGACAGCGTAGCTGCGCGGCATTTAGAATACAGATCAGTTACAAAAGAAGAGAGCAACAAGCCACACATAAAATGGCAATATTTTAAAGTGATTTTAATAATAAAAACTAACCCACATAATAAAAACAAACCATTTTAATAAACTTACTGGGCGGAATGAATGAACCTGCAACCTGGTAGCCGTTTCACCAACTAAATTACCTACTTGTCCGTTGGAGGACCGTACGACCTTTACACAATGTTGTGGTGAAATAGAGAGAGTTGACCGTCACATGTTGTCAGGTTGTATAATTTGAGCCAATCACATTTGTTAAACTTATTCATGAGCAGGCCATAATCCATATTTCGGTAATCTCTATATGTATAGCGGCAGTCAGTATGGTCGAGAGAAAATTCATACGTCAGAAAAATGAGATCATGTCTGGAAATATGCGGGTACTGGTAATTGGTCATATAATAGGATTTTGCTTTCATCACTAACAAAACACATCTAACAGAGTATCACAAGATCTTGAAAAGTGGGTGGGTACAGTAGTATCGACGGCGTGCAGTCCTATTGAATTCATATCAAGGAAATGATGTTGCTCGTTAAGCAAGATGCAATTCATATCGCCACACAAAATTACATCAGGAAAAGTCATGGATATATTAGATAAAACATTTATAATTTCGATGTAGTCTGTGTTGCGATGTGGCCGATATATACAGCCAAGCAGTTATTTTCCATCATATCCTTTGCTCGCGAGTTCTACAAATAGGTACTCAATATTACTGGCAATTGCATTTTTACAAACAAGCTTACTTCAAATTTTCTTTTTAATATAAATTGCTACCGCCCCCTGCATGGCCTGCACGATCGGAACGATACAACAAATAACCATCACATTTAATCAAAACATCACAGGAATCATAGACAAACCATGTCTCAGAGACGCAAACAACATCGACATTAGAATCAACAAAAAGGTGCCTTAACTCATAAATTTTTCTAGGTAGACTTTGAGCGTTTATGTGAGTTACTTTCAGACCGTTTCTTTGTTTACTCAAGATTTTAATCAGGCTACTCGATATGGAGCGAGCTAAACTCGCCTGCATTGATAGTGTAACGATGATGGACAAATAGAGACGCTCGCAAATTATGTAGACAAAAAGATAAATAGCCAAAATATACTTAAATATGCTCTTAAAAACTAGGTTAAAATTCAATATAAACTTAGGCTTGAAAAAGGTTATCTTGCTGTTGGGGAGCATCAGCGCACGCAAGAGCAGCTTCGAAGCATCGGAGTCGGTGTTTTGGGCATTGTTATGAGGAGAAGAGAGCAAGGGGCGCTCACGTTCAGCATATTGAGAAAGCTTCCCAAAGCGCTGAATCCATTGTGGGCTAGCGGTTGGGCTTTTACGCACATGTACAAGCCCACGACGGCTAAAGACAGCAATAAGAACTTTTTGCTTTTTGAGGCGCATTGCTTCTTTAAAGATCTCATAGCTCTCTTAGTCAGCTGCTCATTTAAATAAATCGGAGCAGGTGAGTCAAAGCCTAATAATCCTAGGTTAATTTGTTGCTTTGACTCACGTCGGAAAGACGATGCCGCCTTTAATAGACAAATCTTGTCGCTAATATACTCAAATTAAACGATAATCGCCGGCTCAACAATTGAGCGAACGGTGTTATTCAGCTGGAAAATGTTTTGTATACGTGGGGCTGTAGTTATGTTTAGCGAAGAACACAAAGTGTGGAACAGTGCCCTCAAATTTTCGTTGTCAGCTCGTGGCACTCCGCTGCGTTCTGCCTCCAGATTCAGTTCCAGTGCCTCAGTGCGTTCTTTATAGGAACTGACCTTAGTCTCCAGGGAAACCACACGCTCACTGAGCAGCCTCATCTCACCAGAAATCGATTCTATCCGCTCCATGAGGCCATCCAATATGCGTTTTTCGGACTCACGCATGTTGCTGGCAATAAGACCAGCAAGCTCCTTGAACCGCTGGTCAATTGGTTCGAGAAGCTGAGGAGCGGGAGCATCGGATGAAGGACCGGCCTTGAGATCTGTGCCAGTGTTTTGGCGTTGACGCTTTGATGGTTGAGTTGGTGCCATGTTTTATTTTTGAGTATAACTTGTCGGTTTTAGTGGTTTGTGTATTGGAAAAATTTAGCGTTTTTGTTATTGATTGTATGTGTTGAGTGGTTTTGTCAACTTCAATTTCTTCTTTTTATTGTTGTATGTTTGAGTTGGTGTGAGTGTGTTAAATGGACGAAATTGTTTTCACTTTTTATACCCATGCAGAGGGTACATTGAAATTGTCCAGATGTTTGTAACGCATATAAGGAAGCATATCCGGCCGGATCGGATGAATATAACATATAGCTGCCATAGGAACGATCGGTCGTAAAACTAGTTTTAGTGAGAAAAACATTTTTGTTTTTAATGCAAACGTCTCTAAACTCCGTGTTTACTAGTTTTTAATGCTTCTCCGTGATTCTGCAAAATTTGGTCGAAATCGGACATCTATATGGTATAGCTGTCATACAAAAGTAGACTCAGAAAAGTAGTCTTATTAGGAAAAACTTGTTTGTTATCAGTGGACATGTCCTTCAAATTATTTAAAAAGCGTGCTGCAAGGGTATACAAACTTCGGCCGAGCCGAAGTTAACTTTCCTGTATTTTTAAAGTTTATTTTGGCTAGACACCGATGTAAATGCACAGCACTTCGATGTAGGCGGTCTAGACTTGTGTTACTGCAACAAAATGTATCAATTGCGGATTCTGAATCTAACAAAATAAGGCGACAAATTCAATATTTCGCGGAGCTGGTAAAAATTGCGGCTTGTTTCGATGACGACACTTGTGATGAATTTCAGATCGTAATAAACCAAGCTCTTTTCTGGAGCGATCATATAAATAAGGCTGTAGGCAAAACATATGAAATCCTCAGACAACTGCATTTCATTTGACCACATTTCAGAATATTCCATTAAGCTTTTTGACCTTAATCTAGATAGTTGGATCCAGTATAGAGCATTGACATTTTTACACAAGCTTATTAGTACTAAAGTACCTATATGAAAAACTTGAATTCTCTGCCTCTCGACGTACAAATAACATCGTCTGCCTAGGACTTCGACTATCTTCATCGGGAAAACATTTCTCAATTTCGAGTGAATCTATTTGCACATTTTTAAAATCAACTCTCTAGAAATTAAGAAATTAATGCTAAATGTTAAAATTTGAAGTCATAAAAATTTATCCAGTCCCACATGATGCAGACAGAGCTAGAAGACTCGTTGCATTTTGCAATTACCAAAGAAGATTTATGTAAAATTTTGCGGATCATTCCCGCCACATTACAAATTTATGTAAAAAGAACGTAGAATTCTTATGGACACCTCAATGTCAACAAGTTTTCGACTATTTAAGAAAAAATTAAATGAAATTTATGCAAAGAATTTTGCATAATAACTGATGCAAGTAACCAAGCTTGTGGAGAGGTTTTAACTCAAAACCATAATAGACTCCAACTTCCAATATGCATCACGCGGATTTACTAAGGGCGAAAGCAAAAAAAATAAAACAAAACAAGAACTGGAAGCAATACAATTACAATGGGCAATTACCCAGTTTCGACCATATATTTATGCCAATCATTTTACAGTCAGAACAGACCACTGACCGTTAGAATATCTGTTTTCAATGATCAATCCTAGTTCAAAATAAACACGCATGAGGCTCGAATTTGAAAAATACGACTTCACAGTCCGAAGGGAAAAGACAATTATGTAACTGATGCGTTATCAAGAATAACCTTCAAAGAACTACAAGACATTACCAGAAATATAATGAAAGTCACTACCAGATATCAAAGTAGACAAAAATCCTGCGCGGGAGATAAAGAAATAGAATTGCCTACAGTCAGAAAATTATTTTTCTATATTTTAGAAAATCACCCTAGAATTGAAATCGCCCTTAAATTTGGAAAAAACTTCTATACCTAAGAAAATGTTTTCTCATACTTAGAAAAGCCACCCTAAAAATCAATTTTTAAGAGAAAACTTTTCTAAAATTTAGAAAAGGTGTTTTTTTCAAAATTTTAGGATGAATTGGCTTTATTGCCTTTTCATATTTTTAGGGCAATTTTTCATTTGGTTATAGAAAAAATCGTTTAAAATTTATGGCATTTTGTCCTAAAATTTTAAAAAAACTTTTTTAAATTCTTGGAAATTTTTTGCGAAGTTGCTGTATGCAGTGCTATCGTTCGGTTAACGACGCAGGTGTGTACACGCACTACTGCAATGTGTAAAGAATGCATATGTATTTGAGATCAAGTTTGATTTGTCTTCCTTCAAGTGCGTTGCACAAGGATTTGAACACACTACCCCTCGCTTATACGTTATGCATTTAGTGCTCAACGCCCTCAAAACCGCTGTAATACGTAGTAAAAATATTAACCTCAGTAGGCCATGATAATGAGTAAACTAAGTAGGCCTTGGCTCCAAAACAAAAAAATTGTTTAAGTGCCATTGGTAATAGTTGAAATTTGACTTTGACTGTCGCCAAGGAATGGAGCAAATATTGTCGATGCTGGGCGGGGAAGTCTTTTTGCATATTTTTAGAGGTAATTACTCAAAATATACTTTGTGCTCAACTGAAATAAAAGTGCAGATATTCTTATAAATATGTTTTTAATATTAATATGTTAATAATATAGTATCCTATTACAAATGCACATACTACATATCAATTTATATTTTCAGAAGCAAACTTTAGTGAAGATACACTGAAATGTCTGCAGTGGGAGCAACTTCGGCGCGAAGTTCCAACAGAATTGGTAGGCCCTGGGATATTTTTTTTTGCTCGCTTGCAGAAATGGCAATGTAATGTAAGATAAGATGTAATGTCAGATGTCAATCAAATATATACATGCATATGTATGTATGTATTAGGCAAAATGTCATTTGTGGTCACCTCAAACTACCCTGTCGTCTTGTCACTTTTATTATTTTTCGTGTCTAATACGTGAGGGTAATTGTCTTTCATAGTGTTAAATTGTTAACAAGAAAAAATTTATAAACCAATCTTCAGATGCATGTAGTCTTCTTTATATTTAAGGACAAGTGCATACATAAATAGTTATTTCAAAAATATTTGCTGAGCAAAAGTGTGAACATTTATATATAAATATGCATTTAAATATTGATGTGCTAGTACAAACATGCAACTGAACGTGTATATGGTAATATAATATATGTAGTCTTGGGTGAAGTCCTTGTTGGAGAACAACGCGAGACTTCCTTTTCATATTTGCAATGGTTCATGTCCAAGATAATTGCCCATCTCATCTCGTGCAAAAAAAAATACCAAAATTTTGTCGTATGGATATTGCTGGGTTAGTATTTATAGATTACTTGCGCTTTACTCTCGTACACTTGTAAAAGAGTACATTTATTTTGCTTAGAGGCTTGTAACGCATAGAATTACTTTAATGTCTTCTCCAATAACAATCTTATTTTTTATAACCCCGAATTTAGTCAAAATCTGATGTTTATGTTTTACGTGTACTATTCGAAAATTTCAGATGGAATGAACGTTTGCAATTGTACATATAAAAAGTTCAGTCTTTATCATTTTATATTATCTAATATAGTATTTATATTTTCATATTGAATCTGATTTCGAAAAATTATACCCAAATACCAGCACCAACTTGATTAAAAATTGGGAAGAGTACCAAATCAACGTTTGGCCTATTCTTAACGCCAAAATTCGGGAGAAGCATAGCCTGAATCTTCTGAAGAACTTTGAGAAACAAAATTATGGTAAAAAATGTTCTTCATTCAAAAAATATTGTATAACTTAAGTATGATGGGGTTTTTGTGTTTTAAAAAACCTAAGTTCATTTTTAAACACTTGTATTTAGCATACCTTTGTATTTCAAATGTTTATAACTAAAATGTTTTAAAAGCTAGTCTTGAACTAAAGATTTTTGTGTTTTTTTCATCTACAGATATAAAAACTACTTTGGTGCTCCTTATGCTGCACGCTGTTTTGGTTCCGACATCCCGCGGAAAAAAGAACGTCAAGAGCCAAAGATCCGAAAAGTTTACCATTGAGGACTAAATTCTATTTTTAAGTTTTAAGAATGAAATTTGTAAATAAACATTTAAGAACAATAAATATAAATATGTTAGTGAACAATACTTTTTACAACAGTCTGTCTATTATTTTGTGTCGGATTTTGACAATTTGGGAAATATTTTAGAACATTATACCTATTTCCCCCCTAATGGACCCCGAACATTTTATTTGCAATATGACTTTCAGTCGATTTGTCTTAAGTTGAAATACAATACTACTGTGAGCAAAAAGTAAGGTGTAAGGGTCAATTTAAACTTCGCGGGCCTAACGATTCGGGCAGGTTTTTTTTTCTTGAGTTGGCAGGACTGTTGATGACATCTGTGCCAAATTTCATGTGAATGTCATTATCAGAAATATATTTACGCTTGTGTTTTCCAAACGACCAAGAGTGCATTTTTCGATTTTTACAATGTCTGATTTAATTGAGCAGAGAAGTGCCATCAAATTTTGTTTGCGGAATGAAATTTCGGCTGCGGAAACGTTGAGGATGTTGCGGAAGGCCTTTGGTGATTCTACCATGTCACAAAAAAATGTTTATAAGTGGTACAAAGACTTCAAATAGGATCGAGAACGTGTGGATGGCTTGGAGCGCTCCGGACGACCATCGACGTCAACAGATGACCAACACGTCAATGAAGTGGAGGAATTAGTGCGCAAGAATCGTCGGTTGACTGTTAGAGACCTTACTGATATGATCGGAATATCAGAAGGATCTGTGAAAACCATTTTGAAAGACCATTTGGGCCTACGAAAAGTCAAATCTCGTTTTGGTACCGAAAGTTCTCAATTTTTTGCAAAAAAGTCATCAAAAATTCGACGCATATCGTTCCGCAACCACCATATTCGCCTGATTTGGCTCCGTGTGACTTCTGGCTATTCCCAAAACTCAAGAGACCACTTCGGGGAACGCGTTTCGAGTCGATTGAGAAGATAAAAGCAAAATCAAAGAAAGCGCTGATGGCTATACCGGAAAGGGACTATTTGGCATGTTTCGAGGATTGGAAAAAACGTTGACATAAGTGTATTTTATCGGGAGGGGATTACTTTAAAGGGGATAAAATTGATTTAGAAGAATAAATAAAGATTTATTTAGTATACCTTTTAGGGCGATTTTCTAAAAATAAGGGCGAAATTACCCTTTTTAGGGTGAGTTGTTTTTTGAGTGTATGCAAAGCTGCAAAGCCCAACGTATATGAAGTCACCAATAATGATGAAGTACTTAAGTAGTGACCTTGGAAGTAAAAAACATGCTATGTTTTTTTAAACATGGAAAAACAATTACTGCAAATTAGCCAACTCAAGTTTCAATTGATAATTTTAAACAAATGGGCAATAAAATATTGAATTCATTAAGAGTAGCGCTATTCAACCCGGTGGCCCTGATAGAAAAAGAGAAAGAACAAGAAAGAAAGTCGGTCAAGCCCGACTATAACATACTCTGTACCAAGAAAATTATACGCTCAGCATAAATTTCGATGCTGCAGTAGAAGCGAACAGTTTTTTGATCATAACTCGAAAACCGTTCATCCGATCTTCTCCATTCCTTTGGCGGATCGATAAGTTATCCTGCTAACTAAATATGTCCAGAAGAAACAAGCCATCTATCTTCAAAACTGTGATCCAATACAAAATCACACAGGTATTACCAAAACCTTGGCCAAGGTCAAAAGACATTATTTTTGGAAAGGAATGACTCGATATATTTCTGAGTACATACGTAAATGCCAAAGATGTCAAAAATCAAAAGTGACAACACACACAAAAGCTTCTTAAGCAATTACTAAAAACCCAATCAATGCCTTTGATAGAGTAATAGTAAACACGATCGGTCCACTTCCAAAATCAGAGCAAGGCAAAGAATATGCAGTTACACTGATATGTGACTTAAAAAAATATCTAGTTGCCATACCTATTCCAAACAAAAGTGCAGAAGTCGCTGCTATATTCGAAGATTTCAATCTGAAATACGGTCCAATGAAAACGTTCATCACGGACATGGGAACAGAATATAAAAATTCAGTTATAGAAGATTTATGCAAATAACTTGGTATTAAAAACATAACTTCTACGGCACACCACCACCAAACTTTAGGAACTGTGGAACGAAGTCATAGAACGTTAAACGAATTCATTCGTTCTTATATATCAGTTGATAAAACTGATTGGGATGTTTGGTTACAATACTTCGTATATTGTTTTAATACAACCCCATCCACAACGCATGACTACTGCCCTACGAATTAATTTTTAGTAAACCTTATTATTTAGACCCTAATATAAACAATGCATTTAATAGTATAGGTGAGCACATTAAGCCTTTATAAAATTTAGATGTTTACGCTAAGAAATCAAAATATAGCTTAGAATTAGCATATAAATGAGCTAGAAAAATGCTTGAACAGAACAAGCAGAAAAATAACCTTAAATACGATAAGAAAGTAAATGACACAGAATTGAAAACAGGTGATAAAGTTTTACTAAGTATTCGGCCTACTTTCCTACAAACCTACCCTTATCATACTTCTCCATTGCCACTAACGAAAATATAGACAAAATTTATAAATACGTTAAACATTGTGACCTAATAGAACATATCTAAAAAACAAACCCCATGAAGTAGAGCCGAAAGCCTCGACGCCAGCGCTTTTCCCTCTTATAATTAATTATAATATTATTATAAGTTTAATGTATTATAGTTAATTTTAAAACAAATAGAAGATAACGATAATATCATAATATCAGACATCAAAAACAAAAAACAGAAAGTAATTAAGGATAGCCTAAGAACTTTTATTTCATAGTGATTTAGTGTGGCCATGAATAAGTAATGATTAGCATTGGTAGTTATATACACAAAAAAAATAAAAAATTATAATTATCCTGCAGTTCTACGTTTCAGAACTGAATATTCAGGACTGATTCAGACCTGAACAGTAGGAATAGCTGAGTTTCATGCCTGAATTCAGGTATGTTATAGTACTTCCCATGAAACTCACCCATGAGTTCAGCCCTGAAATCATGCCTAAAGTCAGCAGAGGTCATGACGTAGAAGGACATGATGCAACAATATAAGGTGAGGCGTTAGTAAGTGGCGCACATGGAAGCACTTTATGTATGCGGGTGTGTCTGTGTGTGGGAACAAAAAAGCGATCGCTCAATCGATTGTCAGAAAAAAAATACATTTAAGGAAACAATCCAATACTAGTGTAAAAATTAAATAAAACAATTTAAATATTAGTTATGTTAATAAAATATAATAATTTTAGTACACAGCTAAGTATGTATTAATTTTTTGCTACAGCGCAAAAAAACCCACCCCCAAATACATAAACAAAACAAACAAAAATCGACATCCGCGAAGAACCTTACGCTTCAAGAGTACGCACAGCACTGAACGTGGAGGTACTTTGCAGAAAACTCACACTCAAAGCACCTCACCTCTTTTGTTGCATTATGTAGTAGGACATGCCTGTGTTAAATGAATCTGAATCTCAAATAAGAGCAGACCTGAATTCATGACTAGCCCTTCCATTTCAGGGCTGATTCAGCTATGATTGATGAAACAAATTCTTAGAAACAAAAAAAAACTAAATTCAATTAATATCAAACACACTTAGCTGCAACGATTACGTAAACCAAAAGCCCAAAGCATAATACAAGTGCAAAAGTAATACGATCGCACGAGTACGCAATGTCTAGCATGCGCGACCGTCCCTTCTTTATATACGTATATAACATTCTCTCTCGCTGTTATCAACGCTGAGCATATAAGTAATATAATACATAATACACCAACGTCTCTGCCGGCGTTAGCCGTCATCGAAGTTGTGCCGCATAGGCTACTAAGACTTTATAAAAATACTTTAACGAACACGGAATATAGAAATCAACTAAATATGGATTGTTTTTTCGTTTCGCGCAAAACTGCGAAATCAAATCTAGAAACTTGCAATGGAATATAAATATTTCACTGCCTATAAATATGATCTGTCCGCTACTGCCTCCACTTATGATAAGCCAGATTTATTTACATATTCATTTCTTTTTTGTCAAACCAGGGTGGTTGACTCGAATTAATTATTTTTGTTTGGAGTGGAACAGTTCGGTTCATAATGTTATCAAGATTTGATTGTAAGTGCTCTAGCTGAGAGTTAAAAGTTGGGAGAGAGTAAATTGCATTCCAATCGCAAGAGGGGACATCTGTACTTAATGTACTAAATTCAATATTTATAAAATCTCTATATACTATGTATATGCTGCAGTCTGTTAGGTCAATAAATAAATCTAATTCATTTGTCATATAGATATGGTCGTGTTTTGAGAACATTGGCACAGACACTTGGCCATAAAGCAGTATCATCATTCCTAGAGATGCTATGTCATCAGACAGCCAATGCTCACATAACAAGTTGCTGTTAAGATCGCCGGTTATAACAATATCAGTATATTGCAGGCTAAGTTCAGATATTATGTCAATCACGTGATCGTACTCTGTTCTGCAATGAGGCAAATAGGGTCTTTGTAAGGCCATTTCTAGTACTTATCTGGAGAAATAAATATTCTATTGGACTACCAACCGGTTGTTTGAATATGAGCTTAGCTTTCAGTCTTTTATTAATATATATTGCACTTCACGATTAGAACGAAACAAGTCAAGTCCATCACACCAAAAAAAGGAATCACAGATACTGAACACGAACCATGTTTCAGATACACACACAACATCTACAGTCGAATTTACAAACAGTCGAATTAACATTGGCAAACTTTTGCCAAAGCTACGCTGGAAGTCCAATCTAGCCAATATATATGCCGAAAAACTTAAAACGAACCTGCGCAGAACGGATGCAAGCCCAACCCACGCGCACATTGAAAACCTAACAGAATGTTTACAGGAAGCCGCGAAGTGCATGCAATCTACAAACAAGAGCCATCGAAAACAACCCTGGTTTGATAGTGACTGCGAATCGCTACGAAAGAGTTCTATGAACCTTTTGAAACAAATGAGACGAGAAGTCACTGCTGAAAGTAAAACGTACTACCAAAAGGCAAATTCACAGTATAAGGCGCTATGTATACACAAGGAGTATATTTATTACCAGAATATGGAATCGGAGATAAACAGTGTGAGAGATAGCAAAGCCTTCTGGCAACTTGTTAGGCTTCTAAATGGACAAGCGGCTAGGCCCAATATTAAAATAGAAGCCAGCATATTAGCAGATCATTTTCGAAACATGCTATACTCGCACAACAATCCAGAACAACTAAGCATTGCGATTCCTCAGATCATCAGCGAAGAAATGGACCGTAGGATATCCATGGAAGAAGTACAACAAGCACTCAGAAATGCAAAAAACAACAAGGCCCCTGGAGAAGACAGAGTGCCAGTCGAATTTTTAAAAAATGCTCCAACAGAATTTATTGAGCGCCTTACAGGCGTGTATAACGATATTTTTGATAGCGGAATTATCCCAGATAGCTTTCGTAAGAACATAATTTTTCCGATCGCGAAGAAAGGCGACCTCATAAATCCAGCAAACTATAGAGGCTTTTCTTTTATAAACGCAATAATAAAAACCTTTGCAGCGATCTTACTGGCACGCTTGACTGATTGGGTGGAAAATAACAGCATATTAAGTGAATACCAGACTGGATTCAGAAAGCGATATTCAACCGTGGACAGTATATATGTACTTACCGCCATTTCAAAAGAGCGCCTAGAAAGTAAAAAGAAAATGTTCACTTTCTTTATTGATTTTAAAGCGGCCTTTGACACTATCGACAGACAAAAATTGATTATGAAATTGAGTTCTATCGGGGTATCGTTTAAAATGGTAAATATCATCCAAAGCTTGTACTCGAAAAACCAAACTGCAGTATGGGACGGAAGCACACTTTCGAATTGGTTTAAAACAAATAACGGGGTAAAACAAGGTTGCCTACTGAGTCCGCTTTTGTTTGCATTATATGTCGACGACATAGTTATGGCACTGCCAGGAGGAGTCAAGTTTGGAGATCAAACAGTGAAGATCCTGATGTATGCGGACGACATGGTTTTATTAGCCGAAGACGTGCGAACACTACAAAAAATGATAGATGCGGCACAACGGTATTGCGACACCTGGGGATTGCAAATAAATATCCAAAAATCTAAGGTGATGATAATAAAGGAGCGAGGAAGAACAGCTAACGATGAGCAGTGGATGCTAAATGGGGAGAAACTCGAGGTGGTAAAGCGATTCACATATCTAGGAGTAACACTTACACCTAATATGAATTTCGCAAAACATATTGCCGAAAAACTAGCAGATGCAAAGAAGGCGCTAAATAGCACTTGGAAATCGCTTCTCGGAAAAAAACACGTATATCATAGCACGAAATTTAAAATGTTTGAAGCAACCGCCAAAGCGATAATGTGGGATGCAGGACAAGTCTGGGGTTACCAGAACTACGATGAGGTGGAGCAACTGCTGCGGTTCTACATAAAGAAAATGTTTCGTCTGCCGATCAATACCCCAACATACGCCATTCACCTTGAATCTGGGCTCCAACCACTCTTCATCCAAACCCTGGAACAGCACTTTACCTATATAAACAAGGTGATGCATATGCCGGAAAACCGATTGCCCAAAATCGTTACGAAACACTTACTTCGCTCTAAATCGCAATTCTTTTCGACATGGGTAACACTAGCTGAAAAGCACAATATTAATTGGAATGAAAGTGAAGTTCACAACTGGCCCCATATGCAACAAGCAATAATCCAAAGGGAGGAAGTAGAAGCCAGAGCAAACTACGAGCAGAAAGCAATCCAGAGTAGCACCCGAAACACATACAAATTATTGAACCACAACTTAAACGAGCAAAATTATTTCGACGACATTTATGACTCCTTCAGCATATCAGTGATATTTAAGGCACGAGTTGAACTGCTCGCCTTAAATTTTATGCCGCATATACCGACAGCAAACGAAGAATGTACTTTGTGCAACCTACGGGTTAGAGAAGACGTATTCCACCTTATCGTCATATGCCCCATTCTTAGCGAACTCAGGCGGTTACACTGGAAAAAGACGTCGCTAACAAAGGAAGAATATTTGGCGGTTCTAAACGGTGAAGACTGGCACATTCTAGCTGAGTTCTTAAAGGAGACTCTGAGATACCGGCGGAATATTATGAACGAGTACACTTGAAGGGGACCAGCACTGTCACTCAAGAGGAACGATGTGGTATCTCGCGACGAGCGGGGCAGCTGCATGTAGTACTCGAAAGTGGCAGGCATCCTCGAATTGAGCTGAGTTTGGCAGACGGATATATTCCATGCCAATTAACTTTTAATATCTTTATATTATAACTATGTTTTTTTTTCTCTTATAAAAATGTTTTAAATAAAGATACAACTACTACTACTACTACTATACCTAAATTCGTCCAATTTATTTGTTGAGCTTTGCGCATTGATGTGACAGATTCTAAGTCCAATTTTTTGCTTGCTAAGAACTCTAATCATTGCATAGCCGTTCGACTATGTCGGGTTCATTTGATGCAAATTAACCATTGCTGTTCAATTAAACCTTTTACAATCGCTCGCATTCCATCTAGAAACCAGATATAAATAAAAATATATGACCCATAAACCATTACAAAAACAAATAAATCTACACATCATTACAAAGACATAAATAAATCTTACCTTATAATTATAATTAATATATGATCGAGCAAGCAAAAGGTAATTGCGCTTTTAGCGACAAAAAGAGCTTCCAAGCTCTTGCTCCACACACTCGGAAGAAGAAGATGCTCCATTCGAGGTTTGATCACACGCATGTTCTGAAACCTTTTCCAATGTCTCCACACACACATACCCCGCATAAGCATCTTAAGCTTTTTCATTCGCATCGCTTCTCGAAATATCATGTAATTATCTTTCAACAGTTCCTCATTAACGTAGAACGGAGTTGCTACGTCAAAGCCCATATGCCGAAGATTAAGGGGTTGCTTCTCCTCCCGTCGGTATGTCCCAATTGTAGTGCGGCTATCTTGTCGCCACGATTTCCATTTTTAAGATGATCAACAGATCAATAATATTGTGTTCCTTCTTTGGCTTAACCCTGAATATGGACGTAGTTTTGAGTACTGGGGTGATGCCAAGTGAAAAACATAGGTTGTGAAACACGCTTTTAATGTTTTCTTCATTGATAACCGTGGATACGGAGATCGCATGCGGTTTCTGCATTGCACTGTGTAGCAAGCGTCCATTGGAGCTTACCCTCCATTTCGCCCACCTTGACTTGAAGCTCACCCACTTGTGTCTTGAGTCTCCGCAGGTCTGCGACATTGCCTTCCAGCTGCTGGACTCGGTCAGAAAGCACTTCCATTTCCCCAGCCATGTTCAACAGTTCTTCTTCTATCACCCTCAGTATGCCTTCCTCCGTCTCCTGTATCAGGGCAGCCTGATCATCAAATCGCTGATTGATCATAGCATAAAGTGCGGTTGGTGTATCCGAGTCCCGGGCCTTCCTTTTCAGATCCATTCAAAAGGGCTCAGTGTTGGATGACTTAGCCTTCTTAGCTGAGCCAGCCATAGCTTCGGTTGACTTTTTGTTGTTGTTTTAAAGAGTGAATTGTGTTGATGATGTGTGAGCGATTTGTTGTTGTTGTGTGATTTGCGTTTGTTGGGCCCTCCAACACAAAGAGCCAAACTGCAACTTTTCCAAGGCGTTAATACAAATTGCAAATGAACACGGTGAGCAGGCAATTGCCTAGGATGATCGATTGTATATTAAACTCAGTTTGTTGTCCTAAAGTAACGAATCTTAAATTTTTCAAGGAAGCTTGGATTTTTTATACCCGTTATTCGTAGAGTAAAAAGGGTATACTAAAGTTGTACAAATGTATGTACGTAACAGGCAGAAGAAATCATCTCCGACCCCATAAACTATATATATTCCTGATCAGCATCAACAGCCGGGTCGATATGTCCCTCTGACCGTCTGTCTGTATGAACACTTCGATCTCAGAGACTAGAAAAGCTAGAGCAAGCAAATTTTAAATATATACTAGGATTGTCTGTACGCAGATCAAGTTTGTTTCCAATTTTGACGAAGCCCCCTACCGCCCCCGCAATAAACAATTTTGAATATCTCTTACAAATTTTAAGATATCTAGCTCATACTGCAGAGTAGTGTTTGTGGCCAATATCTACAATCTAACAAATTTTCATAAAGATCGGATAATAAATGGCAGAGTTATACAGGTTATGAAAAACGGTGCATACTTTTCAGAGCAGTATGCGCTGCTTGCTAACAAAATGGTGATATTTTTAGATATTTTAGATATTTATTTATTGAGGTAAGTTTAACAATGTTCAGTCAAACATAATATGCAAAATTACAATTGTAAAAGGAGAACCCAGATATAACGGTCTCTGACCAGGTGGGACTAATTTATGGCAGAAGCCAGCTATGGTCCTACTCACAGCAATGGTGCACGTTAGCTGGAGATACAAATTTTTAGTTAAGGTATGACATTAGGGCGTTTTTTACATTTGAGATAGAGTAATCTATAGAAAACAGGTGATAATACTCATTATAAGCAAGACACAGACTAAGGAGGGGGTCACGATGAGCATAGTTCGTTAGGCGAGGCGGGAGGTAGATTGGAGTGTAGTGGCGAGTTACTCTGAGTGGTACAGTTAAATTAATAAGGCTTAAAAGACACATGGAGTCAACCTCGCCCGCCAAAAGCTTGTGGACAAAAATGACCGCATGGCAAATACTGCGGGATTTGAGCGAAGGGAGGTCAATAAGTCGTAATCTATGTTCATAGGGGGGAAGATGCCTGTTCGTGTCCCAGTTTAAGTCCCGGAGGGCAAAAACTGCTTCTGAACTGATTCAATTTGATCCTGGTAAGTCATATATTGCGGAGACCAGGGACAAGAGCAATATTCGAAATTTGGTCGGTCAAGTGAGGTGTAAAGAAGTTTGGTGGTGTAGGGATCATTAAATTCCTTGGACCATCTCTTGATAAATCCGAGAGCACTTTTAGCCTTGTTGGAGATCACAAAAATGTGGCTGCTAAAGCTCAAATTTGGTTCAAATAAAATACCCAGGTCATCGACTTTATATATACGATTTAACGGTTCCATATTAATAGCGTATTCGAAGACATACGGCTTGTTTCTATGAAAGGTCATAGTATTGCACTTGGCAATATTAAGGGGAAGACGATTCAGTTGGCACCAACCACTCAGAGAGCTTAGGTCACTTTGTAATAGAAGTGGGGAAACTGGATCGTCGAATGAGGCACATAGTTTGAGATCGTCAGCGTACATGAGAGCAGTTGAAAATGAAAGCACTTGAGGTATATCGTTAATGAATATGTTAAATAGCAAGGGACCAAGATGACTTCCCTGGGGAACACCAGAAGTAACGTGGACGGTTTCAGACACAGCAGACTGAAAACGCACCCGCTGGGTCCGATTGGAGAGATATGATCTAACCCAGCAGAGAAAGTTGGTTGGGAGGCCTATTAAACTTAATTTATGAAGAAGTAAGTTATGGTTAACCGAATCAAAGGCTTTGCTGTAATCAGTGTAGACGACATCAGTTTGTTTCCGATGGAGAAATCCCTGATGAACTATTGATGAGAATTCCAGAAGGTTAGTAGAAACAGAACGTTGGCGAATAAAACCGTGCTGAGATGGACAAAGAATGGGTTGGCAAAAGTGTTGTAACTGGGAGGTAATTATATGCTCGAAAAGTTTAGGTATGGCAGAGAGCTTACAGATTCCTCTATAATAAGCTATATCCAACCTGGACCCCTTTTTATGAATGGGAATAATAAACGATTCCTTCCACAATATGGGAAAGTCACCAAGATCAAGAGATAAGTTAAACAGCTTAAGAAGGGGAACACAGAGGGAATCAGCGTAATATTTCAGGACACTGGTGGGGACGTTGTCCGGTCCGGGTGAAAATGACGGCTTAAGCGCCTTTAAATTTGAAAAAAGACAATTATGATCAATTATTGGGGGGTAAATACAGTTAGAGCTACTAATATGGTGAGGATAAGTTGGAGAAACATCATAGTTCGTTTCCGGTATGGCATAGCAAAGTTGGAAAAAAGAGGCGAATAGACTAGCTATATCACCATCATTATCTGCACTTGCATTGTTAAAATGCATTGTGTGGAGTTGCGTTTAGAGCGGACAAAATCATAGAATTTAACAAAGTCATCCTGAGATCCCGAGCACTTTTATTTTTTAAAGAGTCGAGCCTTTTTATTTTTTAGGCTAGTCAGGTGACGCGTGAACCATAGGGGAGAGCGAGACGAAGTAGGAGGAGTGACTTGAGGAACAGAGTCTTTGAAAATGCCAAAAAGAGCGTTATAAGAAGCGCAAGCCGAACTCTCAACATCACGGTACTGGTCGATAAAGGACCAGTCAAACCGAGAAAGTGAGAGACTTAGTGTAGAGAAGTTTGCCTTCTGAAAGCAAAATGCGGGCTTAGGTGGAGACGCCAATGAAGCAGTGGGCTTAGGCACTTCCATATCAATTAAGAGAGTTGGATGATAGGAGACTTCCGGGGAAGACAAAGGGATTGATCTAGTAACGGTAAACAAAGATGGATCAAATGTGAAAATCAAATCCAGACTTTTGTTCTTACAGTTTAGGACAGAATTAATCTGGCCAAGTGATAAATCAGCCATGCAGTCCACGAACTCATTATTATCCAAAGGGTAAAGAATGGATGGATCATCCAAAATGGTCCAAGAAACATTAGAGAGATTAAAGTCACCTAATACCAATAAGCGGTCGCGGTCGCTTAAGAGGGATGCCACATACTGAATGTATGAGGCATGGAGCAGATAAATAGAAGATTCAAATGAAGGTGGAATGTACGAACAGGTAATATAGGCATTAAAGCCATGTAGGGAAACCTTGACCGAAATGAACTCGATTTCTTTGGCATCCTTACACTCTACAATTACAGAGGGCCAAATTGATTTTACCGCAATTAAAACACCCCCACCACGACGGCCGAGGCGATCGTTTCTATAAATTGTAAACCTGTCGCAAAAAATTTTAGCATCGAAGATATCGGGGCTAAGCCAGGTCTCGCAAAATGCAATAACTTGCTTCGAAGACCGCGAACGTTCTGTTAAAGGATGGAGAAGGAAGTAATTAGTTTTTTGAGGATAAAGGGGTGGGCTGATTGTTATTATTTCGAGACCTACGATATGGCCGACTAACAAATTCATGTACGACGGCATGCTCAGGCCAGAAAGATTGATCCAGTACAAGTTGAAAGTAAACCTCAGGTAAAAAATTTTTAAAAGAAATCAATATCCCTGACTGCTTTGGAACTAATTTTTAGTACCACTAAGTCAGATGGGACAAGAGTGTTAAGCCTTGAACAAATATGTCTCATTACTAGTTCCTCCGTAACCGATGCCATAAGACGCGAGACAAAAATAAATCTGCGGGGCGGGGCGGCAGAGACAGTAAATGGGGCTAGAGCAGATTGTACAGTAGGAGTTAACACATTAGGGTCATGGGAGGTAGACGCTGTGGTTGGGGGACCACAGTAAGGCGCGTGAGGAGGAGCAGCGGCCAGCGTAGTTCTTGAAGCGGCGAGTGATGAGGTGGGCTTTTCAATGCAGGCTAGGGTAGCATTGAAAGAAGCAGCCATTGAAGAGGTAGCGTTTTCGATCACGACAGAAGGGGCATCAACGGCGGGCGGAGAAACGTTTCTGGAGCATTCTACTACAGGGGCATCAGTGACGATAGATGAAGACAAATCTATCGTATAGGCAGGATCAGATTGAGTGCGACTCGCGGTCGGAGATGGCGTCACCACACGGGAGTAAGAGGGCTCAGACACTGGAATTGAGAGCAAAGATTCAGAATTATGCAGAAGTAGACTGCATTTTTTCTTATTAGGCGACAGGCGTTTTTCTTCTTTGGCGATGGTGAAGGTGGCCTGCTCAAAATTTTTTGCTGGCGGAAATGTGATTCTGCAGATGCAAACTTAGCTTGAGCATCCCGAAGGCTGGCAGCGGCAGCTTGGAACTCCATGTCGGTTTGACGCATAAATACTCGCATTTCCATTGCGACGTCCTTGCATTTCCAGCAGGTTCAGGTGATGCCAATATTTTCCTTAATGAGGTCAACAATCCGACCACCACAGGAACCAAACGAAGCACAATTAGTATGGGCGACGTTAGGGCACAACCAACAATAAGCAAAAACCTGACGCGAGGTAATTTTACCATTGAATGAACAACGTTCGGCGCAGCAGCTAACCATTGTTCAAAATGTAAATAGACAATTAATTGTCAAAAGTGCCACCGACTCTTAAGCGCGGGTAATTGAAACGATTTCGATAAGAGCAGAGTAAGACAGAGAGAGTGATAAAAGAACAGCAGAGATCAGCTTAGGAGCGATTAAGCGCAATGCTAATAACGGCAAGCGCACGGCGAATATGCCAGCGCCGTTAGACCAAATCACAAAATTGCCTGGGCTAGTGTGTGGGCGGGAGCACAAGAAAGCTGCAACAACAACAATTTGTGTGTTCAAGAGAGTAACTTGGGCACAGCAAAGAGCGTAACCGAAACTCAGTAACAACAATGTGAAAGGTCAAATCAAACGCAAAAGCTGCTGATTTAATTTACATTAAGTAAAAATAAATACAGGATTTTATTGTTAAGCACCAAGATTGATTAGTGTTATTACACCACCACTTTAAGCAAATCGCAGCAGTAATGCTCGAATAGATCAGAATATAAGTAAATCAAACGCGAGAAAAAGCGGAGCTAGAAAAAAGCACGACCGATAGCGACAAGTTCTCGACGACGACTCTTGATATGCTTACATTTATGTTAATGCTCTGTTAAAATAACATTAGGGTAGGTCATTAAACATTAATTAACGGGTATATCTTTTTTTTTTAAACTAATGTGGATCTTCTCATAAGAAGACTAATAATAATTTCAAATCCTAATCTAAAACCTAGTTTAAAAACCATTTCCCATTGGAGGTAGTTTATGTTCTGCGGCCATTTCTTCGAAGACGAGAATGCGTTGCTAGCATGGTAAGGGATTTTGCAAGTTGGTTAGGGTGGGCAAGGACCTTCTCAGAATATTTGCGTTTCAGTTTCGACCAAAACACTATGGTTTTTATATATTTTTTTTGGCATAAACTCAAAGAAATCGTTGTTCTGATTTGTAAAATAACATTTATTTTTATTTTATATATGTGACTGGTTTTTGTGACCTTTCTACTGAGTAAACCTGCAGTTTTTTAGCCGGCTCGAGGTCATGTTAATGCTTTCGCATAACTTTAAACGGAGACACAACACCACAAAGGAGGCTGGTAGATCGTACAGCTGTTTCAAGAGGAACCACCCTCTATCATCAGCGATCAATGCCTACCAACTGAACGTTTCTCTAAAGTCTCTCCATGCCTGCGGTGGCATAACCGTTTGGGAATCCCAAAGTAGAATGCGCGCAAAAACATCGAGAGGCAGCGTAGAAACAGACAGTCGCCTTTGTGTATGTGTGTCCCCCTGGTCTTGCCTTTATTAGTGTGAGAGATACTCTTCCCGCTGTTAATAATGGTGACCAAAAAGTTTGTTTGCATAATTGCAATCAAACGGGGGTTTTAGTTGTTGTAATGAAACCATTTAATGTTTATGTGCCTTCCTCACAGAAGCACATTTTCAAAAAAGTTATCGTCATCTTTGAAAATGTAGTTTGCTGTACTCATTTGGTTGCTTCTGCATTTGCATTTTCAGAACAGCTGTTCTTTGTTGACAATTAACAAACTGTCAGTGAAAAATACAAATTGATAATGAATAATCAATTGGACATTATTTCGATGATTGACACAGAATATTTAATGTTGGCGAGAGTCTGGAGTGCTTCCATGTCCATATATTCCAGCGTGCTCATGGAAAACCATCGCCGGAATTCATCCCTCAGTGTCGGGACATACGTAGGTTTTGTGGGAAATGGCTGTACCCCAAAACTCAAGCGAGCTCTTCAAGGAGAGAAGCGCATTTAATATTTTGGTGACTTGATGGCCTAGGCTGGCAAGGAAAAACACACCATTTCGAGTGGCTATACTACCGGACAAAAGGATTCCAATTGCGTTATATTGGGCTTCTCCGCAGAATACCGAAAAGTTGGAAGACTGTTCGGTATTTCAAAAACAATTTTGAACGACTTCTGCCGAGAAGTCATCATCCAGTTGGCAGATGAGTTTTGGCCACCAAACTACATGACACAGGAGAAGGCTGTTGAGTGCGTGAAGAGATTTCAAAAGTTAGGATTCCCCCAGTGCTTTGGTGCAATGTTTGACCAGGGTACATCTTGTCTGTTGTTTTGTTATTTTATTAATAGTGATGGTCATCATGTTTATCGACTAAAAACAGTCCTTAATCGAATAGAAACTATCGAACAGTCGAATACATAACGAGTAATGCGACTACATTTTTGTAAAATGTACTTTTCTGCCATCTCAAGTGGCCTTCTACATATGTATGGGGAAAAATGTACATTTTGCCCAAAATGCGAAAATGCTAAATACAGTTGTAGTGAGGACGGCACATTAGGCACATTTCGCATAACTTTAAACGGAGACACAACACCACAAAGGAGGCTGGTAGATCGTACAGTTGTTTCAAGAGAAACCACCCTCTATCATCAGCGATCAATGCCTACCAACTGAACGTTTCTCTTAAGTCTCTCCATGCCTGCGGTGGCCTAACCGTTTGGGAACCCCAAAGCAGAATGCGCGCAAAAACATCGAGAGGCAGCGTAGAAACAGACAGTCGCCTTTGTGTGTGTGTGTGTCCCTGGTCTTGCCTTTATTAGTGTGAGATCTCTCTCCCCGCTGTTAATAATGGTGACCAAAAAGTTTGTTTGCATAATTGCATTTAAATCTATTTTATATATTTATAAGATGTTCGAGGTCAATGTAAAATTGAGAACGAACAGTGTTAAAAGCTATAGCGTTCAGCAAATTACAACAAGTGTAGCAAGCAATAATTTGGGACACACACGTCTGTTTCTCTTGACTTTATTAGGCGAACTGCCGCCAACGCTCCTTTTCCCTCCTTATGTCTAAGTGTTGAACAGTGTTTACATTTAAGTGTTGTAAAGAATACTGAGTTCTAGAGATGGGCGCCAGCTAGTGGTGGCCGTTAATCACGACTTACTACTACAATTCGGCCATCCTGACCGGTGTGCTCCTGCACTCCTTAGATATGTATACAATAAACGAGTTTAATTTTAAGCTAATTACTTACATGTACTTAAAATGTATCTCAGAATATTTACAATTGATGTTTGTTGGTATTTTATTTATTATTTCCTATCCAGGGTTTCATATTTGCAATTGCCCATACACCCTTGTAAGGGATTGTTGGGATTGTTGGAATCCGTCTACATCTTCTACCATGTACCTATCGTTCCGTAATACCTTAGTCACTTTATAAGGTCCCTTAAATTTTGGTATCAATTTTTTAGATATACCCGTATTCGTATCAAAGTTTTTAATCATAACCAAATCTTCTTCTTTAAATTTATTTGGCTCCTGTCTTTTCATATCTACCACTTCTTTATTATACGATTGAAATTTTAACTGATGGGTACTTTTTCACGAATTTCTGATAAATTTCTTACGTCTTCCTGCTCATTTATTTCTTTCAGTTTTTCTTTACATACATCTGCCACTTTACCTTTCTGCGAGACTTAAAAATAACATTTTACTTGGATGTTCCCTAATTGTTCTTTGAACGGTGTTCAGCGCATACTCAACTTGCTCTAACGTTAGATCCCAGTGTAAGCCTTTTTCAGAATTTACTAATTTGGCTATAATGGGCCCAATACTTCTATTGACCCATTCCACCTGTCCATTAGCCTAGGGGATCCTGCTGCTATTTTAATATGCTGAATACTATTCTGCTTCAAATAGGTTTCAAAGTCTTTAGACGTAAAACTACTTCCTCTATCAGAGATAATACACCTTGGTTTGCTATATGCTCTAAAATAGTCCTGAAGAGCGCTGATCACTTCTTTTGTTTTTGTAGTTTTTGTAGCGTAAAGCCTCACAAACTTCGGAAACGCATCTATGACTAGAAGAACGTGTTTGTTTGATCTTTCTTTATCAACTGGACCAAAGTGATATATATGCAAAGCCTCGAACGGTAGTGAGTTTTTTGGAATATTATGTAAATGTTTTGCAGAATAACCAATACACTTTAGACAATTGTCTATATGTTGCTTTGCTTTCGCTCTAACATTAGGGAACCAGTAACTTTTCGTAATTATATCAGTCATTTTATATATCCCTACGTGTCCCATTTCATCATGATACTTGTAAAGTACATGGCTTTCCATCTCTTCGGGCACACAAAATAAAAATAAATTGCTGTCTTTCATTTTAAAAATCACTTCATTTCTCATCTCATAATGTTTATGTTCAGTTTCTTGCAAAATTTCTCTCAGTTTATTATCCTTACTTTGGCAAATGATTAAGTTTTCTTCAAAAGTGTTTGAACTCATTGTAAGAATATGTGTATTTCTGCTAAGCGCATCTACATGTTGCATTCGCTTCCCCGCCCTATGTTCCAGCGTAAAATCATAGTTTTGAAGGTCAAACGCCCACCTTGCAATTCTGGGATTTAGTTCCATTTTATTTAGAGTTACGGTTAAAGCGCTGCAGTCTGCAACGATCTTAAACTTTCTCCCTTGCACGTATATCCTGAACCTTTGTAGCGCATATATTATTGGTAAGGTTTCTAATTCAAAACTGTGGTATTTTGCCTCTGATTCAGTAGTTCGTTGTGAAAAATAGAATACTGGGTGCAGTTTACCATCACTTTTCTTTTGCAGGAGAATAGCTCCGGAACCAAGCGCACTGGCATTACAGTGAAACTCTGTAACATCCTTAGGACTATACAACGCCAAGATTGGAGCTTCTAACAGGTTACTTTTCAGTGTTTCAAAGCATTCCAGCTCAACAGCCCCGAAACTAAACTGCTTATCCTTTTTCACTAAATCATACAATGGCTTCGCTTTAGTTGAAAAATTTTTAACAAACCTCCTGAAATACGAACATAAACCAAGGAAACTTTGCACATCATGAACCTTTCTTGGAATAGGAAAGTATTTCACTGTCTGTAATCCTCTGTCATCTACCTAAATTCCGACTCCTGAAACTACATACCGAACGACTTAAATTTAACCGAATCGTTATGCATGAACACATGAAAGTACCCGTTCTTTTAATCTAATTTTGTGAACCATTTTTTCCTGACAGTCCATCAATCAGATCATCAATCAAAGGTGTGGGGTAATTATCCTTTAGCATACTTTTGCTAAGTGTACGATAGTCTTGGCACATTCTTAATTCACCCGTTTTCTTTTTTTGTCAATAGTACTGGTGATGCATATTCCGACTCACTCGGCTGTAAGAATCCTTTTTCAATGTACTCATCGATTAGTTTTTGAACCTCTACTTTTTCGAAATATGATAGCCTTCTCGGATTATAATGAAATGGCTTCACCTTTTCAAAGTTTAGTTGCATTTCGCATTTAGTCTCTGGTACTACCGGTCGATCTGCAGTTACATAAAACTTTTGGAACATATCTTCAAGTCTCTTTTTTAATTGTAGATCACACTTTGCTCCAACTACTAGAAGACTTTTCTCTTCCTCAACATTCGGGTATTCTTTTGACAAGAAGCAAAAATGTTCTCTATTTTCTAACTCTTTCTGACATTCACCTATATATACATGATCCCCTTTTTCTTCTTCCTTATTCACATACTTCTCTATATCACAGCAACCTGGTAAACACTTCTTGTTTACTTTCTCTTCACTTTTACTTTTAGTTGATACATTCTCCTTAATCGGGCATTCCATATTTAATCTCAATAAACTGATATTTTCTTCATACTTATCATTTGGACGATCATTTTCTTTCCGTTTATCATTTGCACACTCATTTTCTATAAACCTATCATTTGGACACTCATTTTCTTTTAATCTATCATTTGGACACTCGTTTTCTTTTAGCCTATCATTATTATTTCGTTCCAGTTTTGCATCATTCGTTTTCAGTTCACTCTTTCGGTATTTTGAATATTCATTGTTTTCGCACCTTTTATACTCCATAAATTTTTCATCCAGATCTTCGCTTACAATTTTAAATTTACATTGTTTCATAAAATCTCTACCCAGTTCATCACTATAGCTCATCGACTCGTCGAATACAGCCAATAGTTCAAAATCAACTTCTTTGCTTTTGACAGTGACAAAATTCACTACCTTTAAGAAGACAAATAATTTGCTTTTATTCAAACCAAAATAGTTAACATTTTCATTCTGTTTCTATTTAACATTACATTTTTCAAAGCTATTCAATATTTTTTCAAAACTTGACCTTTTAATGAAACTTATAGGGCTCCCCGAGTCGAAGTAACATCTAGAAGTAACATTCGGTTATTATAGTCTCTAAAGTATATATTGAAATACCTTACATATTCATTAACGCGGTGTTCTAAACTTCCACAACCATAGCAAGCTCCAATTTCCCGTTTTGGCTTGCGACATTCTGCAGCAAAATGGCCCACTGCATTACAGTTGAAGCAGCGATTGTTGGTATTGGCATCTGGGTTCTTGTTGGCACCCTTTTGCGCCCGACTTGGATAAGATGTCTTGCCCAACCGTATCTTCTCAAACGCATGTAGAAGTGCCGATGCATGTGTAAAGCAATGCATATGTGCTTGCCTGCGTAGCTGCTTATCAGGTATGCCCTCGATGACGTTGTCGATTAACTACTCTTGATCAATTCGAATCCGTGAGGCCAACCTCATCTTGTCAGTATAGTAAGACGCAAAATCTTCGGCCACCAGTCATTTGCGTTATTCAAATTTTCGGCGTAACAACATTTTGTTCTCCCTAGCGCAAAATGCTTGGGTCATTCAGTCCAGCAGCTCGTTGACAGGTACAGTGAGGTACATCTCGTTTGAATATAACCATGTTTGAGCTTCGTCCTTCAATTTCGACATTAACAACATTCGCATAATGTTATCATCCAGTTTGTACATACTAACAATGGCTTTAACTTGGGTGATCCAAATGTTTATATCACTCTTGCCACTGAAAGTCGGCATCATTTCTTTCATGTTGCTTAGCAACATGTTGCTGGTGCTGCTATTGGCTGCCGCCACAGCGCACTCTTCTCGCTTGGCTCTCTCCTTTTCCGATCGCTTTAGTTTTTCGTTCTCCAGCTGTAGCAACTCCAGTTCCATCTTTAGCACTTTACCGCTACTCGCCAATTGCTTCGCCTCAGAAACAACAACCACACTAGCGCCATCGATTTCGTCTGCACTAGCAACAACAACCACACTGGCGCCGTCGATTTCGTTTTCGTCCGCACTAGCGCCGTCGATTTCGTTCTCGGCTACACTAGCAACAACAACCACACTGGAGCCATCATCCAATTCTTGCTGTGGTAATTCGTTGGTCTTTTTCGCATTATTGTGAAATTCATTTCCGCCTTCGACGTATGGGTTTTCGCCTCAGACCTCTATTGGCAGCTCACTAAGCAGTGCCGCCAAGTTGGCTTTGTTGCCATTTGTCGGCAGGCCCAATCTGCTTAGCCTTTTGCGCAGCTCTCCGACTGAATAGTCCTCTGCCCCAATTGCTTCCATTTCAACAAGGCGTCACGCAGAATCAGAAAAAAAAATTTCTGTCACTATGTTTTGCACAATTTGTCTCTGTGATAGCGTTTTTATTAATTTAGATTAACGTAGGAATTTTTTTTCTGGATCAATCGAACTTCTGAGTTTGTAGCACGCAATAATTTGGGACACACACGTCTGCTTCTGTAGACTTTATTAGGCGAACTGCCGCCAACGCTCCTTTTCCCTCCTTATGTCTTAGTGTTGTACAGTTTTTAGATTTAAGTGTTGTAAAGAATAATAAGTTCTAGAGATGGGCGCCAGTTAGTGGTGGCCGTTCAACACGACTTACTACTACACAAGAGAGGTAAGGTGGCGTCAGTGTGAGTTCTCTGCAAAGTACCTTCACGTTCAGTGCTGCGCGTACTTTTGAAGCGTAAGCTATTTTTATGCATGTTAATTAAGTCTGTAATTTGAAGAAATTGGATTATTGCATCTATGTTGTAGCTGTTGGAGTCAAAGGTTGCTTTTTAGGAATTATTGTGCGGAGAGAACAGGGATCTGTGAGGTTGGAGTTGGGGACAGTCGACAAATATATGTTGGAGTGTTGTAGGGGAATTGTTGCAGATTCTGCAAGTTGGGATCATTGGGGGTGATATTTATGTGGTTTCTGATATAATGGAAAGTAAAAACTTACAGTTGATTGCCATCACATAGTTTGTTATGGTTTCTTAAGCAATGTTCATTTGACACATTTTAGATAGCATACTTCAATGAAATCTAGGGCACTTTTTTTTTAGAAAAAAAAAACGTGCAAAACAATTATATAAATGATAAAAACGGAGTTTTTGCGACTTTGCATTCGAAAATCTCTATATGGGTTATGAATAATTGTAAGATTAGCTGAAGCTAGGTACGGAGACGCTGAGAATTTTCTCGCAGCGAGAATTGATTCATAGTTCTCAGAGCGGCCTCTGAGACTGTAGGGTGACCAGAAATCAGCCGAATGTCACTGAATCTGAAACGGCCACCTTGTACTGGTCAGCTGTTGTTTGTTTACAAAAAAGAAAATTTAATCATTTTGTGAAAATGTAAACTAGTAGACTATTTGATGAAAGAAGACGCTTTGCGGAATGCCATTGTTGTTTTTAGGGGGTCATTTTGGGTGGCGCTGAAGGAGGAGGAGCATTTATGGAGGGGGCAAATTGCATCGAAATGCTTTTTGCTAGTCAAATCCCGTAAATTAGCGCCACTTGTTCGTCCTCCGTTAGGTTTTAATAATGCCTTTTGTATTGTTTTTTTTTGTGTTTTTTGCTTCAATTCTTTTTTTCGTAGGTACCTCTGACAATTATCAAATATGTTTCATAATTTCTATGACCCCCTGCGAGAATTAATCAGCGGTTTGGCCAAAAAAAACGAGTTGGCAGGCCATGCTCATTCTCAGAGCGCATTTGTGGTGTCTCCGTAGCCGCTCTGAGAATGTGCTGTGAATTTTCTGCAGCGCATTCTCTGAGCTATGTAATTAGATGGGCTTCGAGAAAAGTCTCAGCGTCTCCGTACCTAGGTTTAGAGTACTTCAATTAAATTGTTTCCCCTGGAAAATTGTATAAGACATGCTGTTTTTGAGAACTTTTAATTATTTATTTTTATCTAGGTGGACCTTTCTGTGGAAATGTCCATATATACCATAAAATCGTTCAGGGTTTGTTGTAACGATAGAAACATTGCTTCTAAGCTACTTTATTTTGATGGTTGCTCCACTTGTTTTGTTGGCAGAGTCGGCTCAATTCGAGTTTCGTGTGAAATTGTAGCTATGGGTGCGGGCCTACCTGTTCCTTGTTTCAAGAAGCTTGCGTAAGAAACGCCTTGGAAAGTAGTCGTTGGGGCAAAAGACACTGTCGTAGCTTTGATGAAGAAGACTCCAGGAGTCCATTGCGGGGGTGTATATATTTTGAGGTTTCCATTGGAACGAGCAAAGTCCGTGAGCGTATTAATCCTGCTCTTCAGATCCATGGATACTTGGCAACTTCTGTAGTTTGCAGTGTGGTTACCTCCACAGTTACTGCATTTTTTGACTAATGGATTCTCCATGTTTGCTGGCCTTAGTGTATCCAAATTCTTGGCAATGGGTACATTACACTGGATTTGTTCGTTTGTGCGGCTCCTCTACAGTTACTCTGCGGTGCAATAAGAAAGGCAGTTTGTAAATTGGATGCACTTCATTTGTTTTTGGGAGCTATGTCTTCCGGGCTCAGCTCAACCTTGAAAAGCGGCAGTGGTTTTTTGTCGCTGCTTATTAAATTAACTACGGACTTGAAATCCCTTTTCTTCGAAAGCAGAAGCAACTTCTGTTGCAGGTCCACTAGATTCAATGCCTTTGATTACTGATTGTAGGCCTGTGCTACTTTTTAGTTGGTAGGTGTAGTAGCTTTTATTTCTATTTTATAATAGTAATAAACATGCAATATTAAATAAAGTTTTAGGAAAGCTCACATTAAGTTAACAGTAATACAGAATCTTGAGCATTTGAAGATCAATTTTTCGTTCTTTGTGACGCACTAAAGCTTAACAAAGAATATAGGTTCGATGGTTCCTTAGTATTAATAATTTTGTGAAGTATGGTTAAGACCTAAAAGGATATCCCAGATTTTAAGTTAATATTATATAATTGGTTTTCAAATTCAGTAATTGGATTCCTCGGTCTAATGTTGAAAACATACCTCACAATATTATTAAACATGGCATTTATTTAATTGAAGCTAAATGCTTCACATTTCCCAATAACTTCTACACCTTAATAAAGAAAGGGGATCAGGTAGGATTTGGCAATTAAAAGTGTTTTTTGGGGTAAGTATATCCTAGTTAGGTTGCATCGATGTCGTAGCATTCCATAAGTTTTCCTTACTGCCCGAATGATATGATTGTGCCATTAAAGCTGAGCGCTAATTTAAAAACCAAGATTGACAGCTTTATCAACATACTCGATGGTCATCAATTCTAGGAATTGAAAAAAAGCTGTACTTTCTTTCTTCTTGTGTATTACTACACTCAAAAAATATTCACCCTGAAAACAAGAAATTCTCCTATGAAATCCGTCTTAAGGCGATTTACCCTAAAATTAAGAAAAATATTTTCTCAAAAATGGAAAATTTTCAAAGGTTTAGAAAATTTTTATATAAACGAGAAAAAGTTTTCTTAATTTTAGGGTGAATCGCCTTAGGACGGATTTTGTACACATGTACACATTCCTTAATTTGACTTAACAGACTACTAACATACTTTTGGACGTCATCAGCATACATATGGAATTCACTATTTGATTATACAATGGGAAGATCATTAACATAAATGGTGAATAACAGTGGGCCAAGGGCGGAGAAAACATGAAAAGTCGGATGCCGTAACCACAGCCTGACGACGTTTGCTTAGATAGGAGGATAAAAGCTTAACCGATGTTTCAGAAAAGTTGCAGAGTTTAGTCAATTTACTCATAAGTATCTCGTGATTCACGATGTCAAAAGCTTTGCCAAAGTCAAGAAGAGTGAGTAAAGTGATTTCACAATCTATCTTCTATTCTAATATCTAATTTTAAGTATTGCTGTTGTGCTGCTCCTAGCACTACAAAACCAGATTAGTTGTTGTTCAGCAAATTATTTGTGGAAAGGTTTTTTTTTATTTGCGCTGACATGAGCTGCTCAAATGCCTTGAATAGAAAAGGTACAATTGCTATAGGAAGGAAGTCATCTTTTGATTTGGGAATTGGGTCTATTATTATTATTTTCCACATATCTGGAAAAGTAAAGCGGTTAATGCCGAGTTGTAAATATAGGTGATATGTGGTAAGATTTGAGGTAGGAAAAATTTTATAAATTTACGACTTACGCTGTCAATACCCACTGCGATGCACATAATTTAAAATATTGCTTCGAGGACATCGTATTTATTAAGACGGTTAAAACTAAAACTAATATCACAGCTAATGGAAGGTAAGACGTGGAAGGGGAAACATTGGATGAGACACTGGGAACATCTACAATCAAAAAACAACTATTAAGTTTATTCACATCTATCTCTAGTTTGTGGCGTGTGTTTTTGTTTTCCATGGCCTAAGTTTTTAGTCTCTCTATAAGTTTGCTTAGAATTTAAAGCTGCATTAAATTTACTATGATAATGCAGACCATCAAATATGATCTGTCCGGTATCCACTGGTAAGCTAGATTTCTTTTACATATTTTTTCTATTATTTTATTATCAAACCAGGGTGGTTGACTCGACTTAATTATTTTTGTTCGAAGTCGAATAGTTCGGTTCATAATGTTATCAAGATTTGGTTGTAAGTGTTTTAGCTGAGAGTTCAGTTGAGAGAGTGTAAATTGCATTCCAATCGCAAGAGTTGAAATCTAAACTTCATGTAATAAAATCAATATGTCTAATTTCCCCATACACAATGCTGTAGTCTGTTAGGTCAATGAATAAATCTAAGTCAGTTGTCATTAAGATAAGGTGGTATTTTGAGAATATTGGCACAGACACGTAGAATTGACAAGCATCATTTCTAGAGATGCCAGGTCATCAGACAGGTGATGCTTAAATAACATGTTAATGTTCAGATCGCCGGCTATAACTATATCAGTATATTGCATGCTAAGTTTAGATATTATGCCAATCACGTGATCGTACTATAAACATAAACATACACAAACGAAGCAATAGATAAGTTAGATTTAAGGGATGATTTTAATACAAGATCGATTCAGTAGAAATACAAAATTACAAGCGTGATCAACGCGAGAGAGAGTTGTAAGCGAATTGGAAACGGAGTTTGCTATTGGAGCTCCGTAGAAAATCGGATCAGTAAAAACAGTGTGATAAATTCAGCGGCAGTGACCAGCAAGCTATCAAGGGCATAATGTAAGCTCAGTGCAAACTATAAAATAAATAAAAATCTTAAAACCGCGGTGAAGCATTGTTTGTGCATTTGATCCCTCAGCCCAAGATCGGGCAGATCCTGTGAGTGCTCAGAGCGAGAAATCGCCTATTCACCTCGCCATAAGTAGGTGGGAACTCAGCGACCTGTATACAGGGAGCGATCACATGGCCATTATTTTTAGAATGTGTCATCACCAGAGAAACCGAAAGCGCAAGAGTTTAGCCTAGAGCAGCCACAAATTTGAATTTGAATTTGGTTTATTTTCATCTCAGTGCTACAAGTTATTAGATACTTATTTTTTATAACACTAATTACAACGATTCACAGTTTCTTAACAAGAGCTTAGATACTACAAAAAACAAAGAATTTATAAACAGTTCAGTTACATATGATCATGACTTAGACAAAAAAAAAAAAGAAGGTAACAAGAAGAAAAAAATTTTTTTAGTGTATGTAAAATCGACGATTGTGATATGATTTAAATATTACAATTTTGTTGTTGTTGTTTTATTTGGCCTATAAGTTTTTCTCTAAATGTCTGTGCGTTTCTAATTGTCTTAAGATTGTGTGGCAGATGATTCCAAAGTCGAATAGCATGGGGAAATAATTGTCGATCAGATGTGGAAAGTTTATTTTTTGAGCAAATTATGATACCTTAACTTGGTATTTAGATATGAGGGATGTTCAGTATTAATAATTTTGTGCAGTAATATTAAGACCCGTAAACTTATCCAGGAGTCAAGGTTGATGTCATATATTTGTTGAGTAAACGATGATATGTGATCCCTCCGTTTCTTGTTAAATATATATCTGGCAATATCATTAAATGCAACATTTAATTTGTGTCTGCAGTTTGAGTTGCAGTTGCCAAATACCTCTATGCCATAAAAAAGCTTTGGTAAAAGGTAAGCCTTGGCGATAATTTTTCTTGTGTGTGTGGGTATAAAATGTTTTGTCAGGTTTAGTTGTCTTAAAAGTCCACATGTTTTTCCAAGTGCTTTGTTTATATGGTCTTCCCAAGTTAATGTGTTGTTAAATGTAAATCCTAAATTCGCAGTCTTTTCCACATATTCTGTGCTGGTACTGTCAATTTCAAGCTTTTGCAGTGTGTCTGTTTTGTATCCTTTCTTGTATATGACTAAACACTTTGACTTTATAGGATTAATCTTTAACCCATTCCTCTTAGCTAATACATTCCGTCATTTTGACTAACGAACAACTAACATACAATTGCACATCATCGGCATATATTTGGACTTCACATTTAGACAAAACACTGGGGAGGTCATTGATAAAAATACTAAACAATAATGGTCCTAGTACAGATCCTTGTGGAACACCTGATTTTACACTCAGAAAATTTGACAATTCCATTTGGATAAAAACAGCTTGGCTTCTATCATTTAGGTACGAGGTCATTAATTGTAGTGCAGAATTTGAAAAATTATATAATATTCGCCACTTTGTGCATAGTAGCTTGTGGTTCACTGAATTAAATGCTTTGCTATAGTCAAGGAGCGTTAAGAAAGTGACTTGATCTTTGTCAAGTTTTTCCCGTATGTCGTCTGCAATTTTAGTGACTAGTGTAGTGCAGCTTCGATTTTTCCTAAATCCTGACTGTCTATCATTTAATAACCGACTTTTTTCCAAGTACAAATTAATTTGGGATGCCATAATTTGTTCTAATGCTTTAGAAAGGAAGGACAGTATAGAAATCGGTCTGTAGTCGTTATTTCCTTTCGGGATGGGTAGGACTTTAGCTATTTTCCAGGCCTTTGGAAAACAAGAAGTTGTTAAGACGGTATTGAAAATGCGTGTAATATGTACTAAGATTTGTGGGAGAAGGATTTTTAGGAATTTCGGGTCAAGATTATCTAGCCCTGTCGCATTTGATTTTATTTTGAGAATTGATTCCAAGACATCACACTGATTGACACTCATGAAACTAAAACTACTATCACAGCTGTTATTTATCAGGGGGTTCAGTTCAGAAACATCTAAGTTATCAGGTACTGCTGGTTGTACAAATTTATTATTAAGTTCATTTAAATCTATGCTCTCAGTCACTCCAGATCTTTGCCTGCCAACTCCTAGTTGTTTGATAACTTTCCATACATTTTGAGAAGATTGTGCGGATAGTGCAGAAGTGATCTTTGAATTGTAATATTTCCGTTTTGATTCAGCGCATTGACTCGATACCATTCTTCTAAGGTTTTGGTATTTATGAAGTAAGTGATCAGTCCTATAGCGTTTCCACTTTTGGTAAGCCTTGTCCCGATTGTTGATTGCTCTTTTAATGTCACTATTGATCCATGGTATTTGAGCCTGGTTCGACTTTATACTTTTAAGTGGTCCACATATATTATACAGACTTACAATATTTGAGTTCAACACTTCTGCTTGGACGTCTACAGATGGTTGAGAATAAATTAGATCCCACAGACACAAGTTTAGCTTAATACCTAGGTCTACGTAGTTTATGTTCTTAAAATCACGATACATAAATGAATGTTCAGTGTAGTCCAGAGATACATCGTATGACAGAAAAACTAAATCATGTTTTGAAAATGCAGGCACGGAGAGTGGATCATAGAGTAAAGACTTACTATAGTTGTCTATAAAGAATATGTCAAGAAGAGTATCTGATGTTGTGGAAAAGTTGGGTTGGATAGGATTTATTTACTAGTGTCAAGCCAAGAGATTCCATGCTAGCTGAGTGGTTTCTTTCCCTTAGCATATCAATATTTAATTCACCAGTTAAAATTATGTCAGTAAAGGAAAGCGATACGGAATTTATTACTTCAAGCATATCAGTGAAATCTATATTGCGATGCGGTCGATAAAGACACCCAATTAATAAATTCGAGGGACTGCCTGGGTTAATTATTTCTAAGAATATATATTCGATAGGACTATTTGGCTGCTGCTTGCATATCACTTTTGCCCTTAATCTTATGCTAACATATATCGCAACACCACCAGCATGACCCATTCGATCTGAGCGATACAATTCATAGCCATCACACTCCACAAGAGAATCACATATATCAGCAGAAAACCACGTCTCTTAAGTCACCCATCTAAATTGATTTGTGTTATTTTTAGAAACGCACAGTTTATACATACATTTATACATTTAGGACACACTAGAACAACAACAAAACGGGAAAGGGTAAAGATATTTTTCAAACAAAATTTAAGCAATGATATTAAATATAGAAATGTTATAAAGCTTTTACTCTTCACCAAATGAAGCTTCGGGGGGAGCAGCCTCAAGAGCATTTGCTTCAGATGACATTGGAAATGATTCATGCTGGCTTGGTGATAAGACAGTGGCTGTTGACGACAGGGGGGGACACGATGCAGCCCCGCAGTGCAGTTCAGAAAGCTTCTTCAAGCTTCCAACGCAGATGACTTCTCCTCTCTCACTTTGCTTGACGTGAACGAGAGAGCGCCTTGTAAAAACAGCAGTGAGAAGCTTTTGTTTCTTCAATTTCATTGCCTCTTGAATACTTTATAATTAGCTTTGGATAGTTGATCATTTACGTAAAATGGGACAGCTGAATCAAAGCCAAGAAGCTGCAAAGTTAGTTGTTGTTTCGTCTCTCGTCTGTAAACGCCAATTTGTCGCAGTAGATCCGTCTTATCGCCCACGTGCTCCAACCTAACGATTATAACTGGATCAACGGCTTTCCGAACTGGGTGTTTTGGACGAGCACGGAACGCTTCTTTGATTTTGGGCGCCGGCACAATATTCATGGCAAAGCAAATGCTATTAAAAATCGATTTTACATGCTCGCCCTCAACGTATGGAATGCCGTGGACTCTAAGGTCAGCAGCAATGCTTTCATTGGCATAATCCTCCAGCTTTTGGTCGAGATCGGCCTCTAATTTCCCCACCTGATTCCTTAGGGCGCAAATTTCACCCTTTTCATCCTCCAATTGCTTCACACGCTGGACCAGACACTGGATCTCCGCTGACATGATGCTCATGCGCTCCCGTAAGCCGGATAGGATGCGTTCCTCTGCTGCTTGAATGTTGCCGGTGATCAGTTCCGCCTGCTCATTAAAACGCTGGCTAATCAGTTCAAGCAATTGAGGAGACGGAGCATCGGAGAGACGAGCAGCATATCCAGTGTTATCACGCTGGCGCTTAGTGGGTTGATCCATGACAGAAATGTTTGTTTGTTTGCTTTTCTCTTGCTGCGGACTTGAGTGAGTAGTTTTATTGTGTTGCTTGCCAACTATTTGCTCATTAGCGGTATTGATTTTGAGTGATTTTGTTTTTGTATTTCGTGTGAAACTTTGTGAATGTTTTTGTGTTTCCCTTTAGAGAGTCAGTTGCACAGGAAATTGTTAATTGTCGTGTTTTTATTAATTTGTTGATGGTATTTGCACCGAAATTCCGAAAAGAGACAGCTTTGGTACACTGACTAACTTTTGCAAGTTTATTTGTAGTTTTGTTGTCTGTAAACAATTGTTTAGCGGGAGCGTTGCAGAAAAGCGTCCGAGTACTTCCACTTCGATACTTTATTGGAATTGGAAACGGTAGAGCCGAAGATGATCCCAATTCTAATGGAGGGTCTTGAAATACATGGCACAGCAACCGAGAAAGCAGATCAGATGGCTAAGTATATGTTGGTCGTGTGCGATGGATCAATGATCCCTAAAGGAGCTGGTTGGCATAGGAAAAGTCCAAACTGTTGGTGGAACCAGGATATAGCCGAGCCCCGATCAGAGTGCTTGCGGGCGAGAAGGAGGTGCCAGCGTGCGAGAACCCCGGAAAGCAGATATAAGCTCCTCGAAGCCTTCAGGGGGAAATGGCAAATCTTGCAAAGCCTAATCAAGCGAAGCAAGCGGACATGCAGCGACCTGGAGTGGAACCCCCAGGGTTTTCCCTATAAGCTGGCAATGAAAAAGCTGAAGGCCAACAGGCAGACCAACAGCATGCCCTGCCCAATTGGTTCACATTGTTGCGACCCTTTTCCAATCAAAAATACATACCACCCAACGCGCACCAAGTATCATGGCAACAGACTGGCAGCGAATAACTGAGGAGATATTCACAGTAACACCAAATGTTAAGGAAAAAAAGGCACCAGGACCGGACAGAGTGCCAAATAAGTTGCTGAAACTGACAATAAAAGCCAACACAGCTTCATTCGTGGACCTGTACAATTCCTGTATCGCTGAGGGCACATTTCCAGAGAGGTGGAAAGTGCATCGTTTTGTGTTACTACCTAAGGAAGGAAAGCCAGCAGAAGATCCATCAGCTTGTAGGCTTCGTAACATGCTGGACACAGTCGGGAAAATCCTGGAGCGAATCATAAAGGCTCGCATAGAAAAAACAGTAGACAAATGGATGTCTACCCTGCAATATGGATTCAGAAGAGGACGATCAACCATAGACGCCATCGGAAAACTATGCGGAATCGCGAACAAGGCAATCCAACAAGAGCGATGGATGTATGGAGCGAAGGAGTACTGTCTGGTGATCAGACCGGATGCCAGAATGCCTTCAACACAGAGGGATGAGATCATATCCTGGATGCTATTAGCACAATAGATGCGCCGCCTCACCTGGGCACCCTCATAGAAAGCATTTGCTCATATACAATGGTGTGAAACGGCACGAGGTCACTAGAGGGGTTCCACAAGGATCTTTCCTTGGTCTTATGCTGTGGAACATTATGTACAATGGCATACTCCGGCTCAAATTGCCAGCGGCGGCAACTATCATTGGGCTTGCTGACGATATTGTTGTGGTTGTGGTAGCAAAACTCCTCAGCGATGTGAAACAGACAAGCAACAGAGCGATTCTGGAGGGCAACAATTAATTAATGGCCAATACTGGAGGACCAAGACAATCACGGCGTAAGCTGCTTGTCGGGGTAGTCAGCTCGACCCTACTTTACAGCACACCGGTCTGGGCACCAGCCACAAAATTCCGTGCAGCCAACGCAGCCCAACGCGTCTGTGCGCTGTGCTGCGGTTTCCGAACCATCTCTAACGATGCTGCACTGGTATTGGCTGGACTACCCCCGTTAGACCATAAAGCACAGGAAGCTGCTGACCAATACTTGCAAGCATCAGGGTCTCACAGAGAACGAGTCCGATATTCAATTAAGAACGACAAAATCTTAGCAAGCGGGTGGGGAGGATATCAGCCGTTGGCAACCTGGTGAATATAATGCTAGAGTCCATAGAAAACTAGACTGCTGTCTGCAATTTGGCCACGGTAGTCAGCACCTATAATTTACAGCAGAGACTAACAATCGAAGGCCCGATTTTCCCGATCGGCTTGGCCCTTACTTTGACTAAAAGGCAATGGGCATTGCTACGGTCTGGGTGTACTAAAAAAAAAAATATAAGCCCAGTTTATCACAGATGAATTTTCTCAAAATATTCCTCCGTCAGCTGTGGATGTTCCTATTTCATGCTGTTTCACTCATCGTGAATGCGATGGCCATGCTGATTTAGCAAAGAGGGATTGAAATCCACTGGACTTACATCATAAAGACGAAAACTGGCATGCAGGAACTGATTTCGTTGGCTTGGGAGAGAAAAGAAATGCAGAGAAAGCATCAGGAGAAGACTCGAAACATTTGGCGGGAAATGAGTGCCCAATGAGTGTCTTTCCAAAATTTTGCATTTGGATTTCCTTAAGCAAAAAAGGCTGATTCGACTTCGATTTTTGATTTATTAGAAAATAAATAAATTTATTGATTGAATTATGAAGGGCCAATGGATGGTATAAAATTTACTTCATGCTAAAAATGACTCCGCAATTGCAGTTCTTATAGCTTCAGCAGGACCATCAAAACCGTATTTTCGATGTCCATATTATCCACGTATCCGCCATTTTCCAACTCGGCAATTAGTTGAAATAACATCTGCTGCTGCTGATGGGCGTTTAACATAACCACCAAATTAGATAAACTATTTTCCATATTTTCAGAACATTTATTTATTTTGATTGACACGTATGCTTCAATTATGGGGGGAAGAAAAAGAAGGCACTGACGGTAGACGGTGACAGTATGAACATGAGTTTCATTTTTCACCATCTTTTCATCGTTCCGCTGAGATGGACTCTATTGTGAATAGGCTATTATCGTCAAACAAAAATTTGAAATATCGATCAAATATCGACAACACTAGTTCACGCCCTAAAAAGTGATAACGTTTTCGAATGCTTAATGTAGATAAGCCTCTTTGGGCAGTGCTCATCAACCGTTACTGCACTAACTGCCTTGAACACCAGCACTCCGTAAGCACTTGTCGGAGTGGTGCCACCTGTCAAATCAGTTACAGCGACCAACATCATCGTAGCCACTATCGTGGTACTTGATAACGGCATCAATATCAGGAAAGCTCGGCAACTTTTCGACGGGTGCTGTCTACCGAGTCTCATCGATGCATCCAAGCCAATGGCTCTAAGCAATCACTCGCGACGGTGCAGACCTTGCTTGCACAACCGTGCTCCTCTCCAAGACGACAGCATCACAAAATAAGAAACAAGTAAAGCCACTGTAAAGAAGTTGTATCAGTATTAGCATACAATACACAATATCTGTCACTCTCTCTCTCCACAAGTCTCTTTGGAACTGTACATACTTTGTTCTAAGTAAATAAATTCAACTTATTACATACATCCCTTTTACAATATTTACTATATATATTTATAAGGGTTGAACCGCATCCAATGCAGGTGCCTGGACTCACATGCACAGTTATTCTGTGGATGAATAGACAGGAGATTTTCCTTTGTATAGTAGTTTTTCAATTCTGTAGCCTTATTATAAAATTTACTGTTTCTGTATTGTACTTTAATGTGTGGTTAAGAGTGGTTCACACATTTATAGATTTGTATTGCTGTTTATTTAAGGGTTTGCTACTAATTAAGGACTTTAATTAAAAATAAAATGAAAAAGAAACCAAAAAAAAAACCAATTTAAAATAGGTAGGTAGGTAGTTCCGCCTGACCCCAGATGGGGTCACACATAGACCTTAGGGTCCTTAATGAGGCCGGGTGATTATTTGGGTACGTTTGTCTTAGAAGTCCAGGAGGATTCTTGTCGTTTTGGCAAATGCCAATAACTGTTT